>BLKM01000692.1:337572-432239 GCA_013340265.1 Coptotermes formosanus
CTATTTTCAAGTTTTTCCTGTTCTCCCCAATTTGTTAGAATGACACATTGAAGTAGATGTTAGGTGAGGTGGTTGACTGCTGCTTTTGCTATACCGTGTACCAGATACCAGTCAACACTCTCTGACCATAGACATACAATAAGTGCACAGAGAGAAAAAGTAGAACAGGAAAAACTTGGCAACACTGCATCCATCAGTAGCTTTGTAGAAGACAAGAACTATGCAATGTGTTCAGAAACCTCCACAACAGTCCACCACCTCACCTAGCAGCTAAGTGAGTGTGTGATACAAGTGGCAGTGAAGGACTGCAGTATGTTTTAACATTTAATGGTTTTGTAGTTTACCAGAACTGCCCTATGGGTATTTGTCCGTGTGACAGTTTTAAAGAATTTTAAGAGAACATATGATATTTGAGAAATAAAAAAGTCTATTTTAATTTACCAGTGCTTGTAAAACTTTGCTTCATGATAGCCGAAAATTTTCCAGAACATGAAATGAGACTGCATACTTGTTGCAGAGAATTTGCAAAGAAGGGTTATATTAGAGTGTGGACATAAAGACTAGGATTAATATTATAAAAACTAACTTTTGGAACCATTAGATAGGGGAGGATACTAAATCAGCTGCAGAGATTATGTTGCGTAGAATGAGGGATTGAATGAAGATGTATTTAGAGTTCAGTTTTGACTTTTGAGGTATGGGGAGTTACTTGTCATTGCTTCATTTAAAATCTATACCTCATCATTAGTTTGGAAAAACTGAAGAAAATCTCCAAAAAATTTCAGTTCTGGCCAAGAATGATACAGAGTGTTCCTTAAATGAAGCTGTAGTGACATTTGTCACAGTGCAGCATTTGTATATCAATCATATTGTATTGATATTTGAACAAAGATATCGTTCTTTTAGAGAAGTGAATATTTGTCGTAATGATTTCAGGTATTGAAAGAGAATATGAACAGAAACTCTTGCCGGATGGGAAGATAAGCATTGATGGATTTCTGTGTGTTTTTGATGTTAGTTCAGTACCTTCTAGAACTATAGAGAAACAGGTAGAAGCAGTCTTAACCATACTGAACAATCTAATAAAGACCAAGAAACCAATTGTTCTTGTCACTACCAAAAATGATGATGCAAATGAAACGTATGTGAAAGAAGCTGAAAAACTAGTCGGTAGGAAAGAGTATAAAGGAGCGATAATGCTTGTGGAAACCTCTGCTCATGAGAACATTAACGTGGATGTAGCATTTATAGTGCTGGCGCAGTTAATTGATCGCTCAAGAGGAAGGGCAAGGGTCTTGCCATTCATTGAAGCAGCGAGGGTTAGGAAAGAAATTTTGGACCAATCAACAGAAGCATTACAGTCACTGATAAGGTCTCAAGTGTCAGATTACAGAGCAACATGGAGTCAGACATCAAAGAAATTGTTCCAGCATAAAGAGTTCATGCACTTTGTTGAATTGTTTGGAATGGACAGCTCACAGCGGCTGTTCAAGAGGCATCTGAAGAAACTGCAGGATGATCATTTTGCTAAGAAAATTCAGGGTTATATGGATATGCTTCCTGATGCTCTTCAGGAGATGTTCCCGGATGTAATAGCACTCAGAGATTTGTAAGTTCTCTTCCTTTTTCCTGCAACTGTGCACATTTTTATGTTTCCTCTTTTGCTAATGTACTTCTGCATCAATTTGTTGATAGTCTAGTTTGATTTACTACATGTTTTCATCAAACACAACCAACGTCTAACACCCTTTCATTTACACACTTTATGCTGAAGCTGAGAGTTATGTGTGATATAGAGGTTTTGTTTAAATTTCAGCAAACATAAATATTTTAATCCTAATTTTAATATCCGCTAGTCGCAGGTTTTACAGAACCGTTTTATTTTAAAGTTAATTTTAATAATATATTTCAGAGATTGGCAGTCAGTTCAGTTGCGTATCAAAGAGCACCCAGAGTTTAACCAGTTCTTCTTTGAGTGTCCTGAGGATGTACCATGGACAGAATATGATCTGGATGAAGGAAATGAAACAAGAATTCCTTATGAAGTTTTGGATACAAGTGAAGCAGAAAAGACCTACAGAAATCATGTTAGTGGCTTGCAGCAGGAACAGAAGAGATTGGAGTAAGTTGCACGATCGAATCATGTTCTGGTATTGAATTTCAGATAAAATGTTCTGTACCCACTCTTGACCTTCACGGTACACACACCATTGGATGTGCAAGAAATAAGTTTAATGTAAAATTATTTGGTAGTAAACCAGTGTTAATGATTAAACATTTACTGCAGGAATGTTACAGTGAACAAATGGAAATTGTTTCTCCCTGCCTGTGTAATTTAGATAGGCTACAAAAGTGTTATTTCTGTTAGGAAGTACAGACACTCCCCAACTGTTGCGATCTAAAGTTATGTAATTCTGGACGTAGGGAGTTTTTTTAAAAAGTTAAAGACAAAAATAATAACAGTTTTGAAATGCATGCAGAATTTTTCCTTGTGGGAATGAAAGCACAACAAGACAAAGGTAGCAGAAGAATACTGCTGGATGGTAAGACAGGCAGCAGGGTGGTCATGCTGTGGCCAATTAGATTCCAGTGTGTTGGAGTTGGATTTCAACTGGAATGCCTTGTATGCACACATATAATTGGCCATACATGTACTGAATGCCACCTTGCACAGCATTTGACTTGTGCCAGAACTTGCAGAATGTGTATGTCAAGGAGTGTCTGTGCTAGCATATGTAGTGTAATGGTATATAAATTAACGGCTGTACATCTTATTTCCCTATTTGCTGCAGATTACCACAAAGGTAAGTACAGTTAAAAATGTTCTTAGTTGTTGTATGTATTTTTTACTGTAGTTGCAGGTCCTTTGCATCTGGCAGAATTGAAGTCAATTTCTGCATGAGTTGCACAGTGAAATCCAATGATGATGTCGCCCCTTAATATTTATTCCCACAAATTGTCTATTTTATGGCCCAAGACAAAGCCAGTAAATAATTTAATTATTTCACTAATATAATAGTTCATGTTTATAATGAATTACTGTTGTAATCTGATCCTACAGCGTGGGTGTAAAAGAATTCTGTATACCATGCTGCATCAAACATGCAGGGAAGGGGAAATGCAATCGTCACCAAAGATGGTAGTTGCTTTCGCTCTTCTGTAACATACTTGGTAATTTTTAGGTGCACTTGTGTAGTCGTGGAAGCACCTGTTACCTTCATCATGTCTTTCTGTCCGTCCGTCTGCAGATATCAGCGCAGCTCCCACTGGGCAGATTTTCGAGAAATTTGATATTGAGTGCTTGTATTAAATCTGTTGAAAAAATCCAAATTTGGTTAAAATCTGACAGAAATATCGGGCACTTTACATGAATACCTAATTACATTTTGTTGTTGCCTACAACATTAAATTGCCATAAGAGCACTCTCATTGGCTGAAGTGCTGTCACTATGTTAATCCCTCTGTTTGTTCACATGTATCAGTGCAGCTTCCTCTGGAGAGACTTACTCAAAATTTGATGTTGGGACTTTTATGAAAATCTGCTGAGTGATTCCAAATTTGGTTAAAATCGGGCAAACGTATCGGCCACTTTATGTGAAGACCTAAGTACGTACATTAAATTGCCACAAAAGCACTCTGTAAGTGAAATTGTATCAGGCTGTTAGAATAGCTGAGGAGGTATGAGTGTGCCGCATTGTTACGTTATGTGTATATTGTGTATCTTATTTGTAAAAGTAAAACTGTGCATTAGACTGCATGGCTTGTCAGTCACTCTGTTGTATGTGGCTAACTAATTACAGGCACAATTATTTTCAGTGTTTGATAATGGACAGCCCTTTTCTGCAGGGTTCGTTATACTAGCTGACAACTATCATTTGTTAGATAGTTGTCAGATATAATAATGACCATACAGTTATGTATTGATGTGTATGTTTCCTTAAGGTGCATTGAAGTGGTTGAGTTACTGACACAGAAAACTGAAGGTGTAAATACATGATACATAAATAGAAATTGGATCATGCACAGACCAATGGAAATGAATTTAATTCAGCTGTCATTTGCTGTTAGAGGCAGAGACTACTGTAGCATTGGTTCTGCCAAAATGTATATGTAGTATGTATTTCAAGTTTATGTTGTGATGTATGAAATTATTAAGATTGCAAATGAGGTAATGTCGCATAGTACACAGACTTGACGTGGGCGTTCTTTACTTTCAAAACATCATGTTTTATATAGTTATACAAATAAATGTAATTTCATTATGCGCAAAAGAAATGTACAGCTTTCCTGCTCCAATTTTCATGGAATTTCTGAGTGCTAAACATCATTATCTGCAGACCTTGTGTACTGAATTTCACCAAAATTGAACAATAAATGCTGAAAGTACAACAAAGTTCATTTACTCATCTATGTGTACTGTGGCTTTCCCCACTCCAATTTTCACAAAACTTACATTACTGATTAAATTTCTGTGGACATCTCGGGTTCCGAATTTTTTGCAAACTTGACAGAAAATTTAAAAAAATCGGAAAAATTTCACTGATGCCATCACTTAAACTGTGGCTTCCACTGCACTGACATTCATGAAGCAATTGCTCTGCAGCATTACTTGATGGTCTTCTATACAGCATATCACCTGGTCAGTCAAGGAGTAAGGTAAATATGGATGGAAGTTTGTTTACTCCCAGAAGTTACATATGACTGTCATCAAGCAAGTTTTCATGAAACTAACATATGCTGGACAGCTGTTTGTAAACAACTCCTGTAGTACCAAATTCCATGAAAAACTGACAAACCTGTCAGCTGCTATGGACAGAGGGCTTGATGGATGGTTGTGGTCTCCATGTAAGGCATTCTTAGATTGCTTCATAAAGAACACCTACAAACCGGTGACACTGAAATAAGTACTTCAAATTACATTTTTGTATATAGGAGTATGTAACATCTCCATGACATGTTGGAAGAACTTCAGTTAGATAGAAAGCTAATCCTTTTTTGCTGGCACATTTAATTGTTTTTCTAAGAACAATGCTTTGTGCATTTTGTAATCCTAATACACATTGTCACTTTACATTCAGGTGGAAAAAGCAGTTCAAACAACTTTTGGAAGATACTGGTTATGTGACTCCTGGAAAGGCTTTATCGGAAGTCAGAGTTCTCTTCATGGGGAGGGAATGCTTTGAAGCGTTGTCAGAAATGGATTGTCAGCACATTTATGACCAGCATCAGAAGGAAATAATAGAAAAGGCAAAGCATAATTTTCAGGTTGGTTGTGTGCTGAGTACCGTATGCTTCCAAACAAGTATCTACTGTAGGTCTTTATTGGGAGTAGCTATCCTGTAGTAATCAGTATAGAGACGAGGCTGTGAGCTGGGAAACTAAGGGATAATGGTTGGATTCCTTGCAGGGCAAGAGATTTTCTCTTGTCCAAAATGTCCAGGCTAGATCTGTGGCCGCCAGTTTTATGGGTACTGGGTGCTCTTTCCCTGAGGGGAAAGTGGCTAGGCTGTGAACGTGACCACTCAACGTTCATCTGGTGACTGCTGTTAAGAGTGGACTATTGCCGTTACAGCAGCAGTGTTGAAACCCTTCATGAACTTGACTGCTGCAACCCACACATAGCGTTTGATGTAAGTTTTGCATCTGCATGTGTTTGAAAACATTTCAAATCTGGAATATTGAGTTGTGCTTCATCTGGGTTTCTATCCACTAAGTGACTGCCCAATCTTGCACATCACAGTTGGAGCATCAGCTATTTTACATGAACATATACACTGAAATTCAGTGATGAAAAAGCATAAACACACACACATGATAGAACATGCGGTCGATACTCTTTTGTGTTACACTGCATGTGCTTAATGTATGGGATGTCAGAGATGGATACCGTTCCTGTAGGAGCGCTTTACCCCAACAAGGAAACTAAATGTGTATATTTTTGTTAACCTTTCAAAGCCTAGCAGTAACTTTACACACCACAAGGTTTAACATTCAAAAACTCTCACGTAGTGCCCACATTGCATTTATGTGTTTTGTATGGATCTCAGAACAAACAGCAACTTTTGCGTTACAAAACATTAAGAGATTGTCTTTTATAACCGAAGTGGAGAGTGTTTACAGCGTGGTACGCACTGAGTCCTTATATAAAACAGATTCGCTTCATCCTTAAACGGTTAATGACTGTCTTATCATTTTGTCCATGCCGGTAAGCTGTAAGCACTTCTAACAAAAAGTTGTAGAACATAGATTGTTAACTTTAATTTTTTTGCTAAACCCTGTTTTTGAACTTTGTGTCACATATTTAGAAAGAATATATTAAATGATGTCAAAATATTTTGTGTTTGTACAGGAATTATTGCTGGAGCATGCAGATCTTTTCTACCACTTCAAGAGCATTGCTCCGGAAGGCACAATCACACAGGATGACATTAAGGACATAACTGATGCTTTACAAGATGATTCAAGGTAAGCATTATGATACGTGCATATTGTAGGTGCATACACATTCACATTAGTTGAGCAGTCGTGTCCTTTGGACTGTGACACTTTGTTGTTGGGTGATTTGGTTTCAGAGATTTCAAAGGATTGTAGTGGCTTAATCTTGTTTTCCTGAAATGTAAGTTATTCACTGTTATAGGCACAAAACTTTTTGACAAATACACACTAATGTCTACATATGGGACATGAAAAATAAGTAAAAATTTGCAGTCTGTATTGTGCCTTCTGTAACTGGTTTGTTTTCAGGTACAAGGCATTAGATCGAATAGACCAGGACAGAAAGCTGATGCTATTTCAGCATTTAGGATTTGTTCATTGCCCAATAAGAGAACACTGTCCAGCTTTTCCTAACTGTATGGATGCACTCATTGAGCGAATACTACGCACAAGGGCTCACAGGTATTGATATTGAATGATACACAGGAAGTACTCATCTAAAGATGGGGTTATATTTCTCTAAATTGCAACATAGCGTAAAACAACAAAGAATGGAGCAACAACAGCTGAGCCACTGAATTCTCATCAGCTGCTAGAGATGAAAACATTAATCCAAGTCTGGTGTATGTTTATCAAATGTTCGATTACTAAAATTTGCCAACATTGAAGTGATGCCATGTTTTCTGGGGCAAAGTTAAGCAAGGGCTGCCTGTACTATGGACTTAAGCTTTTAGTGATATCAACAGCAGTCACAAGGACTTTCTCCATTGTCAAAATCCTAAAAGCAAAACACTGCATTTCAGATGCAATCTGCTTCCTGCATCAGATGAAACCACTAATTGTAATCCTTGTGAATGTTATTGACTTTACTCATGTACAACCATTGTCAAAAATCTGTATGTCTCCGTTAAGCTATTAGTCATTTTATGTGTGATGACTGAACAGGCTTGGTAAATTTGGCCTCTGGCAAACTTGGGAAATACTGGGAGAAACACTCTGATGAAAAATCAGTTATTCGTAGTCTTGTAGCAGTGTAATTCTCCAAAACTGAAGTTGTTCAATACATTGTAATGAAGGACTGTAATAAGAAATTTTAGCCACTATCCTGTGTACCTTATATACCATTTAACTCTGTGAAGACTAGAATTAATTAATATTATATACAAAGTTGCAGTTGGTACCCTACAGAGAACACAGTGTGCTGCCATTATAAAGACCATTTTGTGACAGCTGTATCAGGAACTGATTGCTGTTTATTGTAAGGGTAATGTGCATCATCCCAATTGACATTTAAGTATAAGATTTTTATATTATTTGTATTGTAAGATTGTTTATTGTAAGATTCATGTGAAACATAAATATGTTGTGTGGACAACATGTAGGGTTTTTAATACTGAAGCTGGCAGTACCTATATGAGTAGTAAGGAGCTGATTATTCACAAATAACGTAATGCTGTTTCTTGTGCTGTTTTCAGGCCATCATCATGGAATCACAGCAGTCAGTGGCGGTTGAATTCTGACAATAATCAGCTGAATTTAGTTATTTTAGGAATTGACGGTCTGGCGGAGGAATTAGCAAGTGAAATTCGGGTATGTATGCGTAGAACCATATTTCATTCCCACTGGTACAGTTCCTTACTTAACACTTCTCCTGAATCTAACTGGAGGTGGAGTAACGCAGTCGGTATAGTAACTAGGCTACGGGCTGGATGATCTGGTGTTTGAATACTGGCATGGGCAAGAGATTTTTCTCTTCTCCTGTAGGGCTCACTCAGCCTCTTATTCAATGGTACTAGGGTTCTTAACCGGGGGTAAAGCGGTGGGGGCATGAAGATAACCACTCACCTTCATCTAGTGCCAAGGTTACGAATGAGTGGAACTATACCTCTACTCCCCTGGTATGGCTTCATGGCACAGACAGGGCAGACTCTTCCTTTACCTTTACATTTACCATACCCAAGTTGTTCATTTACCAATGCTTTGTCCAGGCTACCATGTCTAACCTACGTTGCATAGTAACATGCTGTGGTGAGACAAAATAATTGTATTTCTCTTTGAAAATGCACTTCAAGCTACTAGGTTTTGCTGTTGTTAGGTGATGCATTTCTGGGCTAGCTGAGCAACCATGAGATTGTACGCTTTCAGGTTTTCACAGCAATTTTTGATCAGATTCTTGTTGTTTCATGGTTTTCTACATGATGCAGAGCAAATCTTTACTGTATAATGTGAACACACACAGCACAGTAACACTTGCTACACTGTGGCAGTGAAAAATATTCAGCCATGTGCGTAGCCAGTTTGTGATTTTCAGCCAATGCTGTTTCAAAGTGCATGGTGCTGAAGATTCACGGCTTCTGGGATGTGATGCTGTATTGTTACGTGCATAATGCCTGATGTTTTGAAGCATCATAGTGCCTTTGTCTGATGAAGTCACTATGATCCTGTTAACTGTCATGATCTGATCACAGCATCACATGATGAAGTCACTATGGTCCTGTGAAGTGTCATGACCTGATCACACAATGACGCAGCATCACATCCCAGAAGACGTGAATCTTCAGCAATATGGCTATGAGAACCTCAAATATTGCATGGTTTGAGATGTGGTTTACCGAGTCCTAGTATGACTGTAATCACAAATATACCATCTTCTGACTTTGGAAATTACTGGGTACAAGTAAGACATTTTTATTTGAGAAGCAAATCTGCCTAAATTTTGTTTCCAGGTTCAGTGTGATGAAGATGAGTATGAATTAGACTGTCATCTCTACACACTTGACTACAAAATTATTGATGGAGATGTTAGTTTACCTGAAAATTCATTTAAAGGGACCGATTTTTTGCCAAATGGTAAGTTTATTTTCTTGTTGATGTTATAATAAAACTGCAAACTGGACATGCCTAAAGGACTGGATGGTGGTAAAGAAAGTGGCGATCTTTTTATGTACCACCCTCCAAGTTCTACTTTTTTGACACAATGGTAATATCACGCTTTTGATTCATTTACAGGCTGTTTTTGTGTATATTCAAACCCAGAAACATTTGAATATGTGAGAGACAGTCTTGAGAAAACACTGCTATCCAATTTGGAACAGGATGACAGATTGCCTTTCCAAGGGCTACCGATTGTGATCCTGTTTCTTCCTGATCGATCTGTTGATGAAAGTGAGGTACTAAGGCTTCGTGAGGAGGGGCAGAGTTTGTCTGACAGGTATATTGTGTGTCTTTGCTAAGAGGGATAATGTATTGTGGTAATGTATGCATGATAGTGCATTCAGTACATGCAGCAAGTTGGAATGGAAATAATCTGATAGGTACAGTAGATCCTTAAATGGGGGGGGGGGGAGTTCTGTTTTGTGTTGAATGCCGTATGCATTTGTGTAAAAGTGTACCAGGTTTTGGTCTGACTCAGAATATTTGACCACGTATCAGTCACAGTCAGGTGATTTTTTTTAACAACTGAGTGTTTGGTACCGTTTGACATCATGACTCATACTTAGAACTTTCACAGATCTTGCAATTTGCATGTGTTAAATTCTAAAACAGCATCCAGTTCTGGAAAAGTGGTAAGGTGTACATGTCACGTATTCACATTTGACTGCATGCTGGGGAAACATGCTGAAATCTGAGTATTTCTGGTTGATAAAATGGGATCGTGTAGTAATTGAAGTAATTATGGCGTGAATATTGTATGTTTACAAAATAATTTTTAGTTTACAGTGTCCCTTCATTGATGTTTCATTGGAAGATGTCATAGCTCCTGGACAGCGATTTACACCAGCACTGATAGCCGAGGCTATGGGACAGCTTATTCAAAGCATTCAGCATCGAGCTGTTTTCCTGAATGTTTATCAGTCAATTTTGGAATGCTCCGAACCTGACATCAGGTGAGATTGTTTGTGTGACTCTGTAAATAGAAGAATATACAGGTACATGGTGTCCAAGTTAAAGTAGAAACCACTCACAGAATCTGCTAACCCACCCATAGAGTTTACATTAATAATCTTTGTTATACAGAATTTTTTTTTATTATGGTACTGGATCCCATAGCATGTGACATTTGTGTTACATAATGGTCAATGACAGTGTACATTCTGTGGTGCTGGAGGTAAAGTTATCAGTGTGAGATGGTGTATGTGGACAGCTTTGTATTCCAGTGTTGTGGCTTTGTAAGCAGTTGAGGAGATCAAATCTGCCAAACAAAGTCTCTGTTCTTGTAGAAGTTGAATCCTGAATTGACTGCCCATGGGCAGGCCCTTTACTAACAGCAGTACGGACTCCACCATATCTGGTGTGATATTTTAATCATATTGCAGGATTATTATGTGTATGTTCTGTGGAGACCCATATTCCGTAGAAAATGTGTTGGGTCCTTTGCTGAGTCACCAGTGTTGCTTCTTAAGTGGAGACCGCAGTATCATTCTAGAAACATTCCTTGATGACTCGAAGAGGAAAGTAGAGGTGATTGTTTCATCATTTCATGGTGCGAACGCATTTCGAGAAGAATTGGTGCATGGATTCATACTGGTGTATTCAGCCAAGAGAAGAGCGTCACTGGCAACCCTTAAGTAAGTTTTGTGTATTCACAAGTGAATGGTCATACCTAAAAGTTTGCGTGTGTACAGAGCGCATTGAATAATGATTGTACATGAGATCTAGATGCTTACTTGCTATGCATGGGTGTGAAAAAAACTGCACAAAGTTTAAATATACTCTTCAGATTTGCAGCACCATACATATACACTGTGGCTGCACAAATGTGTGAAGTGTCTCTTCTCTCTGTCTCTCTCTCTCTCTCTCACACACACACACACACACACACACACACACACACACAAAAGTGGCAGCTTATTTTTGTGCTTACAACAGTCTGTACCATTATCTACCAGTCTCCACCACCCAGTCCGGCCCCGGGCGGGGGGGGGGGGGCCCAAAGATTACAAAAACTGATGTAACAATTAATAACATGACACACAGGCTGCAGAAGCATTTATTTATAGCATTTCTCTGGTTGTTATGAGATATGAGGTTCTCACAGCATTTTTGCTGAGGATTCAGGTGTTCTGAGATGTGGAACTCTGTCTCTGGATGGATCATGTCTTCATTTTGAAGTGTTAGGCAGACCAAGCAGAGTGGCCTACTTGTACGACAAGCCAACACAATCCCAGACATCAGGACCCGCTCTCCACTGACACTGCATTACATTCCAGAAGACATGAATCCTTGTTTCTTGTGTGTTCAAAATAAACAGCAGTTGTTAACGTAGACATTATTACCTGACTGATCATTACAATGGAGATGTGGCATGTTTGGGGGACAAGAAGACCAACTTTTGAAATGTCATTTACACAGCTTCATTATATAATTTTCCCTCCTTCCTTAAGATGATTCTATAACTTCTTACAGTAAGGGAAGAATATAGTTGAGGGTATTAAAGGACAGGATGCCGAGGAGAATATGTGGCTTGTGGGGGAGGAACTGCATGTTGAGGAGCTTCATGGTTTCAGTCTTCATTATATGTTATTAGGTTGACTCAGTGAAGGAAGACGAGGTGGACAGGGCAGATTGTGTTTGTGGGGAATGAGAAATGCATACAGTAGTTGTGTCAGAGAATATGAAGAGAAAGGACTGCTTAGGAAACCCAGGCACAGACAGATGGGTAGTGATACAGTGGAGTGGTGTGGACTGACTGCACTTGGCTGAGGATGGGGATAAGCAGCTGTTGTAAACACAGTTCCATAAAATGCAGGAAACTTTCCAACTGCCCAATATTTGGTTTTTGAAAGTGACATTTGTTTTCTGTGTTTCTTCTCCAGTGCATTTTCAATGAACATCCCTAACTTACCAATCCAAGTACTAGCAGTGACAGACACAGGGGGCGCAAATGCTTTCTTCAGCAATGACTTGAGCCACCTTCTTATAACAGAAGGGAATGCCACAGCAGATCGTTTGAAAGCGCATTTTATGACATCTGTATCATCGTGTCAGCAGAAGAGTAAGTGGTGGTTTGCTTGCTTATTTATTTATTTATTTATTTATTTATTTATTTGTAACTTACCATTCATTCTTGATTAAAATTTGTACCCCAGTTGCAGCAGACATCTAATCCTGAGCTCAGCAGGTTCCAAGCACCATGGCGCCTGAAACATGCCTTTCAATCCTGCAGTCTCTGCGTAACTGTATTAAAATGCTTCTACGTTCATGTATAACAAGGTAAAAGTCTGTTGCGTATACAGGTGTCCACGTCATGGTGTCCCTGAAAACAAAAGCTTTCCAGTACTGTCCCACCAGGTGAATGGCTTTCTATGCGATACGGCTGATGTGGTCAGTGGCATGGGAAAATGGAAACTCCTTAGTTCAGATTCTGTTATGTGTATTGCAGCTTATTGTCCAGCCCCCACATGATGGGTGGATGCATGAATGAATATGGAGCACTTTGTCCTCAACAAATCACACATGGACTGCCCTGGAAGTAAACCCAGGCCTCCATGGCGAGGAACCAGTGACTAGTCACCTTAGTGTGGATGCATATATTTATAACTAAGAATGAGCAATGTCGACAGGAAACGAGGGATGATGCAAGATGTGAGGTTTACACGGTGGTGTTGCTGAAGATGGTGGTCTTGTAAAATATTATACTGTGTTGTGGGGTAAATAGTTCCTGGCATTTGAAAGGGTCATGGTACCTTCTTTATCACGGTTAGGTATGAGTTTATGTGTGGTGGTTTTGTGTGTGTGTATTATTCTTGTACTGCTTGACCTTGTAATTGCAGATCTTCAGTGAGAATGTGAACAATTGTGGTGGTGGAAATAGCAAAAGTATTTTATTTGGTGTCTCTATTGTCATTTTCATCATTTATTTGTTATTTATAGTCTGCCATTTGCCGATGAGTATAGAAGGGCATTACATTTCCTGTTATCAGAATGTTACAGAAGAAATGCTATATTTATTTCCTTTATTCTCCATAAATTGGGTACTTTCTTTCCTGTTATAGCTGCATTTTACACACCCTTTTTCAAAGAAGTATGGGAGAAAAAACCAGAAATTGAACAAGCGTTTCACATGGAAGAGCCTATCAGCTTTAATACCTCTGGTGAGAGTACACTAGAAATGCCTCCACGACAACCACGGCCACCTCCGAGACATGAAAGTTACCATATTAAAGCAGGGTCAAATGATGGGTAAGAACACAAGAATATTTTCTGTTTGTAGAACTGTAAGGAGTGAGATGTGTTTTCTTTGTAATAATCCTATTTGCAGGCTGCATATGTTTTGCCCCATAAAATGAAAAGCATACTGAGGTGGAGGCCTCCTCCTCAGTATGCTTTTAATTTTATGGTATTGTAATTCCTATGTGATGATGGCGGGTACACATGGCTGAAAGGTGTTGTAGAGAACATGAAATTGCATGTGATTAAGAGTTGTGTTTGCCAGGATGATACACCAAAATAAAAAATAAAAAATAAACACATGCCTTTGAGTGAAGATCTTTAAAACATTGTATTGTGATAGCTTTTGAATATATGTAGCATTTACTGGATACTTTCTTTTTTATTATAATATAAAATAATATCACCTCAGTACAAAAGATGTGTGTATGATGTTGAAACTGACAAATGGTGTTATATTGATATGGGAAATGTGTATGTGACATCGAGATAGTTGTTCATAGTACAAGTCTGGTCAGAACTTAATAATGCGTGATGCCAGTGTTGGGTGTGTGAAGAATGGTATCAACTTACTCCAAAGATCTGTATTGCAGAATTTGTAGTGTATGTAGTTGCAGAGATCCTGCATTTCCATAAGCTATTTATGCACGTCCTCTGCTGACTAGTTCTTGATGTTCTTGGAAGGAGATAAGCAGTGTGCATGAGGGTACAGTGTATTTTACAGTTAACAAGGAAACTTTTTGAAATTAAATATTAAATAAGTTTCTGTTTATTTAGTTGCAGTTTGTTTAATGCCACTGCTAGTAGTTCAGTGTGTATACTGTTCACTGATCAGGTGACAGTGATTGGTGACTTGGACAGTCGTGACCTGCTCTCCTGCTAGTTTCTTAGACTGAGGAAAACCATGCAAAGTGTTAGTTATGATAGTCTGTGTCTGAGCCAGGATTTTAACCAGCCACCTCACGAATACAAGACAAGAAGCAAGCACTTCAGCATACTTATAATTTTTTCTCAAACTGGGTTGCATGACTTCGTCTGTTGAATGTGCCTCATACTCGTACATCAGGCACCCTTTCCTGTTACCTGAAATGGAGCCTGAGGCAGCCTGCTAACTTTCCTGTATGTTGTGAACCACACAGTGGACAGTACCTTACAGTTCTGCGATAATCTTTGTCACAGACATTTAAAAATATTGAAAACAATCATATACATACACTTACTTTGACCCAGGTAGTCGTCTTGTGTTATCCTGTCATGTCTGTAGTTCCTCTTTATGTTTTGTTTTCGCTTCTTGATCCTTTGGCCTTACAGTTATTAACCTTTTAAAGCCTAGCAGTAACTTTACGTACCACCAGGTTTAACATTAAAAAATTCTACTTTCTGTCCACACAGTGTATTTATGTGTTTTGTGTGGATCTCAGAACAAACAGCGATTATTTCCCTATACAGCATTAACTGACTGGTTTTTATAACTGAGACGGAGAGTGTTTATAGCGCGGTACGCACTGAGTCCTTATATAAAACAGATACGCTTCATCTTTAAAGGGTTAATGTTGCTAATTATTTGTCATATATACACATATATGTTGCATGTAAATATTAAATCTTTTAATATGTAATTATATTTATTTTAAATATTTAATTTACATGAGTAATAATGAAAGGTAATTCTTGTAAATAATGTATGGTGATCGTGGTGGTTTCATGAAAACTGAAACATGTCTGTCATAGGTGTAACACAAGTGTAATAAAGTGCTTAAGTTGGTGAAACTGCCATTTGTGTATGGAATGTGGAAGCCATGCAGAATGCCAGATTACAAGATTGATTAGGAAATATGTAGGACAAGGCATTATATCACATATTGTTTTCATTATGCTGTAGCTTTGTTTGTCATGTTGAATTATCATATTCTAGGAGTGGGTCAGATATTTATGACATCCAGCCAAATGATGGTCTTTTGGATGACATGGCTGAACTTTTGACACCAAAAATTCCTGAAGACAGGCTTACCAGTTCCAGTGATGAGAGCTACATATACTCTGATGTGGAACTGAACGGTGATGACATTAGTGAACCACTAGTCAAAGCAAGTGAAATAAAAACTAATGAGCGATTGCATCATGGTAAATAAAAATGTAGAATTTTGTATGGAATTATTTGAACTTTAGTGTGATATAAGGACTGAATTCTAACTGCACTGATTTGTTTTGACAGTGAAGAGAGGACGCAGAAGGAGAGTCAGGAATTAAGGAAGACGGCAGTGAAAAGCGACTAATATATTATGAGAACAGCTGAAATTGAAAGACTGCTGGCTTATGATTTATTTGTGAAGACCTAAGGATGAACCTGGGAAGCTGTGTTGAGTAAAGTTTATGCTAGTCCTACAAGGAACCATATTTAAAGGGCACCTTTAAAATATTCTGAAGCATTCAATATATGAGGTTCTCACATAATGGTTTCTGAGGATTCATGTCTCCTGGAATACAACACTGTGTCATTGGTTAAGTGGTTCCCAAGGTTTTGAAGGAACATAGTGCAATGGACCTCTGTACCCTCGAAGATGAAAGCACTGTGTTCCCTTGGAACATCGAGATCCAATTGCCCAGCAATAGTGTCATATCATGGGAGATCAGAGTCCTTATCTGTAAGTATTCTTCATACTGTTGATTACCCCATTTCTCATACTCTTAAAGCTTGGACAGTTTTGCCTAACAGTTTGTATTAAATAGAATCATTTTAGGCGCATTCGCAAAATTACGAAAAGCAACTATTAGCTTCGTCATGTCCATCCATCTTTCTGTTTATCCGCATGGGATAACTCTGATCTCATGGGACAGATTTTCACAAAATTTGATGTTTAAGTATTTTTCACAAATCTGTTGAGAAAATTAAAGTTTGATTATAATCCAACAAGAATGATGGGTACTTCACATGAAGTCCTATACACATTTATGATAATATCTTGCTTAATTCTTTGTAGCGTGAGAAATGTTTTACACTAAAGTTGTAGAGAAAACAAAACATACATTTTATTTTCAATACTTTTTTTTTTGCCAGAAATCGTGCTGTTTTTGAGATAATGTGGAAAAATATGGTAGAGCCACGTGGGCCACAGATGACAGTATAGTACAGGCAGAAAAGCTGCAAGAATACAGACGCGTACTCATAATATTAATAATTACCACTTTTCCACAGCAACAATGGTTATGCAAACGCGCCTCAGTGTTACATTATATGTACCTTGCCTGTCTTGTTTAAAAACTTTGCTGTGATTTCAGTAGATGTAGTCATACACGCAAGTTTATTTAAGATGTGTACAATGTATGTTAAAAATAGGGTCGAAAGAGTTTTAGCCTTTTATTAGTGAAACGGATTTGTGTTACCAGTGATTAGATATGTGTAAGTTCAGTTTTTCATACACTGTCACAGAAACAAGGGGTCTAGCTGCGATTGTGAGAGGTGTGCTGAGTTTAATTGGTTGAGTCCAAAAAACATCAACTTTTTTTCTTACTGATGAGTGTTTTGCACCAGGTCAGATACCGTTATGTGTAGACTGCTTCTTTGATGAAAATGAAATGAAATTTTTGGAAATCCTGGCTGTAGCATTGGTGTACATGCTGTGTGTTAGCTGGTCATGGCCGAACATTGGCAACACATAGAATTTATAGGAGTGACATGTAAGTGATCTGTTCCCAAACTAGATGGAAATGGTAAGAACTGTTCTGTAATAGTGTAAATGTGTGTAGAGACATGTTTTCCTGTGAATGGCATAGGTGCACACTAGCGTATGTCTCCTAGTCCAGCCTTTACTGCTGCAAGGCCTCTCTATTGCTTTAGAGTCAAATTGACTGCCTTCAGATGTCCTAGTATCCAGTAGTAACTGTCTGTTGCAGTTTAAGATTAACTTGAAACAAAATGTGGTTGCTGCTGCCTTTGTAATCTGTGGAAGTTCCTTTTCGAAATTATGCTCCACCTTCAGAGAAATGGATTTACTTGTGTCTTTTCACTTCACTGACGACGCTCAGGTGAAATTTTGAACTAAAAATTTTATTGTTACATTGATATTGTCTTAGACCTATGCTTTATACATGTACTGCCACAATATGTAGTGTTTTGCAGTATGCATTTACATGTCATGATTAAAATACTTTTTGCTAATTTTTAATGTGAGTAAACGTAATTATTGACACTTAAAATGACCAAGTTTGCTTCTTGATAAAGAGTCTGTACCATTTTATGGCAATTAACTGTGAAACAAGGGCATTCCAAAAAAAATTTGAGCATAAATTTCCACATTTTATGTCAGTGTGTACTTCACTGCAGTGTTCCTGCTTTGTATGTATTGGCACGTGATAGTGCTGTTTCTTTCTAGCATATCTTGCAGAATTGTATGGTATGCATACACTTGCCAGTCAGTTAGTTTGTTTCTTGTAATAGTTGTAATAACACTAGCTACATTTGAACTGTAGAATCACTGTGTAACTGGAAACTGTGGTAATGTTATTCAGCTACACTGCTGCTTTTTATGAACAATTGAACATTAGAGAATGTTATGAACTGGTGAATTTGTGCAGGACTGTATGACTTATTAGAGGTACAAGCATTCTTCATGTTACTAGCCCCACCTTGAGATTCTCACAGGGTAAATTAATTTTACCTGTGCCAAACATAATTTTCAATACCTGATGATGACTGTTTCTTGAGTGTGATGTACAGAATTGTCAGTGCTGTGTTTGTATTTTGAAAATGAAAACAGCTGATGGCTTAAATAGTTTCACTGCAAGCTACTGTGCATGGATAAAGTTTAATATGGTAACTGTTTTATAAGAATTATAACAAATGTTATATTTGTAGTGTCATACACACAATTCAAAATAAAGGCATTGAACTCTAAGGCGCTGTAATTTGTATATCCTGTATTATTCATTGACTGTCTGATCATATACACAAATGTAAGTGCACATTCACTGAGTTTTGGCACTGCAGTGTCATTAATTGCTTTAACCTGGGAGCAGGTGGTATTTAATTGCAGGGGTGTGTGCTTCATGGCCTGGATTTTTAAGACTTCGAAATTTATGGGATATAGCACTGAAGAAAGTGTATTTGTTGCACTTTTACAGTTCAGAGGCCCAAATAACAAATGAACTCTTAGAAAAAATGTGTGTACTTGTATATGAACTTTTGGAATCAGTCTGTATTGCTTTATGCATATTCGCAATCTGTTCATTATTTTCAAACATTTCACTTTCATACTTACTAAGTGCATGGAGCTAAGTCCTTCTTGAGAAGCTAATAGGTCCTTTGCTAGTTGAGAAAGTTCCCGCATTTTATCGAACTTGGAAGGTTCATGGCCATGCTTACCAGCACCCACCACTTGTCACTGTCCTGAGGTTAGATGAATTCAGTCCACACACTTCCATCCTGTTTATTTAAGATCCATTTTAACAGTATACTCCCATCTACTCCTGGATCTTCCAAGAGACTTCTTTCCTTCAGTTTTCCCCACCAAAACACTATGCATTTCTCTTCTCCCCAGTACAAGCCACATTCTCCACCCATCACATCTTCCTTGATCCAAGTTAGAGGTCCATGTCACGTCTCACAGTATGTTGATTCTTTTATGGTGAAAAGTTGTTAGCCTCTTGCCCAAGCCCCACATCAGACGATCACCCATTGCTGGTTTTCTGTGACGCCTTATTAAGTATTTCACTGTGATACAAGAACAATCTTCATATTTCCAGCATTGAACGGTGTCAGAAACTTTTTTCGAGAATTGAACACTGGGCTCACTACAGGCAGATGCGTGAGGTGTGTTGCAAAACCTCACGCACGTGACTGTGGAATAGTACTGTGTATGCATACTGCCGTGATATTACCTGTGCTTCTGCATGCAGTGAGCTAGCGGTACATGGCAGTTCATAGGAGTCTGTTATTATTGTGAAAGGTAATTTGTGCATTTAGTGAGTTGTGTTCACTAGCAACATTGTTCAGTAAGAGATGGTTTGCTGTTATAAGGCAGTAGTAATGCAGGGAAGCTATGTCATAGCATCAAAAGATGTAGGACAGGAGCATACATCTGGAATGCAGTGGCATTAAGGACACCTTAGGTGCCAGTGCTAACTAGTGTCCATCAGCAAGTCTGCATGACTCCCAGCATTCATACAGTACTAAAGACATTTCCAGAACACACCTTTTGCAACTTTGTGCATTGTAATGTTCAAAGTTGCTTGTACCTCTGCTATATCTTTGAAGTGAGAGTCCTTCAGTCATTTTTCCTTCCATGGATGCAGGTACAAATCCAATAATACAAGACCGTGAGAAAGTAGTGAGCAGGGAAGCATCACACTACCACATTCGATGATTTGAACATTCACATGCTGATGCTGGTGCATTAACAGAAAGAGCAAACTTGGGCATGTTGTAGGTGAACTGCAAAGTTTGTTAGGTTTATGGACTTCGCCCATCATCCCATGTGAAAAATAATAGCAAATGATACCATCACAATGTTTTGGTGTGGGATCAGTCCCTGTCACCAGGCTGATAGTACCGTTAAAGCCTACTCAGTTGGGCCCAGTTAGTAAAGCTATTTTGAACCTCAAAAAGTATGAACTTCAGCACCAACCTCTAAAGATACCCTGGTGCTGAAGATGGCTGAACCATTCCTGCAGTGTTTGTCTCTTTGCTTATGCAAAGTTTGCTTACAAAAGCAGGTTTTGGTCTACATGACACAGTGCCTGTGTATTTGCTGGTCCCACATTTATAAAGTTGCCATATATATTTGCTTTTTTTAGGTGAGTAAACTGTATGGCTGAACATACAGGTTCAACTGTATTGCACAATATGACTGAAAGAATTCTTTGCCATTCTATTGAACTTGTTGCCTAATATGAAACGTCTTGTTTGTAATCTCACCAAATATTATTTGAGTGATCACATAATTGAGCATCGAGTTAGTGGCATTGAACTTGTAAACACTGTATACTAGTCAGTCGTCACTTCGACAGCTCCTTTTACCTTTCCTACAGGTTGCAATTACACTGCATGATATGTTCAGTTGTGACTTGGTTCTGATGTGAGGGGGTTATATGCAATGGGGAAACAGGAAGGGATAATTCTTACTCTTCTGCCTGTATTACCGATTTACCAGTATATCTTTGCCAACACAGTACGAAATAGAAGCCAACTTTGGAGTAACGAATAGTTTGTTAGGAGAAATTTATATGTAGCTTCATGTACTTGGGCCTAATGCATGGGAACATGATAATAACAAAAACTTCTTAGCAATGGTCAATAAAACCTTAATTCTTCTTGCAATAACATATAAGTTAACTGCTGTTATGAAATAACCAACATTTTTCTGCCTTCGTTTTCACGATAACGTCCTACTAAACTATACGGTGTCATACGCTTAACTTCGCAGACCGTAACACGAATTTCCGAATGATTCGTGGTAACACTGTGTGAGAATTAGGCACTCTTATGTAGTAACCTTGACCATGCCCAGACAAAATGGCTGACTGGTCGAAGTTGAGTCTTTTGGTTATTTGAGAAGTGTGCTGTTTGCATTGTGCAAAGTGTAAGTAGAAGTAGAGGTTTGTGTGGGTGCGGGGTTATATTTTATTTAAGTTCAAGGATTAAAACTTGTGTATTTTCCGTTATTGCATTATGTTATAGGCATATAAATAATACCTTCGAAGTCGTATGTGAGGAAGTGTAGTGTTTTATTATTTGCCATATATTGGAATCACTTGGTTTTTATTGGGCATCTTTGAAGTTAATATGTGTTATGTTTGTCCGAAGGCTTTACATCAACGTATCTACATTATATATCGGATACGGTAGAGGAAACGTACTATAATGTCCCTCACAAACGGTGTAATGTTTCATTTGCTTGAATGGTTGTTACACAGTTATTATACAGTATTTGTAAGTATTGTTCTTAGTCGGCAGATGTGTAGAGTTTAAAGTCGTGCCCTGGAATTTTGTGTTTCGTTTTTTTCTTCAGAACAAGCCAGTTTCCAGAAGCATTTGCTTGGTAGGATTGACAGGGTATGTTGACTCTGTGTCACTTTGATAAGTTATCAGAAGCCATAACACTGTCAGCATTCAGGTGCTATGACATCCCAAGTGAGGAATGTACATATTGCAGGAGGAAATTGTGGGTTAGGTGGGATTAATTAAGCTTAACCCTGGGATTCACAATGCTTAAATGTTGACAGTTTTTTGTAACATTTGAGGGGATTGTGTTTGTAATTGACAGTTATGTTAACTTATTTCCTTTGATCTTGTGAGCTGGTATTTTATTTCTTGAAAGCCTCATCCTTGAAGGTTTATGGTTAGGTGTTCCATAGGTTCAAATGGAGTATGTGGAATCGTGGGTTTAGTGTAATTCTAGGTAACACTTGTTATGAATGTCTGAGTCATCTGGGCTGTTAGTGCCGTGTTGACCGCAAATAGTTATTGGAGCTACTGTACAGTGGCGCTGCCACAGGAGACATGATTCCATCACAATGTCCAAGCCACCAAAGCATTCCCGGGTGGCACTCACTGTGACTCATGAGTAGGTGGCAGAAGAATAGGAAACTCAGAAGCAGTGCCTTTAAGTTTTGAACCTCTGCACTGCTTCACAGTCAACTTCTGACACTTTATTTCTGGATGTCTTCATCCTTACTCACCCTTGCTGTATAAAAAATTCTGGAATTATTACAGACCACAGAACCTTGGAATTGTAAGTGGATACCAGATTACTGGACCACAGTTGTGATATATGAAACAGTGTGTTGGATATTCTTGATATTATAACAGTGAGACATACACCCAAAAGCACCAGTGGTGTCACACAGATGCCCAGTGTATGTGCAGTAACAACATCTGTCATTCATTAAAAATTCTTTCAAAATATTTAAGGTATTTAATGGAAGTTATATTTGTGCCAATGTTGTCGGGCACATTGATATGCATAATTTGAAACAAATAGTATATTTTTAAGGTACAGTAATTCTGCTGGACAGTTTTTTTAACATTAATATACCAATAGCTATGCCATTCCTTGAAACATTCTTAGTTGAACCTTTTAAAGCCTAGTGGTAACTTTACATACCACCAGGTTTAACATTAAAAAATTCTACGTGGTGCCCACATTGCGTTTATGCGTTTTGTACAGCTCTCAGAACAAGCAGCAACTTTTGCCTCATAAAACATTAAGAGATTGGTTTTTATAACCGAAGTGGAGAGTGTTTACAGCGCGGTACGCGCTGAGTCCTTATATAAGACAGATACGGTTCGTTTTTACAGGGTTAATTCAGCTCTAGGGCTTTGACAGTGGTGTATGACTTTGTCCATTGTCTAATTTTCTAATGTGACACAACATTTTGGAAGCCGGTTCTGCTTCTGTCTTCAGGCAAGAAAAGCACCTGATCTGGTGGACCCCTTAGATAGAGAAATTCTCAGATTGGATCAGTAGGTTGTCGTGAAACATCAGTAATGAACTACTGACCTACGCTGTGTAACATCCTAGAAGAGCAAAGATATCATTTACAAAATAAGAACACCTCTCAAACAGAGGATGAAGCCCAGGGCACATTTGCACTTAACTATATAAACACAACCATAGTGTATCAATATTATTCTCCCTGAAGATGGCCCAGCAGGGCTGAAACATGTAGGAGACTTTTAAGAATAAAATTATATATATTTTTTGGTACATTAGTTGGTGTTTTTGTTTCATATAATGCAGTGCACGGACATGGTACATATTAAATATCATTTACGGTGTGGTGGAAACCTGAAATCACACCTAGTCTGCCTATTGTCACATACCTACGTTAGAAATGTTACATTTGCCCATGTTATTTTTTTATGGTGGGAAGTTAAAAATTATGAAACTGGGATATCATGATGTGCGTACTGAGTTTTATGAAGGGTTATTGGTATGTTTGAAAATTAATAAAGATATCCCCAGACACAAGCACATGATTCTACCATGTCTTTTCCTTTACATCAAACCTTTGACCTTTTTTGGGGTGGGGGGCATGGACACATTTTTTAAAATACCTGCAATTGGTCCAACTTATCCTACACCTTGACTTCTATAATAGAGACAGCATGCCTCTTCTATTTTCATCCATAGACCCTTCATCAGAATGTGGCTTGCTTTCCCAGACATGATTAGCAGTTAGTTCTAAAAATTATGAGAACAGTCAAAGTACGTACCATATTGTATTATATCTTATGTGGATGCTGAGTGAGACACGTGGGCAGATGTGGTGTCTTGCGTGTTACTATGCAAGCATGACCATGAATGTGCGGGGGAACTGCACTGGATGCTGTACATTCGCCGCACTAATTGTTCTGCATGTGAGCAAAACGGATATGAGTGAACCCATGAACAAGGCTGATCTGCTGTAAAAATGAGCAAGTTAACCATTTGGCGCTGTAATTAAGTGCCCAGTGCCCTCTCCAGAAGTCCACAATTTAAATGGCTACCATTGCTGTGTGTGGTGTTGGTGATGATTTTAGTAGATGTTTGATTTTGTCAACATTGCACTATGTGTTGGCTGTGGTTGACTTTTGGCACCGAAGGGTTAAGCTAAATACATGTTTCTTGTGCAGGGTAAATGGCTCCATCAGTAGAGGTGGGAAGCTGTGAGTGTGCTGCTCCTCCAGCACGAAGCTCAGGTCTTGTGTAGTTCAGCAACCAAAAGGTTTCTAGGTAAATCCACAATACTGATTTTAACCGTTAGCATTCTAGCATTGCTTTTTTGTTGCATGAGGGATTTCACACAGACAGACAGACAGACAGACATGTGTGTGTGCGCGCGCGCGCACGCACACACACACACACACACACACCAAGGAATTTTTTATGCCTTTTTGCTTTCATGCTCCTTGCCAATTCATACCACTTTTTAATTTATGACCTTTGATTTTCAGTTTAACACTCCTTGGCTGGTTTATTTCATTTACATCTTTTTTATGGGAATATAGTTTTTTATGTGCTTTATATGTATGTCTACTTTTGAGGAACATAACTAGGGTGTAAAACAAGGCCTTGGTGTAAATCTGAATGAAACACATCAACTGTTGGTTTGTGTTGAATATGTTACTTGTAATGTTCAAATAAATACTAGAACATATACTTTATAATCTTGTAAGAATGTTACTTCGGTGATGGTGGTGGTGATTGTGGCGAGGGGTGGTGTCGGTGGTGGAGCTGCGTGTTGTTGTTGTTGTTGCAAAGCTGCATCACATACTTTTAAAGGTCATCTGTCTTTATTCTCTTCAAGATATTACAAAATAATTGATAATTTGAAAGATCTGAGTAAGTGTAGTAGTGGCCAGATTATTTCCTACTTGTTGGCATGGATGTGAAGTGCTTGCTGTTACAAAGGGAAGCACTGCACGTGGATCACTAATAATTCTGTATCTGTTTCAGAAATGCACACAGTGTGTGTGGTGTGTGGTGTGTGTGTGTGTGTGTGTGTGTGTGTGTGTGTGTGTGTGTGTGTGTGCGCGCGCGCGTGTGCGTGTGGGGGGGGATATGAAGGTACTCCCAGAAAAGTAAATGTTCTTGACATAAGTGTATTGCTGCCTGGTCCTTCCAAGGTGGGTCTAGCAGCGACCATGCCATGCCATTGCAGCTGTGTGCAGTAATGGGGAGATCAGCAGCAAGGTGTTTGGACCTTGCAGTAACAGTGTAGTGACGCATTTCTGCCATTTCTGTAAACTGGCATGTTGTCAGTGGTTATCAGAATGCATTAACATGGTAATGGTTTTGCTGAAGGATATAGTGAGTCCAACTGGTTTTGTTTCAGATGGTTGTGGTGAGTGGTGGCTGGGTCAAATCTGTGGTTTACCCCAACAGTGGAGATGTGATAGCTACTAGCAAGATGGCTGCCAAGGCTGTTCTCATCTGTCGACCGAATTCCCATCCTTTTCAGGTAATTAATCTGGTTAAATTATGTATATAGTTTAGCGTCGTGTTAGTTCAGTAGTAACTACATTTTTATTAGTAGTGTGTTTGAACTTAAGGTATTTCTGCATGCAGGGCCATGGAGTTGGTACACAAAAGCTCCGACTCTGACTCTGACTCCTCAATTTTTAAAACTTCCGACTTTGACTCCTTCATAAAAGCTCAATATGCATTAATAATGGTAAACCTATAAGACATTTTATCACCACTACGTGAATCATCAGGCTACTGTTTAGACTTATAACCTATATTTAAGTATAAGTCTAATGGTTACTGTAGCTATCAGGGCTCTGCAGTTGGAGTATCTAGTTAAGATTTTAGACTGAGGTCGGAGTCGGAGCCGGTACATTTTTACCGACTCTGACTCCGACTCCACCTAAAATTCCTTCCGACTCCGACTCCACAGCCCTGTCTGCATGTTATCAGTAATGTCCTCCACAAATTTATATGGCTTTTGGTAGGGTACACATGGCGCTAAATGTTCAGATTCTGTAAAAGGCCCAGGGATTCGTCAATAGCTGAGTAACTGTTAGCATTTGAGTAAGTGTTATTCTGGGTGAAGCTACACAGTTATCTGCGTTCTGCAATGTTTGAAACCTTGAGGTCATTTCAGAGGCATGGAGTGCTTCTGTCTGTTGAGTAAGGTAATGTTATGAAGTAGTTTTACCTTCAGCAAAGAATGTTCAAAACTGCATTTTGGTTGTATGAAACTTTGATGTTTCAGAACCTCCTGCTGCTATCATCTTCTGTCATCTGTCTGTTCTGTCTTACATTTTCAGGAGCGGTCACTGACTTTGGACCAGCCAGTGAAAATCGGGCGTTCTGTGGCTCGGGCTCGGGCAGCCCCTAATAATGCTATCTTCGACTGTAAAGTGCTTTCCCGTAACCACGCCTTGTTGTGGTATGAGAATGGAAAGGTATTAAACTTAGTGATCATGCAGTTTCAGGAAGTAATTCATGTGTAATGTCATATCAGTAGTGCTTGAACATGTTGTGTTGTGTGGTAGAGTGGGCACAATTGATGCACTGGAAAGGTTGTTGAATGAAAGAGCTTTGGCCAAGTGTAAGGTACTGTCTGAGAATTTGTGTGTAAGCGCTGAGGCAAGCTGCAGACAAGTTTCTGCACATCCAGCCTGTGAATTGGAATCACAGTCTGGGCCTCAAAAATACTAAGCATGAATGCCAGCCACTCTACGGCATTGTTCTGGTATGTCATTTCATACCATCTGGAAGTGTAATTTTGGACATGATTTAATTATGCATTTTAGTATTACATTTCATCAGAGTGTATATGCCTGATTATACGGAAGTTTTTGTGTGTAAATGTAGAACACTGAATATTATACATCTTCGTGCAGTTGGCAATATACAGATAATTTATTCCCACTTATTTGCGCTGGTATATAACTTTATTCCAACATGTTTTGGCTGATACACGTAGCCATCATCAGGGAGTATGCACAGTAGTGTCTTATTTAGTTAAGATATTTATAACATGGTCCAAGGCAAAGGTGACATGTGCATTCCAGATTAAATTACAGTATCTTCATGTGTAATAGGAGATCATGTATAAAATGTATAATATAAAATAAACAGAACTAAATTAATGAAAATTATTTGCATCAAAGTATCTCCTTTCCATATAAACAGAAAGTTCTGTATACAGGGTAGTTTTGTAGACATCTGATGAATGCTCTGTACTGAATTATATATATTTTGTGTTGTATATTTTATACATGATTGCCCACTGCATATGAAGATATTGCAATTTACTCTGGAATGTACATTTTACCTCCACTTTGGACAATGTTATATATCATTAACTAAACATGACCTGTGTGTGTGCTCCCTGGTGATGGCCAGGCATATCAGGTGAAACGTGTTGGACTGACTTTTACATTGGTTTATACCAGTGCAGTAAGTTGAAAAAAATTCTTATCTGTACAACAACTTATTTTATTCTGATTTTATATTGAGACTAAATATGCTCCAAGTTGCAAAGAGTATGAAATTTGCAGTGATTCATTAGTTATAAGTAGAGTGTTATGTAGGAATACAGGTTTTGTCAGATATTGTACTGTTACATTTTAAATAGTGTGAAATTTGCACTGGTTGGTTATTTTGAAATACAGTAAAATGCATGATAACCAGGACCAGAGGGTTGCTAGATATCGTAATCTTCCAGATATCTGTGGCTCCGTGCATGAAACCCTAACCCACACTTAACCCATTCCAAGAAGATGGAGGTTTGATGGGCAGAAAGTGCTGTTCTGGAAAGAATTACTGCAGGGCTCCGCCACTTGTACTTCACTGTAGAAATTACGTGATATTTTCTTCTTTTGAGAGGTGATAGATGCTTGGTCAGCCAACACACAGATAGCATTATCTCAGTTTTTTAAAATTTGAGGGTTATGGGTTTCATGCACGGAGCCACAGATATTAGAATGTTACACCTAACATGTGTTTTGGTGTACCTAGCAACCTCATGCACAACCCTAACCATTTAATTTGGCAGTTGATATTCTGGGTGTTTTCACCCATTGTGCTCTCTGTTCCTGTTTCATCATCACTTCTTGTGTAATGTGGTGTATATATATAATCTAAAGAGACTAACAAGACCCCACAACACACATTTGGCTGTCTTTGTCTTAACTGTTTGCTTATGTCATTGTACTATGTAAATTGTCTTACTTGATCAGCTTTGGCCTCTGGAACTCTTAGGAATTGGTGCTGGATGCTTCCATTGGATGCAATAGTGAAATGTAATGGTCTTCTGTAAATTTCCAGTTAATGGAACTGTCCAGATTTTCCAGTGCTGGATAAACTAGCTTGTACTGTATTTTGTAAGAACAAAGTTACTGAGTGTGTTGTGCTGTCAGTTTTACTTGCAGGATACAAAAAGTAGCAATGGCACATTTGTCAACAACCAGCGGCTCAGTAAAGGGGCAGAGGAGTCGCCTCCTCGGGAGGTTTGTTCCGGTGATATCGTTCAGTTTGGAGTTGATGTTATGGAGAATTCAAGGAAAGGTGAGTTGTTGTGTACAAATATGTGATGATTGTTATGAACGGTCATTGTGTATTTGCTGTTTCTGTTACTATTTCATTCATCTTTCTGTGTATTTCATGTCATAGTGCTTGCCTGCTTTGTCAGTCACATTGTGATTTATTATTATTCTTGTCAGCACTGGACCATAGTTTTAACTGAACAAATATGTGTGGTTATTTTTCAAGCAAGTAAACTGACCTCTATAATATAAGTGTCAGTTGATGTGTTTGTCTCTAGGACTGCTGGCATGCTTCATCCTGTCGTGGATGCTAAAAGCAATGAGGTTTTAAATGAAAAATTTAGACTGTTACCCATCACGATTTTATGTGTGTTGTCTACAGCAGGCTAGATACATATGATTTATACATTTGATATGGCATTATTAAATTACCTGCATAACTACACTAATTAATTGTTAATTAATTAATGTTAATTAATGTTACTCACTAATTAATTGACTATATGCAGCAGAGTGATCTTTGAAAAGCTACTAGTTCCTTGGCTAGTCAAATTCCCTGCACTTTATGGAACCTGAGGGATCACTGCTGTGTTTGCAGGAGCCTGTCATGTCACAGTCCTGGGCCATTAATGCGGTTTATGCCCTCTCATTTTATTTTCATAAGATCCATTTTAATACTAGTCTCCCATCTACACTTGGCTTCTCCAGGTTGTCTGTTTCCTTAAGGTGTTCCTACCAAAACCGTGTATGCATTTCTCTCCCATAAATGCCACATGCCCTGCCCATTGCATGTAAGACATTTTAAAAACCTTTTCACTGAGAAATGCCAATGTCACATTTCTTTGAATGCCACATAATCGTGAATAATACGATGTGTACCCCATTTTGGGAAGACTAAAATACTGTGAAAAAAATGTTTTTGTATGAGCCACAGTCCTTGTTGTTTTGAGTTATCTCAGGTCAGACGTTATTTGCAAGATATGATATTATCTGGAGTAAACTGGGACAGCTGTTGTGTTCTCTGTTCTTCCAATTTTTAATCTGTTGTGCTTGGTTTATCTCCAGATATCACAGAAGATAAAGAATTATTCCTTTTGAACACACTTTCAGAAAGAATGTGGGTGGAGACGTGCCACCATCCTCTTTGTCTCCTGAATGACTTGGAGAAAAGATTTTGTTAAGATGTGTTAATTATTGTGAATGTAGTCCTTAATGGTATAAATTTTTTTTAACAGACCTTACTGACTGTATAGGAATACTGTTTCAGTGACACATGGCTGCATTGTTGCCACACTGAAGTTATACTTACCAGATGGTAAAGAAGCCAAGGCAAGGTAAGTTGCAGAGGTCGTATGTCAGGTGAAGGAATTGAGCGATTAACACCAATATGTCCCATAGTAGGATTTGTATAGTTTCACGCTTAAGATTTACCAGAATTATGCTTAAAAATGTAGTTTGTATCACACAGTAAACACCCTCCATTTGCCTGTAAAATTGGTCATTTAATGGTGTACAGGGATATAATCGCTGTTTGTTCTGAGATCCGTACAAAACATATAAATTTATTGTGTGGACAGAAAGTAGAATTTTTGAATGTTAAACCTGGTGGTACATAAAATAATGACTGGGCCACAAAGGGTTAATAACTCCTCACCCACAAATTCTTTTGTATTCATGTGGATAACTGGAGTGGCTGATACTTTAGCAGTGTTCTGATGTCCATGTTACATATTTTCATTGAATTCAGTAGACACGTGGCAGTTAACAGTGTTCCTCGTGGGAAAACATTCATTTCAAGAAAGGAAATTCTTATTTTAAACAAAAGAAGCATTGGAATGCCATTTGACTTTGAGTACAAAATCTGTACAGCAAACCTGTCCACATAAAAAATCTGTCAGAAGTCTAGGTGTTGTGTACTTATCACTGCTTCTTGAGCTTCAATGATTTCTGAATGCGGATTTCACCTTGGTGGATCTGTGTGGTGATAGATTGTGTGTGTGCTTTTATGAATCCCAGTTATCGTCGTCATCTGATATGAACAGTGTTGACCATGGTAGCGTACTTTGAGTAAACCGTGTTAACAAAATTGTCATGTAACACAGAAAATCACTCTTTTGTATGTGATAAAATGAAAAACATGTGCATAGTCTATAACATGTATTAAGAAGCTCTTATGTAACAGACGGAAAAGAGTTGGTGTCCTTGATGTTCACCATGCAAACAGAGAAAAAGGTCAGCCACCTGGACAAGGGTTTTGTGCTTGTAGAGTGTAGTGTATATTTTTGCTTGAATACAGGAGAGAGCCATTGACTGGCATTCTCACTTGACCAGACTTAGAGCATGCTGCTGGTTAAAAGTTAGTTGTGCAGCAGCTTGCTAATGTGTCACACCACTTGTGTCATTTAGTGGACTACATAGTTTCCTTGTCAGTCAATTTGTTTTTCTTTGTTGGCAAATTAATCTAAAACAAAACAGGCAATATATGTATAATATAACATTGAGGTGCATTTGTGTAACCATTGGTGCCATGGAGAAGCAGTAAATATCACATATTCTGAGGGTGTGTTTATAGCCTTAGTTATCAGTCATGAAAAGTGCACGTGCCATATCATATTGTCATCTGTGGCCTGTCTTGCTGTACCGTATTTTTCCACATTGTCTCATAAACAGGATGATTTTTGGAAAAAAAGTTATTGAACGTAAAATGCCTGTTTTGATTTTCGCTACAACTTTTGCCTTAAACATTTCTCATTCTAAGAATCCAGCAAGATATCATAAATGTACATGGGTCTTTGTGCAAGGTACCCATTATTGTTGTCAGATTTTAATGCAACATGAATTTTCTTGACAGATTTTGTGAAAAGATTTGAATTTCAAATATAATGAAAATCCATTCAGTGGAAGCTGAGTCGTACCATGCGGACAGATGGACAGACCAACATGCCAAAGCTAATAGTCCCTTTTTGCATTTTTGCAAATATGCCGAAAAAATTGTGTTAGTAAGGTTACATTTCAAGGGTATGAATTTGGTGAACTGTAAGTAAAGCGAAAAATAACTGGGAATGCATCTCAAATTCAAAATTGGTAATTAATGGTTAATATGCATCTTGAATATTCATTTACTGCCACTCCCTAGCTAGCTGCTCCTTTTGAATTCCCAGCTTAGGTAACGTGTATGGTTCAAGGAAATAATCTGGTTTTCAGAAGCACGAGACTTTCTGTATGGGACATTTGGTGAAACTGGTTGTATGATGTGTTTTCAGTCCATCCACATCTGTTGTGAGCTCTGTGGGTATGGTGCCCTTGGAAGACATGTACCAGCTAAACCAGTATCTGCAGGTAAGAAGTAGTCCCTTTAGTGTATGTCTGCTTATTCATGGTCTGCTGTACAGTTAAGTGATATGGAGGGCAGCTGGTGAAGTGAAAGCATGTGATCTCAGTGGCCTGGAATGTCCCTTTTGCTTGAAGTAGTTTTCTCATGCATGGCACGTCACCTTCTTTTGGCTTGTAAGAACTCCGTGTGTGTCCTACTTATATAAGAATGGTAGCTTTTGCTATTTTGAGAGTCTAAATAGTCTTCTTCTTCCTGTTCTTCAGTGGCCTCACAGCCCACATCAAGCCCAGGCCTCTTCAGTAGTTTGCCTCCAGATGTTTCTGTCCTCTGCAGACCCCTTCCATCCCCCTCATGTTTAGCAACAACAAGGAGTTCCTTCTGATACGGTCTCTCCATTTCAGCCATGATCTACCCACATGTCTTCTTCCATAGACTTTTCCATTAAATAATTTTTTGGTGTTCTAGTATTACCCATTTGGACTACATGATCAGCCCAGTGTAATCTTTTGAAATTCATATATTTCACTTATCATATCTATCTAACAAATCACAGAGCTCTTCATTAATTCATACGTATTTTCGTAGACTGGTTGAAAGATTCTTCTTAATGTTTAATGCCAGATATTCCTCCCCTTTCTTCTGAAGACTGAGGCATTTTCCATGCTTGGTAGCCATAGCTTTGTACTGCTCGAACTAAATTCTTGTATATTCTGAGTTTATTTTCTGTGTGCTAGACATGATTTTGTGGTGGGTAACAGGGAAAAATATACCTTGTGTGTTGAAATAGTTATGTTCTGTGTTTCCGCTTCTTCTTCATTTTTTCTTGTTAGTTCTGTCCCTAGCTAAGTAAAACTGTTGAATTCTCTCAATATTTGTTGCATGTCTTGTGATTTATCTCATTATTTTTGTAGAAAATGTCACGGTGAATTACCTTGGTATTTTGTCTGATGACTAATGTGGAACTATCCGATTTTCTGGGACATTTGATGCTAAATTATCTTACGATTTGCTCGGGCATCTCACGTTAACTTCTAAGTGTATTTTGTCATGCATCACGTTGTGAATATTCTTGCTTTTTTGTTGGACACGTCATTGTGAATTTTCTGGTATTTTGTTGGGTGTGTCATGTTGATTGTTGTCGTCATTTTGGTGGACATCTCGCTGTGAGCTGTCTGGATACTGTATCCAGTGTTTCACAGGGAATTAACTCCATATACGGTCACAAGTCTCACAGAAGATCTTGATATGTTTTCTTAAGACACGTGATGAATTTTCTTGATATTCCATCTGTTGTCTCATGGTGAATTTTGTGGATATGTTGCTGGGTGTATGTACATGAAGTACCTCTGTATTTTGTCAAGTCTCCCACATTGAATTTTCTGTATATTTTGTGGGGCGCCTCATTGGAGATAGTCTCAATATTTTGTCAAGTGAATGTCGGGCGTTTCACAGTGAATTGTGTTACTGTTTTATGGGCTGTCTCATGGTGAATTGTTTTGATATTCTGTTGGATGCCTCACTGTAAATTAATGTGAATATGGTGGCTTGTGTTATTTTAAAAATCTAAATGGCCAGTATGCTTTAATTTTGTATAAATAATCTGTGACCCCGCCCACAAGAATGATTAAGTATGAACAGAATATGGATGTTGGAGTTTTTCATGCCACTGAATCGTAAGGTGTGGTTGTTTTGGACACTGAATACCTGTGTAATATGCATGTTTTAAGTGTCAAACTGTGTTCTTGCAGGAAGCCCTTCAGAGGGAGCAGCTGCTGGAAAACAAATTGGCAGCGTTACAGCGATTAGTAGAAACGACTCGTCAGGCATCAGATCTTGGTTGGAAAGCACTTATAGATGAGGATCGTCTTCTATCACGTCTTGAAATTCTGGAAAATCAGTTACAGGTGTATTCAAAAGTAAGATGAATATGTACTTCTAGTCCTCTTCCCCCTGACTACACAGTACACTCTCAAAATTTCATGTCACGGAATGGGTAGTGAAAAATGTTATTGCTATATTGTTTTTCTGGGTAACATCAGGGCCTTGTGTTTGTTTAATCAGTGTTGGTTAACTGATTCTCTGAATGATATTTAGCAAATCAGTTCATCATCACTACTATATTGTTCCATCATATATTATTCTACCAATACATTGATGCGTTATTTATTTCATTTTGTTAATTTTGTTTGTTTTATTTCTATTTAAAATCACACCAGTGTAATGGCCACTTTCGTGGATGGCTTGTGCACCTGTAATCTACCTATCATTCCACGTACCGAGAAAGAAAGAAAGAAAGGAAAGAAAGAAAGAAAGAAAGAAAGAAAGAAAGAAAGAAAGAAGGAAAGGGAGGAAGGAAAGAAAGAAAGAAAGAAAGAAAGAAAGAAAGAAAGTCTTACATTGGTCTGCCTACCATTCTGTGCAAAATAAAAAAAGTCCCTACTGTGCCTGGACTGCTTTCATGAGAGGTGTATAGTAACCTTTTAATGTAGTGCGCTCATGTACGCTCATCACTGCTGTTGTAGTCGCTTCCTATATGAGCAACAGTGCTGCATGATCAATTGTAAATATGTTGCTGGGGTATGCAGAAAACTTGCTGTGTGTGCTACATAAGAAAGCGGAAAGACACAAGTGAAAGAGGGGCATTTGTTGGCATTGTGCTTTAAATTGTCAAAAGCTACGATTCACAAATAGAAAAGCTAAGAGTAGGAATGGAGCAAATTTACCAGAATGGTTCCTTGTTCTTTTCTATTAGCAAAATTTGGTTTTAAAACTTGGTTTTCTTTTCAGAACTTTGCAGAGGACAAATTGCGGGAGGAGTTACGGAAATTACTAGAGGATAAAAGTCAATATCAGGGGACTGCTAAGGAGTCTCTTCGTAAAATGCTGCAAGAGAAGCTGGAAGCAGTACAAAAGATGCAGGATCTTGAGCGGTACAGTCACTTACTAACTAACCAACCAGCCAACCAACCAACCAACCAACCAACCAGCTAACTAACTAAATAAACAAACAAACGTCTAATTCCATGGGGCAGATTCCTTCTTGAGAAACTGATAGGTCCTCAGCTAGTGAAGAAATTCCTTGCATGTTAGGGAATCTGAAGGTTCATTACCTTGTTCACAAGAGCCCACCGCTTGTGTCCATTCTGAACCAGAGGAATCCAGTCCATGCCCTCCTGTTGTATTTCTTTGAGACCCATTTTGATGTTTTCAAGTGGCACTTTTCTTTCAGGTTTTCCACCAAAACCCAATATACATTTCTCTTAAAGAAATAGTGAAAGAATGGCAATTGTGTAGTTTGGGGCATGCTGCATGCATACAGTGTGGGGTGAGAACCAGTTGCTTCAAGGACAGCTGGCGTGTGTTGTAACCAGCCATAGTAAAATTAATTTTAAGTAAGTTGTTGGCGTGATTCAATTGTTATGGTTAAAGTTAGCACACAGATGTGAAAAGTTGTACTATCCTTGCACATGTTGAACATAATAGTAATGCATGAACTTGTTATTTCCAGATTTATAAGTATGAACTGGAAGAAACCACATGTGGGACCTAGGCGTAGGGTGGAGGATAATATTGGAATGGATCTTAAAGAAATATTGCATGACAGTTTGGACTAGATGAGTGTAGTGTAGCGTAGGGATCAATAGTGAATTTGGCAATAATCCTTCAGGTTACATGAAAGGTGGAAAATTTCTGGACTGGCTGATCTCTTAGCTTCTCAAGAAGTATTCTGTCTTTTCTGTTAACTAACTTTACAGAATGTTTCTCATTTATTGCACACTTGCTTGTAGGGTGTACCTATAATGAAGAATTTTTGTAGTGCTGTACATAATTTATTTTATATGGTTAATGAATATTGATGCATTTTGTGTTGAATTTTATGGTAGGACCCTGAGCAACACAGAGGATGAGTGTGCACACCTCAAGGATCTGTGTGAGCATAGCCACCAGGACTTGCAAGACCTTGCTGTAAAATACAGTCTGCAGTTGCAGAAAGTAGAGGAACTCACATCAAAACTGCAGGTGTGTGACTCCAGATGCATGTCTTAAAGGTCAATCTGTATACAGATCTTGTGTATGTGAAATAATAGAATACAATTGAAGGTCACTCTGAACACAGCTTTTGTTATATATTGAATTGTTAGGCAGCCTCAAGTTTCAATCCTGTATGCAGATCATCATCAGGCTTGTATGAACACAATAAGTCAAAGTTGAAAAGTTCATATCGTGTTATACACTGTGTTATGAGATTTCAAAATTTAGTTTTTAGGTTCTAAAGTTTATTTTAAGAATATAGTAAGGTAAAGCAAGGTAAAGCAGTCCCATTACAGGCCTGGACAGGCCCTTAGGGTTCCAGGAGGTTGAGGCTCCCAGATTTCTAGACAATCGGCACATGAAGGTGGTAAGGTTGTCAGCCCTACGCACTGGCCGTGTTTACCCCCCAGGAAATATTCCTGGTACTCATTTCTGTTAGAGGCTGAGTCGACCCCAGGGCCATAGTGCGACCGACAGGATTATGTCAATGAAAAATCGACTGACACCATCGGGAATCGAACCCGCGACCTGCCGGTTTGTAGCGCAGTGCCTCAACCAACTGCGCCATTGCGGCCCCTTTTAAGAATATAGTTAGAGTAGTTATTGTTGTGCATTTTATTTTGTTTTATTATCAGTTAAACCCCTTTAGCTCAGCTGCAGTATGTTTTAATCCTGATTGCATGTTGAGTATCTGCCCAGTAATTAACCCTTTAAAGACGAAGCGTGTCTGTTTTATATAAGGACTCAGCTCGTACCGCGCTGTAAACACTCTCCACTTCAGTTATAAAAACCAGTCTCTTAATGTTTTATAAGGCAAAAGTTGCTGTTTGTTCTGAGATCCATACAAAACACATAAACGCAATGTGGGCACCACGTAGAATTTTTTAATGTTAAACCTGGTCGTATGTAAAGCTACCTTTTAAAGCTAGGCTTTAAAAAGTTAACTGACTGATACGAGGCATGTGAAATCTTGTGTTGGTGGATTATTATACCTGTTGTTCTGGTTACACTGTCTTATATTCTGTATGATCTTTTTAATGTCTCATTCATTGTATTATTTCTGTTTTTGAACTGAAGTCTTACTTGTTGACTAGGTATTTTTCCATGTACTCTTTAATGTTTTGTACAGCTTTTATGTTCTTAACCTTTTTTTGCAGTAATATCTGTCCTTCTTTTGTAGGATAGTTGATCTCTGATGTTCAGGAGTAAGGGATTGTAAGTCTCCCAGTACTGTAGAGCTCATGGCAATGTTGAAACAGTGTAGGGCTGGTGACCAGTTGTGAACTTTGAAACGGGTAATAACCTTTTAAAGCCTAGCGGTAAATTTACATATGACCAGGTGTAAGAGTAAAAAATTCTGTGTGGTGCCCACATAGTGTTTATGTGTTTTGTACGGATCTCAGAACAAACAGCAACTTTTGCCTTATAAAACATTAAGAGACTGGTTTTTATAACCGAAGTGGAGAGTGTTTACTGCGCGGTACGCACTGAGTCCTTATATAAAACAGATACGCTTCATCATTAAAGGGTTAATGGTGACAGAATGCAACTCTTGGCTAGCCGTACCACACATTTAGTATTGTCTTTGTGGTGTGACTGAAAATGGTTGGTATAATATGCATTTGTTTCAGGAAACTGAACATCAGCATCATGAAATGTGTGAACATTTAGAACAAGAAAAGCAGGAGTTGCAGGCTAGGTTGCAAGAACAGCTGGAGTCTGAACGGGCATTACAGTTGCGTTTAGAAACACTGCAGTCAGATGGAGATATGACGCAGAAACAGTTGGCAGCTCTGCAGTCGCATCTTCATGGTCTGCAACCGAATAATGTTGTCGACACCAAAATAGATATTGACAGCTTTAAGTCTACGGATTCTACAGGTGATTTTCCTTATTCAACCTTCCAGCCACCCGGAGCTGTTGCTGTTTCAGTGTTCAGCGTTGTCAGATTATTCACCAATACTTCAGTGATTGTATCTGCCCTAGTCTTTCTTGCATCATCAGGAGAGCACAGTCAGTGAAGTTGCTATAGCAGTGCTGATGCAGCCGTAGATGGGGCTCTTGTTTAGCCCATGGTGATGAATGAATATGAGGCATTGATGGATTTTGGAAGACTGAATTGCCTTGAAGAAAGACCTGTCCCATTGCCATTTTGTGTACCAGAAATGCCGTGTGATCTGTGCAGAGATTGAATGTGGATTGGATGATTGGAATTTGATTTATGCACAGGCGTGGAATTCTGACTAATTTATACTGTATTCAGCAATATTTTTTATTTCAGTTTCACGTGTCCGTGATCACATGTTCTGCCTGTGTAACACTTGGCTGGTCTTGGCACAGTACCACCATATGCCGCTATGTCACATATACCCAAATATAAGACCACCCTGCGTGTAAGATGATCTCTCCTTCACAGTCATCGATTTTCAGAAAAATGCCCACGAAGAACATGCCAAACTTTGTGCTCTGTTATAAGGCAGTTCCATGTTTTTATATAATGAATTAGGAAAAAAATAATTATTTTATATTCAGGCACATACAGTAGACTGTGCCTTTGTGTGGGGCCTTTACGTGTATAAGAAGCAGTGGAAATTTGTGCCTTTATGTGGGTTCTTCGCTTGTGTATGATCCAGTGGCAAATTGTGCCCTTGTGTATGCCCTTTAGTTTTCTGTGATTCAGTGGCAACTAAAAACAAGTGTGGTATAAGGAGTCAGGTACATGAAAGTAAATTTGTGTCTTCCAGAACAATTAAATCATAAGTGGCAGTTGTACTGTACTAGACGCTGCCACCTCGATGTCCTGGGATTGTTGTGCAAGTGGGGTGTGGCCAGCTACTGTGTCTGAAGCTGGTAAATAGAGTGTTGTGACTTAACCGTATAGTGGATTCTTTGTCAAGGAAGCGATCAGTCACAGCCAACCTCTCTTGTTTTGATTTTTATTTTAGAGCTACCAGGTTTCGGCTTTCATGAAGGCATCTTCAGGCTCTACATCTTACAAGAACAGAATTGTCTCTGCTCAATTTGAGGGGAAGGCCTTCTCCTTTACCAATGTAAAAAATTGTATTTGTATTGTATATTTTTTACATTTGTAAAGGAGAAGGCCTTCCCCTCAAATTAAGTAGAGACCGTTCTGTTCTTGTAAAACTTAGAGCCTGAAGATGGCTTCATGAAAGCTGAAACCTGGTAGCTCTAAAATAAAAATCAAAACAAGAGAGCTTGGCTGTGACTGATCGCTTCCTTGAGAAAGAATCCTGTATCTGAACACCAACTGGGATGATGAATATTAAGTTAACTGTATAGTGTTGAAACTGTAACCATTCAGCACAGATAGTTTGAACACATGTGTTGAGAAGGTCAAGCAGTTATTTATGACACAGATGCATAATACAGTGCTCATGTAACATTAAAAAGATATTTTCTCTGTTTAGTTTGAATGAAATGAGAACATGTCTGTGACTGAAACTGTGCTTGGGGTTTAGGTAATTTATCATTTGCTCTTTACAGCCACCCAGGTAGACATTATCTTGGAACGAATCGAACCAGATAACATGAAAGAGGCTTCAAAAAATACTCAAGATGAGATTGAGAACCTTCAGTCCCTACTCAGAAAATCTGAGGAGGAATTAGAGGAGAGTCATGCAGTAGTGGACCAACTCCACAGTGAGTGGATTTGTTGTTGCTTTTAGCATTACTTACATTTTGTGAATGACTGAGAGCAGTCAAGTTATTTTATCAAACCATGAATTAGGTACAGTAATCCCTGTTAAGGCTTCCTTTAAGAAACTGAAGAAGTTTTCAACCCCTACAAAGGGCCATCTTGATTGAAACCTTCTGTTTTGGCTATGCTCCTACAGTTTGGGAGTGGATCCTCCAGATTCCTGACCAAAATTTTAGGTGTTGACACTCTACACAAAGTTTGAGGTTTCAGTGGCAATTTTGCTGGGGATTTGTGTCTTCTGGGATGTGTTGCTATGTCACTGGGTTAGTGTTTCCTGACATTTTGATGGAACAAAGTGCCTGTGAAATGTTGGGAAGCATTAACCTGGTGACACAGCATCACATGCCAGACAACTTGACTCCATGCTGCTGTTTCTTTGTAATACAAAATTTTATTTTCCATGTTCTTCCTTGTTGATGCACGCAAATACCATGAACAGTAGAACATCTTCGAAGAAAACTACCAATTTCTGTACTGTGCCATTTGACAGTTCCTGGTAGGGGATTTGTTCTGTTTGATTTTCATTTGTAGGTTTCGTATCCATCCCTGTCATTTGTCCCACACTGGATGTTTTAAAATCAGAAACTCTGTGTTTTCCCCCATATCGTGCATTTTTGTGTTACATGTTCCGCTTTCAACAGCCAGCAGGTCCTTCCATAAACAGCCTTAACTGATGGCTATATGTAAGGATATTGCATTTTCTTGAAGATTGAAATCATTTCGTAAATACTATTTACATGTATTCAAATTTTCAGATGGTTAAATGGGTAATGATTTTAAAATGGCCATCCCTAAAACATGGTTTGAAACAAATCATTGTCAGCAGTTTTATAAAATACTCCCTTTATAAACTAGTGTGCAAATTATTTCAGTGTTTTTCTTTGTGAAAGAACAGAATTTGTATAATTGTGTAATTTATACTGTATGTGTGTTGAATAGCTCAGCCTTGTTCATTGCTACATAAAGTTTTGTAACTTATAGTTAAAACTGGAAAATGGACAGAGATCTGAGTGTGATGGTGGGGGCATAATATAAGTAGTGTGGTAGATAGTGGCACTTGCAATTTCAGTCATAAATATTTTATGTTGTAGTACAAATTGTTTTGATTCTCTGTAGGAGAGTATTGAGACTTCTTAGCAGGACAGCACTGAAGGATTTAGCAGAACTGAACAATGAAGCATTCATTGCATCTAATTGGGCACTTGGGTATAACCTGTGATGTAATTCATTTCAGCACAACTAGAGGAATCCCGGATACAAGAAGACTCAAACTTCGAGCGAATTCGTGAGCTTCAGGAACGATTAGAAGAATTAGAATTAGATTTAAAATGGAAGAAAGCTTGTCATGGAGATGGAGACTGTGATAAGACACACGTAAGTTTTTGTGCAGTTAATACTCTTAGTCCCTGACTTACGTGGTTCGTTCATTCTGAAGGTTCTGAGGTAAGTTGGAAACTGTGTATGTCCACCACACCACCGTGCACTGTTGACCTTCTTCATAGGCTGGTATCAGTCATGCAAGATTGCAGGCTCTTGCAGTGATGTGGTTGTGACTTTTTCTGGTCTGGGAAGTTACACGTTGTATCTTGGTGGTTGTTTACCAAAATACACTGCATGACATTCCAGACAAGTTAATGCCCCTGGTATCAGCAAACCAGTGTGAACCTGCACAGGGGTGCACTTGACCATGTTACCAGCACCCATGAAACTGCAGCTTTGATGAAATCATGGAACATTGCAGTCTCATTCAGAGACATAATGAGCCCCTTTACCTTTTGAACACTAGTTTATGAGAACCAAATATGTGATCAGCAGTAGTGGGCTGTAGTGACATTTTCTTATTGCAGGGCTTCGTTGAAACATGTTCCAGCCATGAGAAGCAGCTGAAAGCTGACTATGCTAAACTGGAAGGTAAGATGAAGCATTTCAAGATGAGGAATGCATGTTATTGGGTAGTAGTCGCTTTCAAGAAAGGGCACGTTTAGTTTTACACCAGTAATTCTCAAGCAGAAGCCAACTCTCATTTGGTCATGTGGAAGCATGAATAAGAGTTTGTGTCCATTTCACTTAATACATAAAAAGCCATAATTTAAGACAATTGTTATTATAAAATATGTAGAGGTATTTGAAGTAACAATTAATTGAAATATTTGATGAAATTTGAAGTTCATGTCAGTTGGTTTAAAATGTATTTTCCTTCATATTCAATATATGTGGCTCAGTTCCACATTTCTGCGTAAATTTTATGCTGTTAAATTCACTTCCCCACAGAGAAGCGATAAATGTGGATTGTGCCGTATCATTGTCCTTCCCCATTGATAAAGAAAACCATCAACTATGTTAATGACCATTCTTGGTTCAGAGAACACTCTGTGATCTGTGAAATGCCAAACCCCAGCAGTAGACTTGTTTTATATGTACACAAATTGATCTTCACAGCTTATCATCTTCTGTCTATATGTAGAGAAAAAAAAACAACCTTTTCAGGCTGTGTCCAGCTTCACAGTTTACTCTTCTGTTAGATTTGTGTATCACATCAACAGTCATATGCCATTCACGTTGACATGTTGATGTCCTTGTTCAGGCATGCTATTTCCACATGTTAGTGTGCATCAGAATCGTCCATCCAAAACCGAGACATGCCGTGTCTGTGCTTCTCACTACATGATGTGGTTAATTAGTGATTAAAACTGATCTAACCACATGTTATTGTAATGTTTTGGAGGCAAATTGGTGCTTTTGTGTTATTGAAGACAGAGATATTAGTTTAAAATGTAATTAAAGATGCTAGAAACTACTGCTGCTGTTTGCCATGGCTGGAGAGATGCTGGAACCTTTTGTCTGGTCAACGGCCATTTGCGATGTAATGTGGGAGACATCACATCCAAATGCAGAGGTCGGTGGTCTCTATCCTGACCTGGGAGGATTATGGAGAAAATTACATTGAGCTGTGGTGTGTCATAAATCATAGCTGTACGGGAAAAATATTCAGTATTGGAGGGTCAAGATAAAATAAGATCTGCGCTCTTCTGGGGCATGACGCGGTGTTGAGTGGTAATCCTTTACCGACGTTTCGGGACAACGTATCAGTCCCATCTTCAAGGGTCAAGAAGTCGAAGAAGAGTGAGTTCTTGGACTTCTTGACCCTTGAAGATAGGACCGATACGTTGTCCCGAAACGTTGGTAAAGGATTACCACTCAACACCTGGTCAAACCCCAGAAGAGTGCAGATCTCATCAGCATCGCGGTGGAAGCCTGAAATCAAAGATTAAATAAGTTTTAATTGGAGGCTTGTAAAATTTTAGTTTTTCTGCAAAGGGGAAGTGACTGTACAGATACAAGAGAGGATATTGTTGATCTAATTGCTGAATTGCAGAACAGACGAGAACAGAAATATGGTAACCCCTTGTCCAACACTGTTTTGTCCAGCATGGTTTTTGACTGTGCAGTTGAAATTAATCAAATGTATGGAGAAAAAACTTGTTAAATACTGGAAAATTTAAAAACACATGTGTAAATACTTACTCATTGGGTGCTTTCAGTAATTTAATTTCCAGTCAGAGTTATGCTTGAGAGGTTCTGGCTGTCACACCATCTTGTGGTAGTGGTTCTGGATGTAGGCCAAAGGAAATGGCACATGCATTAGTGTAACTTGTGCTGTTTTGTTAAATGATTTTTAATTATGCTTGAAGATTGAACCATGTTGCTTGGTGTTTGTTTCAAGTCCCTTTTTTTTTAAGCATAGTACTTTTTCTGTAGATTTCAAATGTTACGGAAATGCAGACTTGACAATAATCTGGTATACTCACAAGCTTTCGCATGCTGTAGTGGTAAGCGTCGTGTTATATATTATGACGTCATGAATCTGATTTCTCTGAAGTTGCTGTCATCAGTTTTGCGGTATACTTCTAAATCTAGTTTTTTATGGTTTTTATAATTAACAGTTTAATTCCATTTATACAGAATTTGTTGGGTTGCTTTGGTTTTCTGTTTGTGGGTTTGCAGTCCAGTTTCTTTGAAATTTGTAGTAAATGTATGGGGAAAAAATATTGACATTTCTGTAAATAAAACATTATTCAAGCCTTATTTTGTTCATTTCCTTGCATGTAATTAATTTAGTACAATTAAATAAACCAATGCACAATATCTAGTCTTTTATTTAACTTTTATTCCATTGAATAAAAGTTAAATAAAAAACTAAATATTGTGCATTTGTTGGTTTAATTGTACTGAAAACATTATTTGTTTCAAGTATATGGAACCAGAAGTACAAACTTTGAATTAGTAAGTTTGGATCATGCCACTGTCTCTGTGCACATATCATCCATGGTGTTGTGTTATTGTTCAAGACAATATAATTAATTTACTCTGTGTTAGAGGCCCTTGTTTATGTTGGAAAGAAATTCTTGCATTATATTTGTAGTTCTGCTGCACCCTCATCCACATCCATACGTCTGACTGACAGTCCTGTAGGGCTCCGTTCTTCACTGTCTTTGAAGTAATTGGCTGTTGTTTTTCATTTTTCCGTTTCCCCATTCGTGCATATTTACTCCTTACCCTGAGACAGGGGTGACCATTCTTCCACAACACGTTCATTTATAAATAGTTTTATCATCTTTGGTGTAGTATGTGCAGCTGTGAAGTTTCAGTCCACTTGTCATGGTTACTACCACTCAGGTCGGTCTTGACAAGCCCCTTCAGTGAATAGTTTATGGGTAACTGTAGTTGACATGAAATTCGAAGCCACTGACTGCAAACACAACTATTCATTCCCTTGTTTGTGAAAAACTTTATGGTTGATGTGTCCCTGCGTGCCATAGGCAGCTTGTTTAGGGTTGATGAACATTCCATATATAGAGTGTTCCTTTATTTCAGTATGTTATATTATCCTGAGAAGGCTGTATTGGGATGGAAGTTTTCCATGTTTGAGTGGTCCTGCTAGACCTTAAAACAATGAAACATCTGGAGTTTCTATCATGACTGCTCATGTTACATAATTGTTTTGTGTAACTTGTGAGAAGAGCAAGAATTGAACAAAGAGAATAGCTAATTTGAGGACTGTAGAAGGGGCAGGTGGAGAATATTAAACTGGGCCTTATTGAAATGGATTGTGAGGATAATCGGATTGAGGTGGCTCTTGATTTGGGGACAGGTTGTCTTTGGCGTTGGTGCCATTGAAACTTCGGTCCTTCTTACTGGTAAATTATGTTCATCTCATACAATATACGGTATTGAAATAAAATTTGGCAACCCAAACGTAGATTTATAGTACTGCGTGCATTTGTCAGTACTGTTTCTATAAATAATGTACATGAAACTGATAATCGGTACCGTTTGTCATGGTGTAGGTGTAATTCAAAGGAAACCCAATAATTTGTAATGGCGTTCAAGGTTTTAATTAAGTTTGCTAACAAATTTGCAATTCTGGACCGAGACGGAAACTAATGGACTTATGATCTGCCTCTTATTGACACTTGCTGTGTAGTGAAGTTGCATTTGTGGCTGGTGACGTGAAATTTAACACTTGTTTATATTTGTTAAGTGTAACTTTTAATATATAGTTTGCTTGGTTGTGCATTAATATTGTTTGTGTCTTTTGTAGAAGGTCATCGTGATTTGGAATTGTGTGTAGAGCATTACGTCTGCATGGTGACTATTTTAAAAGGTTTGGTTACACCACTCATGTTACAGCATGCTCTGTCTTGCTTCCTGCATGTAAAACTTTAAGCTTCTGAGTAAAGGGGCTTTGTTGGTAGAGGGTATTTGCATTTGTTATATGTTCAGCATGGATCTCTTTGTGTTACAGTCAGTAATACAAACAGCCTCATGTCAGTCACTCATGCACTCACTCACTCACTCACTCACTCACTCACTCATTCATTCATTCATTCATTCATTCACTCATTAATTAATTAATTAATTAATTCATTCATTCATTCATTCATTCATGGATTATTTGATTGCTTATAACACAGTTAGTACATTACTTTTGTGTTATGTTTAATAGCACTCTCTGTGTGTTACTTATAATTACATGTGCTTGTTTCTCTTGATTGATAAGATAATACTGAAACTTTAAAACACCTGCATTTGCATGTGTGAATGCACATACGAAAGCATTCCTAAAATTTGTTTTTATATTTTTAGACAACAAGGATATTTACTGCATTTCTAAGACTCAGTGCATGATCTCTGTCTTTATTTGCCATGAAGTGCCATTTATCTTTTGTTGTTCAAATAGTACATGTTTTACAAACTATGTACTAAAATTTAAATACCAGCCTTTTCATGTAAAGGTTAAGTGGGCTGGTGGGTGCGGGTATGTGTGCGTGTGGATGGGTGCACATGCTTGTGTGAGTGTGAATAGAGAGTTTGATTTAGCGAGCTTAAAGGGTTGATTGTTTTCACATTTGTACCATCTCTTGGAAAGTATTTGTATTGCTGCTTCTGTCACTAAGAATAATTTTTTTCACCTTAACTTTTGTTTATCATCTGGCTCCGTTCTTTGCCATTTAGTGCAGAATTACAAGAAAGTGTGGCATAGAACCAGCTTTTGTGAACAGTAAATCAATATTAAAGTAGATGGCAACAGCTGAGGTTCTCACATCAGTGGTGGTGAGGATTTGAGCCTTCTGGGATGTGATGGTATGTCACCGGGTAAATGGTTGCCAGCATTACGAAGGATTGTAGTGCTTTCATCTTCAAGCATAATCAGTCTGTGCAGAGTCACTGCTGAAGATGAAGGTGGCCTGATCCTCCGACATGTTGCAAGAAGCTTATCCAGCTGCTCGTCTACATCACATCATAGAAGACTTAAATTCTCACTGAAGTAATTTATTTTGTTTTTGCTTTTAATATGTATTTCTTCATTAAACAGTTCTGTTTTCAGATACATTTTGTTGTTTGTTTTCACACTGTATTCATACAACCAAGGAACTTTTCCAGTAATGACAGGTTCCTTTTTTAGTTCAGGTTTCATTTTAGACAGATTTTACTGATAGTAGATCACACTAATGACTATAGGATTGAGTTTCTTATATTGTGGGTTCAAATTCCTATACAATATGTTCATTTCGATGTGGAATGCTAATACTGCATGTGTTAAAATAGCTATTACTGGTCAAACAAATTAAACCTACGTAATATGTAAATAATGACATGGTATAGTTGTGATACATAGAGTTGCTTACGGAGTCCCGTGGCAAGAAGCGTGATGCTGAGGCCAAGCAGCAGCATTACCAACACGAATTAGATTGTGCCAAACTGAAAGTGAAGAAAGCCACGGAGGAGGCTAACATGTTGAAGCAGCAGCTCCAGGCAAGTTGTGTTGATTTGTAAGAGTCAGCTCTGAAGTTCTGAAATGTGTTTCGTTTCCAGTCCAGTATAACAGTAATCACTGGCTGCTCTTTGTATTTTCGTGCACAGTTGGGATACATGTTTGAAACATGAGTGGGAATCCATGCTGATTAATATAATTCACAGAATGCAGGATTCAAGGTTCTCAGAACGGTGTTGTTGAAGATTCAGATGTTCTGTGATGTTGTTGGGTTTACAGTTCCTGATATATTGAAGGACCACTCGACGGTGAAGATAAAGGCACTGCGACCCTTCAAAACATCACAAGCTATGATCCAAATGACATGACATTAACATCCCTGAAAAGGCAAATCTTCCAACTACACAGAAATTCTTCACTCTAATATTTCTAAAATGAAAACTCCAATCACTTTTTTCTCTTGCTGTTATAAATACTTTGTATTAGTATTTGTTGCATACATTCTCTGGGTCTTCTGCTTTGGTTTATAAATGTGAAGTTGTCCCTCTCCATGCCATGAAGTCGTATATGGGGAGCAGAAATATAGTTTCACTCATTCTTAACCTTGCCAGTACATGGAGGTAAATGGTCAACTTCATGTCAAAGCATTTTTGTTTCTGCATACCATAAAAACTGGATGAGGCCCTATTATACTATGGCCTGCCTTTCCTGCTTCATTTAAATGTGGGGGCTGTAATTTGGGATGGCAATTTTTATTCTTTTCCAGGTGAAGGAAGCTTGTATACAGAATGATCTTTTGTTTTAGGATTATTTTTCTGCAGGCATTTTCACATCATACACTTTGTATGACCATGTACTGCTGGTTGCTGACTGATTGGTGTGAGTCAATTCATGGGACGCACCCATGCTTTATAGTTAGGCATTTCTCAGTTTTGAAAATTTGGTTAGCAGCCACTTTTTCAGTAGGTTTCGAATGGTTTTCCATAGTCTGTTCTGGCAAATGCTATCTGACAATAGGCCATTACTGGTTTCTGTATCTGGTACAGTACCCCATTCATAATTCTCCAGGCTGTGTCAGTCATTGGCCACGCATTTTGGAGGTCTGGGTTTGATCTCAGGCCAGTGCATGTAGGATTTGTGGCAGAGTGGCCATGGGACAGGGTTTTTCCTCTTGAGTTCTTTAGTTTTTGCTTGTCAGGATCGTTGTGCTCCACAGTCGTTCCTTCATCGATCACTGACACCTTGGCAATTAACAACACCGTTATATTACACAACAACAAAAAATAGTTATCCTATCAGCTGATACCAAATAACTTATGCAGAGCTGAGATAGGGTCACTTAAATAATCAACCTCCATCAGTCACCATCAAATGCGTTGCTTGCTTGTGGCTGTTAACATATGGAATTATTAATTGAAACTTTTAAATATTTGTATCTTGTGCCACGGGCTACTATGTGTGTCTGTATACATACTTCACTTCAGTGAAGCACTGCTCCAATGCCGTGCTGAAAGTCTTCAAGCTATTTCGACCCTTGGTGCACCTTCAACCCACAAAAGCAAGGTCGCTGTATGTCGCTCTTCTTTGGTGCATCCAGCAGGTGGAGCAGCCATATTAAAACTGGTACACTAAAACAGCTGACCATCTGAGCTTGAAACCACAACACGGTGGCTGAGAGTGTGTGTACTTACCATTTTTCATGCAGTTAGTAGCACTGCGTACACAATAAACCTGAAACAAAGCATTGGGGATTCATTCTGACGTACCGTCTTAGATGTAGTGCCCGGAATCTGTTACAGGCTGCCCAAAATCAGATGCAGGAGAGGTCTGAATCAGTGACTAAGTTATGTGAACAAATGCATTGGCTTGAAACATCAGCTGATGAGGTGAAATTTCAGGTACTGCAGTTGCAAGAACGACTCCGAGATGAACAGCAACGCAGTGCTGAACATCTTGAAGAAGCTGAAACATTACGTGGTATGTGTCGTTAGTAAATAATTACAAAAATATGTATGAGCATGTCACCTTCTGACATTGTAGGCATACAGTATGGTTGACAGTTGATTTATCAAGAACAACATTCGTTCACTTTTCCTCAGCCAAGCACCCCGCTATAAATGTTGTGTTTGTGTTTCATACTGGTAAATGCAAATGATACTGCTGGACTGGAAGCAAGTAAATAGTCACAATTGGGAGGAGAAGATGGTAGTTGTAAATGTTAGTTGAAGGTATGCGTGAGTCAGTGTTGCACTGTCTTCTTCTAGACAGTGGCAGCAAGGTGTGTGTGTGTGTTGTTATTCTTTAAATTACTTTTTGTTAGTGTGACTGTGGCTGTCTTGCCAGAATGTCTCATTATGTTGTGTATTTTGGATGAAGTTTGTTCTTATAGACAGACATTTTGTGTGTGTGCAAAGAAATTGGCTTCGGATTCAGTAGTGACGATAATTGTGACAGTTTCTTGAAATTTCGGAAGGCCTGCTGCTAGTTCCATAAGCATTTGATTTTCATTTACATCATGGTTTGAAATTTTCACGTAAGTGTGGCTGGTCTAACGGCCAAGTATCTCTGTTTATATCTTGCTTTCACAGAGTACCTCCTGGTCAGTTTCATTTCATGTTCTTCCTTCTGAATGGTATCTTTCTTTACCTGTCATTCAAATCTTGCCTTGATCTCCCTCTTTGGCATTTTTCTGTCAGTTGTGTCTTCAGCCCATATCATTCTGTATACTTCCTCAGCTTCAGACCTGCACATTATCATTGCTGCCATCATGAAGAGGACAGTTACTGACTTCACTGTCACAGCCACTCCCACAGTTCATGTCCGTTGTTCTTAGTGTAGAATCATTAGCCACCAACTTCTTCCAGTTACTCAGCAAACAGATGGCTCTTTGAAGGTTCAAGGCATCTGGAAAGTGACAGTGTGTTGATGGGTGAGTAGTTCCCACCATGTCAAAGGATCATTCTTGATATTGAGGGTTGTGAGGTCTTGGACTGCATGACCCCGAAGAGCTACATGATGATCCTTTGAAATGGTAGGAACTACCTACGCGTCAACACACTGTCACATTTCAGATGACTTGAATCTTCTTTTACAGAGAATATGAAGTATGAAGTTGCTCTACAGTGATGAAAGTATGGAGGTAAAATTAATATTTTAATTTATCCTGTTTTGTGTGTGTCAGTATAGACTGATAGAACTTAATGTGCAATTACTGCTTTTGCTAATTTTAATTAGTACATTTCAGATCAACTGATGGAGTCTCAACAGAGTGCGAAGCAAAGCCGTAATGAAGCTGAGCAGATGAAAGATCGACTGAAGGCACTTCAAGAGGAACTGAAGCATCATGCTGGTAGTGAAGATAATAGAAGTCGGGAAGAATTGATCCAGATCAGACAACGATGTGAGGCACTGGAGGCAGATAATGCGAGGTGTGTGTCAGTTTGCTGATGTCATGCAGTTTTTGTGTATCTGAGTGATGCTAAATTTAATATTTTGGAAATTCTGTCAATTTTTTTCAAATTGAAGCTACAGTTTCATCATGTGCTTCTGATGCTCTTCATGTAGCATGTAGCAAGGTTGTCTTGAAGGGAGACTTTAAGTCATATGGGATGTCACATCGTGTCAGCCGATAGATACGCCAACTACCATTTCAGAGGAGTGTGGTGCCTTTATGTTCCAAGAACATTTATAGGACTGCTACCCCCTGAAGAAGGAAGCAGCATACATCTTCAAAATATCAGTAACTATTTCTCATTTAACACAGTTTAATGTCCCAAAGCACTTGAATCTTCAAGAATGCCGCTGTGAGCATCTGTAGCCTAACATAATCCTGAAGTGTTCATGTTGGCTCTTTGATTTATTTTCAAAAGCGTGAGAGTGAAATCAGGTGTGGTTATTTCATGTCATGTTTTTTTTTACAGGCTGAAGGAGGAATACCGTGCACTAGAAGAACGAAATGTCATTCTCAGTCACAATTTGGAAGCTCAAATGTCACAGGGTGATTCAGAAAGTGCATCTTTAGAACTGAATGAGTGCAGGATGCAGCGCGACCGAATTTTTAGAAATGTGAGTTGGAATTTCTTTTGTCTTCTGTTCTATTGTTCATGTTGAGAGTTGTGTATAGTGTAGTGATTTTGCCAGAAGCAAGGAATTTCTGTAACTGTGAACAGGAGAATGGTGTTTGTGGTGAGTCATTTTTCTTTTATGAACAGGGTGAAATTTGATTTTATGTTTTTTGAATCTGTGGCTGCCTTGAATGTACAAACATTGTTTATTGGTCCTGCTGATACCTTCATTAGAAAAACATTAAATCTTCATTGAATATACATTTGTGCATTTTACCCACTACAAATTCTCCCGCAGTGCACATTACAGTATTTCACAGAAGGGACTGGAGTTCGGACCTCCAGCATGTAAGCAGGCCCTGCACATTCTGAAGATTAATTATTTAATGAAATACAAGGCAACATGGTTTACGACTGCTGCAGTGTGATATTTGTACCACAGTTAGTATTGCAGCAATACAGTTTTGTCAACAGTAGTGAATATTAAGGCCGGTGAAGTGTGTAAAACACATTCTCCCATCTTTTGGTATCTGGGCTGATAGTTGTTAAAATAGTGTAGAAATCCAGTGTGCTTTGTAAATTCCAGTTCCATCATGTGAGAAAGTTTTTCTGCCTTCCTGATTGTCTTCATGAACTAAAAATGTTGCTGATTTAGTTGGCAGTGTTTCAGAATGTGTGCAGGTATAATACAGTAACCATTTAAGTGACCAGTCATCTCCACCTAGTACTAAACTTAAGAATGCAGCAAACTTTATTTCATGCCTACTGCATTCTCTGGCGTAATATTTAGGCAGAAGGAAAACTACCATTTCTTTATGAATTATGAGGCATAAAGTGCCACATAATGACCTGTACTTGTATCTGTTGTTTTTGTTTTGGAACTGGATGTTTGCATATAGGATATCTGCTGCATTAAGCCAGGTATTATGACCTGATATTCATGTCTTTTGGGATGTTCAACTGTGCCACTGGATAAATAATTCCCAACATTTTGAAGGATTGTAGTGTTTTCATATGCAGGGTCAAGCAGTCCAAGATGAAGGCATTTTAATAATTAAATTTAATACTTTAATCAGTGTGCAATGTAGTAATTAACCCTTTAAAGACAAAGCATATCGGTTTTATATATAAGGACTCGGTGCGTACCTCGCAGTAAACACTCTCCACTTCGGTTATAAAAACCAGTCTCTTAATGTTTTATAAGGCAAAAGTTGCTGTTTGTTCTGAGATCCGTACAAAACACACACACACAATGTGGGCACCATGTAGAATTTTTTAATGTCAAACCTGGTGGTATGTGAAGTTACCGCTAGGCTTTAAAAGGTTAAAAGAAAATTTGCTCTTCAGATCTGCGGGAATATAAATTCTCCACGACAAGTCTTCTAAAAGTTAAAACAAGTGCAACCCACTTAGACTTATTTCTTCAGAAAATATCCGCCTTCGTTACAAGAGACCACTACACACAATTGTGTAGGGCCATCTGAAGAAGTGTCTACCCCTTTAATGATTTTAGTCTTAATTCTTTTAACTTTTTAACGGACTTTAACAGACTTTTAAAATAGAAACATAATTACTCAATTCTCAGGGTTGTTCGTCTTATGTTATAGATACCCACTATAACAATACAAAATTGTTATGAATTGAGATGTCAATTTCCACATAAACTGTACATACGCTTTTATTCTTGTTCAACATTGTGATGCCCTTTAGGCTGAAACATGTTGAAATGATACTAGAATAAATAAATGTTGTGTGTGACTGGATTTACTCTGACTCTTATGAAGGCATTATGTTCTTTTGAAACATAAGGAACAGTTTACCCAGTGACACAGCGTAACATTGCAGAAGACTTGAATCTCCAGTGACGCCGCTGTAAGAGACCCAAGCCTCATATTATTACATGAAGTTTGTAGCTAAATAAATGCATACATGTAGCAATTGGAATGTGTTTGTTTTTTTTATTTCTTAGCTTTGTCATTTACAAGAAGAAATGGTGATTATCAAAGAGCGCTATGCCCAGTGTAATGAAGCAAGAACACAACTGACACAAGATTTGGTCTCATTGCAACAGGAATATTCCAGTATCATTGGCATTTCTAGTATAGTAAGTAGTATCATGATGTAAACTTATGTCGTTACTTACATCACATTTTCTTACACATTTCCATACAAAGTTAGAAGGGTTTTGTATGTATCTTCTCTTGAGAAGTTCGTATGCACCCTTTCACAGTCACTGTGCATATCCCCACTTATCGGTGTGGTGTGTCTCACATAATAGTACAACTCATCTGTCAGATTCAAAAACACCAGGTCTTACTGTATCAGAGAATAAATGTGGTAGTAGAGGCCAACAACTGAAGTCTTTGTTTTTAAACATGCATTTGAAGTTTTGACAAGAAAGATAGGAAATGTATTCATATTGTAACAGTTCTGGTACTTTTCCTCCATAATTGCCTCCAGAGTTTCCGTTCATGAATATTACAGTTATGCACTTTGTTGTAGCGTGAAACCAACAGGTGAGAGTATTGTAAGTGTTCCTTTTGGCATTTTTATCCAACAGACACACTGTAACAAAAAACATTAATCACCAACAAATGCACAAATTTTTTTCATCAATTGTAAATACAAACTCCTACATGTTTCGACCCTGCTGGATCATCTTCAGGGAGAAACAACAGGAAGTTTCTCCCTGAAGATGACCCAGCAGGGTCGAAACATGTAGGAGTGTGTATTTACAATTGCTGAAAAAACTCTTTGCGCACTTGTTGGTGATTAATGTTTTTTGTATAATATAGTGCACGGACATGGAACACATTAAAATAGACACACTGTAAGTTTCTATGTGTCCTGGCAAGAGATTTGCAGTTGATTGTACTCAGTTGTAGCACTGTTTCAGATTCGTATATTCTGGGAAGTTGCTGTGTTGTGGGAGAGTAGCTCACGATGTTGTGAAGGATTGTAGTGCCTTCATCATCAGGGTCACTCAGACAGACAGACAGATTTTAATGAGCACTTCATGCCTAAAAATTGGAATGTGTAATTGGAATTTTACGTTGTATTTCACTGTATCAGTTAATGTGTACCATGGAAATTGGAAATTTAAATTTTTTCACTGCTGTGTGGGAAACACCATGCTGAACTTTGAGTATGAACGTGAAAGGGTTTAAAAAAAGATATTTTTTAATGTACCGGCAAGAACAGACTTCGGAAAGTAAGCTGTTATGTGAAATATGAGACTGTTAAAATTCAATTAAGCTCATGACATGAATCATGTGTTACATTTTCACAGTGATTCATTTCTGCATCTGTTGCATGTTTAATAAATACTTCAGAAATTTATGTACGTCATTTTGGTATAGTGCTGCTAGAGAAGTTGTTGTTGAAAGCATTTCATTTTTATGCTGATATTTTGCAGTGATGAATGCCTTGCATCAATCATCCCTTATATGATCCATGATGAAAATGGTGTTTATGTTACGTGTATAATATTCAGTGCTGAAACTTTTATGCTTCCTTTGAATAAACCCCATAGACACTTTACTCTTAAATGCATCTGTAATTTTTGTGCTACTTTCATCGCATTGGAATAGTAATGGAATTGTAGTCCAAGTAAAATTTTATCAGTTTGAGCTTCTAAACATGCATGTTGCATAATATAAACATTCTCCATAGACTGTTGAACTATGTAGACAGGGGTTGTTTGTATTTAGTATTCCATTGCACACACTATTAGTTACTGACATTTTGTGAGCATCTTCTCATTTTCAACTCTTATTTATAATTGTTGCATGCAGTAAAGACATGTGACGGTGATGCAAGTGATGAACCTATTGATGAACTGCTAATCAAAGTGTGTAGTATTCAGTACTTGCTTGTGATTAGTAACAGTGTGTATGACATGTTAAAGATACAGTACCTGAGTGTCAGTGTAAATAGGGTAAGGTATGAATAATAAACCTGTCCCTTTATCACACACACTCTACAGATGTTCTGTTATATTTACATAAGTAATTTACATTTTTCTTGTGATGTTTAGCTGTGAAAGAATCTTGGCTTTTTTGCATATTACAAAATACACTTGATTGGTGCAGTTTTCTTGCTGCAGGTTTGATTGAGCTAGTTACAAGATGAAAATTCATGTTACTTGACGTTGAAAATTGGTGAAGGAAGCTGTTAATTGTCACTAGGGAATTGTTTCTTACATACCCACTTCCGTCACCCCTTACCCCTTTCCCCTGCTGGGAAGTGAACTGTGTGTCCTCAGCCACCTACCTCATAGCCCAGTCACTGTACCAACTAGAAGTGTGTTTGAAGAATTTTGTGTTTCTTCAGAACTGCAGAGGGGTTTTTGGAAATAGTTCCTATGGCCCTTCAGTATTTTTAAACTGAGAAATGATTTTCACTTGGAATGGTAGTGCTTATGATGTAGACGGTTCCTCCCGTAGTGAACGCAAATGTCATAGAATGAGGTACAAGGAAAGTGCAGGTGTAATTGCCAAAGGGGAGAGCTCCATTCAGGACAAATCTAGTATTGTTTTCTTACACATATGTGACTTCACCCACTTTTCATGCTTCATGACAGATAAGTTCAGCTGCTGAATATGTGACACACACACACTGGATTGAGCAGTAACATGTCTGACTTGTATTTGGGAGGTGCCTGGCTGACATCGCACCTGGGAAACCAACTGTCATTATGTAGTTTTTCTGTCATTCGACCTAGTCCCTTGAGGGAAATGCAAGGATAATATGCAGTGTATTGCAGGCACAAGGCATGTGCAGCCCCTCCTCCCCCCCCCCCCCCCTCCACTCGCGCGCGCGTTTAAATAAACGTTGACTTACAGACACTAAGCCTTACTTATCCTTTTCTGTAAACCATTTTTGTTGAAGTTATGTTCTCAGAATGATTTTTTTATGTTTTATTCACTGTACTTGCAGTTATTTTTAAGGTTTTAATTCAGTTACGCTTTGCTTAGTGTCTCAGTAGACAGTTAATAGGACTAACAGTACACACACATGTATCCTGTACCAAGTTTATATATGTTTGGTGGGTAGTGGTGTGAATTCCAACCTATATAAACGCCGAGTAATGGAAATGCATTCCTTGCATTAGTTGAAGGTAACTGTGTTTACTGTTTTCTGATCATTGAGCACAGTAGGCTTGAGTTACCTCCGTTGTCACTAAATGAACTGCACACAAACAGATAATACACAAACACCTCATAGCTCATATGGCTATGTTTTTTTTATAGTATTATATTTCTTTGTGTTCTGACTTAAGTTCTGATTTGTATTGTTTCTCTTCCCAGGTACGTGTTAACTATGTTATACCCTTGTTTCTCGTTGCCCTGGCTGTGTGGTTGGCTTTCGTCTACTACACTTAACTTGTGGAATATCCTGTGCTTTTCTGTTTTTTCTTTTGTTTTCAACAGTACTGCATTATAAATCTGTTTTGAGATTCACTAGGTGAAATCCTGAAGAAGGTAAATATTACCCAACAAATATATTTATTTTAAGAATTTTGGTGAATGAAAGGGTGGTTCTGTAATGTAATTAAACTGCATGCATTTCACTTGAGGTATACCGTGCATATTGAGCTCATTTCCTTGCTAAATGATTGGTGCCAAGATTCACGGAGTTTGGGTGAACCTTTATTAGTGTACTTTTCAGAGGACTCAGTAAAATTACACGTAACTGTAAAGGTATGCATGCAAAGTGTAAAATTAATTTGTTGAATGTATTGGCAAGTCAACAGAGGAGGTGGCTGCACCATGGCTCAGGCAGTTTGTTGCTGGCCTCAAACTACAGACTTGACTGCGTTCAGTCTCAGTCCACTTTGTATAGGATTTGTGGTGGACAAAGTGGCACTAGGACAGGTGTTGCTTCAAGTACTTTTGTTCTCCCCTGTCATTGTCATTACACCTCTGCACCGTATTCATCTTTTCCCCGGTCACTGACACTGTATACATGTAATCTTAGCAACAGGCATCATCATTAATTTAAACACCAAAGGAAATCAGAGGAGATGTGATTATGATCATAGCAGCAAGCCACATGTGTCTTCAGGCAGGCATATTCAGAGGCTGCTGTATGCCCCACTCTGCATGATTGATGCCAAGGTTTTGATTCATCTGTCAGTGTGTTGTAAATACCTACTGATGTGTCCCATCCTATATGATTGACACTAAGATTCTGATTCTTCTGTCAGTGTACTCTAGATATCTACTGATGTATGTCCCACCTTATGTGATTGAAACTAAGATTCTGATTTATCTGTCAGTGTATTGTAGATATCTACTGATGTATGTCCCATCCTATATGATTGGCACTAAGATTCTGATTCATCTGTCAGTGTATTGTAGATATCTACTGATGTATGTCCCATCCCATATGATTGACACTAAGATTCTGATTCATCTGTTAGTGTATTGTAGATATCTATTGATGTATGTCCCATCTTATATGATTGACACTAAGATTCTGATTCATCTGTCAGTGTATTGTAGATATCTACTGATGTATGTCCCATTCTATATGATTGAAACTAAGATTCTGATTCATCTGTCAGTGTGTTGTAGATATCTACTGATGTTGTATTTGTATTTTGTATCTTTAACATGTGTAATTTAGTGGTGCTGTCAGTTGCTTAGATTATTGATCAGTGGTGATAGATGAATGAATGAGCATGCAGCATTGGTGGAATGATGCTGACAGGGGAAAACCAAAGTACCTGGAGAAAAACCTGCCCCATTGTCACTGTCCACAACAGTTCCCACATGTAGTGGCCTGGGATGGAATCCAGGTGTCTGTGGCAGTGTTCTGTGTGTAGCACCTTAAGCATGGCCAAGAATGCTGCATATGACTAGGTAACAGTCCACACAAAGGGTCACTGTTCACCCACAGGTTAAGCAGTTTGCTGTGCTTTGATATTAGTACATTGATCTCTGGATGTTCTGTGATATGCCACAGCTCCTAGATGTTCTTCAGTGTAATTCATTTATGAGCAGGTGAAGGTGGCCCCAAGTATATCAGTTAACCCGTCTGTTGCCGACCCCCCCCCCGTTGTAACACTCTTGACCGAGTGGGGTAACTGAGTTACCCCACACGCTTTTTATTGGGATTTTATGAGTTACACAAGGAAAATAACGATAAAATTTAAATGTGAATGGGTTTTAGTTTATGGAATGATTGTCAAATCCTTTGTACATAATATAATTGAATAAATTGAAATTACAAAATGGTTAAATTTTTAAAATTTACAAAATTTCTGAATCGTACAAAAATAAATTTTAATGTTCTCCTTTTTCGTCGCAATCAAGACACTTCACCATAGTTTCCTTACTGCGATGGTCATTGCACACAGGTTTTTTGCAAATGCAGCACATCACTCTCGTTTTTCTGTCCCTTTTCCTACTACAAAAACTGCACCTCATCCCCGTAGGCAGTGTTGACGACAGGCCGCTTTGTGTCGGTGCATCTTCTGTGTTGACAGAGTCCTCTGGTTCCAATAAAGCCCCTGCAGAAAGCCTGATGCTGTTCAGAATGTTTCTGTGAAGGTTTTGAGCCAAACGTATCTTCATGTTGGGGAGAGCAAGACGTTTTGCGAGTTGAATTAGGAAAAGTTTTCTCCTGCTCAAATTTTCAGTATTCCACTGGGGATATTTCTCCGTCCAAAGTACATAGCTATTGAGTGCACCAATGTCAATTAGCTCCAGTCTCACCAGAGACCAGAATACGAACAATAAACAATACGAACATAGTTATTTTTTTGTTACACGCATTACCGAGTGGGGTAACTGAGTTACCCCACCGGCCAAACTTAGTGTTTAATCGACTCAAAATTGATTCTCCTGCACTACAGGTTTGTTTTTCTACCACAGTGAGTGCTAATGAGCAAATACAAAAAGTCTTGTGCTAATATGGACATGCATTGTTACCAGACTCGGGAAATTTGGACCACTGGGGTAACTGAGTTACCCCACTCGGCAACAGACGGGTTAAACTGAATGTAAAAATTTTTGTGTTGTGTGTAGTTGGATATGGCATATTTTAAAGAACAAAACTTAATTTACTACAAGCCTATAGATAACAGATTTTGCTGTAATGGATAGAACAAATTACATAGAATTTTTTAGGCGTGGGGGAACGTTCGTGGTCTCTTCTGTACCAAGTGTGAAAACAAGTGGATTTTTAGTTAGTTATTCCTTTCTGGAATTCACTTGTACAGTTCCCCATCATAATTTTCCCCTCAACATGCAAACCACATTTACTGTTGACATTTGAAATACAAAATACTTACCTGAATGGCAAGAATGTTAGTTAGACATAACACGGTGAACAGAATCACAGTGTGTCTGAAAGGTGAGTGGGTGGTAAACAGGTGTCTGAATAAACTGAGTATAGAAAGTCAATTGATTTTACATTTCATTCATGAACAACATGAGTGCACAAACAAAACTTAGTGTGTGGACGGCCTTGGTGTGCGATGGAATTGCTGTGCAGGCTTGTGCCGTGTAATGGTGCATACATGTGGTCCAGCTGGCCATGTGTGGCATTTTTCGAGTACTAATTCAATTACTGTCGGGTTAAAAATACAGCTGACAGCTCCATAATTGTGTAGAAACGAGAGTCCATTATTCTCAGATGACAGAAGTTAAAGAACTAGATTGTCAAAGTCTTTGTAATAACTTTTTCTATGTAAAAATCTGATGACACTGTTTGATAGAATGCGGACAGAACACTTCTAGTACTCCTGTTGTGGTCTGATTACTACACATTTTAGAAGTGATCCATGATACCACTTTTGCTGCATCAATCAAGTAATGTGGGATTTTTACACTAAGCTAAAGATTTTAGATGCGTAATGTATTCAGATTCTGTCTAAGCAGTGAGTGTGCAACAACAGGCAGTCTCTACTTGTGTTTTAGAGTGATGTACGTTAAGATCATGTGATCAGGAAACGTGAATGTGATTTCCCAGCAGTAACTTCGCTAGAAAAGCATGTGATGGTACAGTTGTTAAAAGACAGTGTGCATTCTTATTTTATTACCGGACTTTTCTGAAGATACGGTGTTGTGGGTCACCGGGTGAGCCATTCCTGCATTTGGAAGGATCATAGTGCCTTTGTCTTTAGAGTCAGGCAGTTTAAGAAGGCTTTGACTGCTTGAACCTGAAGATAGTGTTGCCACATTCCTTTGAAATGTTGGGAGCTACTTGCCTAATGACACAGCGTCACATCCCAGAAGACTGACTGAACCCTTCAGCAACACTGCTGCAAGAATTTCAAATGTCACAGAATGCATTCTGTGACATCACTGTCAGGAGACTCTTTTTACACTTATTTGAACCATAAGTAAAAGTTGAAGGTGTCTAGTTCCTAAGTACAGTACTGTTGCATGAAGAAGCGAGGATAAAGCTTAAGACATTCCAACTGAATTTTAGAGATAAGCATTGTGCTCTGCGCACTCTGCCCCCAGTGTTTGTGTCAGTTGCAACGCGTTTCTTTTAAACATCGTAAATTTATTTTAAGATTTGACATTCTCACAGCAGTGTCACATACCTGAAGATCGGAAGCTTTGTATAAATTTCTGCTATACTCCACATGTACTGATAGAGGCCAGTTATTGGTCCACTGGCATGTTGGTGTAATAGTGGGGACAAGTATTTTTATACTGGGGTTCAGTTGTATTCAGAATTGCACACTGCAGACACACAGTTAACAGTGTCTTATCAGTATCTGGTCTGGATGTGAGTTTCTGCACCATCTAGTGGTTGTATGAATGTTCCAGAGTTTTGGAGGCATGTACTGCCTCTGTCATCAGGGTGACAGTTGGGTTCAGGTGGATGCTGAGGTAGTTGGAAGGAAAGGAATATGTCGGTTATATGAGTAGGTTGGGGGCAATTTTAACCAATCAGGGCTATGGAAAGGAGAGGAGAGGATAGGGTTCGCACTGCACCTATTGGAAGTTGAGAGCTCCAGGAACTGGCATTTTTGAGGCAAGACTGAGAGATGTTAAGATGGGCACGTGTGAGTGGTGATCTTTGTATTGTGCCAGTTGTAATTAGCTATCCTAATCAGGCGGCAGAAGTTTTGTATACACTGATCTTGTGTTAAGGTATTGAGTAATTTTTGCAGCCCTCAAACATAATTTATCGATTTGTCTCTTTAAGAGCACCTTTAATACTATATCATTTATTTGCATTATATCTGGAGTTGTGAGTTTATAATGCAGGGCTGTATAACAAATGTGCATGATCTGTATTACTTTGAACATTTCTTCTCATGTAACTAGAATATTTTCTTTATTGTGTGTAAGTTATTCCATTTTTCTGTAGATAGTAGGCTAATTTTACTTCTAAAATGTGTCTCATATCTTGATCACACTGGACTAGAATTACACATCTTTTAGCTCGAAAGTTGGCATGCGTTTTGTGTTTGTGTCCAAGTAAGGTCTCCGATACTTTTGATCATAATCATAATGGTGTAAGTGAGATATTAACACAGTCAAACTGGGTTATAACGTTATGAAAGGGACTGAATATTCTGTGTCGTTATAAATGAGTGTCATTATAACTGAGGAGTGTAATGTTATGGTTAAGGGGGAGGAATGAATTGGTACCGCAGAATATCTGACGCTCTAGGCAAGGTTTCATGTAAACAGATGTCATTATAGCTGGGTTCGACTGTACTTGTCTTCACATTTATAAGCCCTCTCGCTGTCTGTTTCATTTATCTTCTGGGTTGCATGTGAGAAAGGCCGATGAGTCCTGTACTAAACAGTAGAAGAGGTGTGCTTTTGTAATTAATAATACTTTTTGTTCTCTTGTGTCATGGCCAACCTATATGGTGTAACACCTGCATGCAGTCAGCATCTGCGATTTGTGCTGTTTCGTTTATTATTAGGTTGCACTTTCCTTGGTATGACCATTAGACAGTATTCTTTCTGTGAGGTTTTGAGCTTCTCACAGCAGTGTTGCTGAAAATTTAAGTCTTCTGGGATGTGACACTGTGTCATGGGGTGAGCAGTTCCTGGCATTTGGAAGCATCAGGCTGCGTCACCCGGAGGATGAATTACGACAGTCCACTTGCCCAGTTACACAGTGTGACATTGTAGAAGTCTTAAACTTTCAACTCCAGATCCCTCTTCTTGCTGATTTTGAATTGCTGTATAAACGTAAATTGACAGTTGTGCGATTAGTGGCTTGCAGTCAAAGACCCTGTGTGTTTTGTTGCAAGGAAGCAGTGGAATAAAGGCCTCCTGTGATTGTTTATAATTTTCATATCTGCTGAGATCAAAGTTACAGTTTTGCGTGTTCACACCAGGAAGGCATATAGGGTGAACAAAAGTGTGGCTCCAGTCATTCTTAACCTCGGCAGTAGATGGAGCTGAGCAATCAACTTCATGGCCCAGCCACTTTAGCCCTGGGAAAGAACCCCGGCACCCATTCAGTAGGTGACTTTGCAGACCCAAGAGCAAGTCTGGAAGTTCTTGAGAAGAAAAATCTCTTGCTGCTGCTGGGATATGAACCCCAGACTGTCCAGTCCATAGCTAGTCACGATGTGGACTGTGCTGTCCCATTTTCTATCTGCTGAGATAGAAATGTTTTATATTACAACAACTAACATTGATGCCTATTGCTGTAGTTTGGTTGCTATAGTTTAGATTCTTCTGTGTAACTATTGTATTTATATTTACTACTGTTGCAAAATACTCCTTTGAAGCATGCTGTATTTATCACATATTTTTATATGACTAGCTTTATGTCATGATTATATGCATGGGTAATTGGCTGAGTGTGTGGCATTAACCTTTTAAAGCCTAGCGGTAACTTTACATACGACCAGGTTTAACATTCAAAAATTCTACGTGGTGCCCACATTGCGTTTATGTGTTTTGTACGGATCTCAGAACAAACAGCAACTTTTGCCTTATAAAACATTAAGAGATTGATTTTTATAACCAAAGTGGAGAGTGTTTACAGCGCAGTACGCACTGAGTTCTCGTATAGAAGAGATACACTTCGTCTTTAAAGGGTTAATATGATAAACAGGACAATAGAAAGTGGCAACTGGCAGTTGTCAGATAAAATAATGTACCTTGCACTGTCTGTGATGTATGGGTAAAGTCCTACCAGACTAAATAAATTTACCAGTGTTGCAGTGTTTAATATGAAGCTGTTGTCCTGTTTTGCACTCAAGATGCATGTTATCTGCCCACACTTTCACCCCTTCCATCTGTTCACTGTTTTGAGTTTGTTTATAACAGTATATCTGTTGATAATGACTGTAATCACTTACAGGTTTTATGGTGCTGCTTGGTTCCCCTGATCATCGTGTTCTTTGGAATAATAGTGATGTTTTATCCAACTTTAGCCTTCATTACCGGTACGTCTGACTGACTCAGAACATCCTCGGTGATTGAGCATTACCCTGGTGAAATGTTTGGTTTGTGTCCGTTAAGTTACGAGGAAAACTGTGAAGCCGAAAACTGCAGGTAGTCTGAATGCAGGGATGCTGTGCCACTGACCTTCAGAATATTATTTGTTGCCACTCTTTCCACATATTTATTGAGATTTTCTTTGTTATTGTTTGTCAGATGTATAAATATCTTTTGCGTGTGTGTGTGTGTGTGTGTGTGTGTGTAATTATGTAATGGTGAACTGATTGCCAAAGTCTCATGACACGTGTGTTCTAGTTTGGACCCTTCATCGTGATGGTGGTGCAAGTAATGTGTGTGTCGTTGTGAGTGTGTGTGCATGCGTGCGTGCATGTCAGTATTGAATTTTTTTTACATGTTAGAACCAAGAAATGTCAGTTAAGGTTACCATCTTTTTATGACAGCAGGTAGCAGGTGTAATACTTGTTATTGCAAGGATACAAATTAGAAGAGAGACAAACTGAAGCACATTCTGAAAAGATATTTTGTGAATATGCTTATGGGTGTGTTATATAAAGTATAATTGCCTTATTCCAGTAAGGGGCTATGATATGTTTTTGTTATGTCCAGTTGTTAATCCTTTTGACTCCTGTATTAGAGCTCATCTGACATTTGCTTACTGCCAGCTCAAATATCTCTGTTTACTGTACTATTCTCACACTTTCTGAGGAAATTTTGTTTCCGCCCCCCCCCCCCCCCCCCATCATTTTGTGTGGCATTGTAACAGAAATGAGCTTGATGATTGAAATCATCTGGGATGTGATACTGTCACTGGGTGAGTGGATCTGATCATCTTGAAAGTGCTACAGTCCTTGAAAACATCAAGCACCCCTTACGCAGCAAAAGAGTGTCACATCTCCGAAGATTTGAATCCTAACCACACTCCTAACATCAAAAATCTCATGAAAACCAGCTACCTGTGTCAGTCATTTTATTCTGCTTTGAAGAAGTGATATCCTTGAACAAATCCGCTTTCTTCCGTATTAATATACACCTCAGTGAAACTTGGAAGTAACTTGGAGTTGAAAGGGTTAATTTTTTGTTTTGTCAGTAGTTTCACCTATCTAACACCTGAGCAGCTTTCTCTATAGCTAATGTAAATTATATGTGTTACTATACTGGTTCCCAGTACAACTGGCAGTGTAACTCCAGTCTGATAAAAACTGGGAAAGAAAGAGTTCTGAAGAACATTTCAAATGCATAAAGCCCTGTGACCTCCACTTTAATTTTTTGAATAGCAAGTGGAATAAAATAATTTATTTTATTTATTTATTACTTGTTATGTTAGAGTGTTATAACTTTTAGTATTTTTCATAATCCCAGCAGACATTTGTGATGTTTTGTTATAAAGGCCTTCTTACAACTTCTGCATTAGGCGCTTAATGAAGGAATTCATACAGATTATTCATCATTAATAATCTGAAATGTTTTTTTTTGTGTTATTTAAACTGTACTATAGACTTCAAACCTTTGTTCCTTTATAGTTTATTGTGACTTGTTTACCCATATCCTTCATCTTAATTAATCTATAGGGAACAACAAGATACATTACTAGGTGCATTAAAGTACTTTATTTTGTTTTAGATCCATACATTTGGATCTGTCACATCCATCTTCAGGGCAGTCAAAACTTTTACCTAGCTATAACAAATATCGGTCACCAACAAATGCACTAATTCTATGCAGAGGCACTTTTAATCATAGTATGATTAAAAGTGCCTCTGCATAGAATTAGTGCATTTGTTGGTGACCGATATTTGTTATAGCTAGGTAAAAGTTTTGACTGCCCTGAAGATGGATGTGACAGATCCAAATGTATGGATCTAAAACAAAATAAAGTACTTTAATGCACCTAGTAATGTATCTTGTTGTTCCCTATAGATTAATTAAGATGAAGGATATGGGTAAACAAGTCACAATAAACTATAAAGGAACAAAGGTTTGAAGTCTATAGTACAGTTTAAATAACACAAAAAAAAACATTTCAGATTATTAATGATGAATAATCTGTATGAATTCCTTCATTAAGCGCCTAATGCAGAAGTTGTAAGAAGGCCTTTATAACAAAACATCACAAATGTCTGCTGGGATTATGAAAAATACTAAAAGTTANTGTGTGTGTGTGTGTGTGTGTGTGTGTGTGTGTGTGTGTGTGTGTGTGTGTGTACACATACATACTAGTGATGATGTATGCACATGTATGGAATTAAGTCACACTCATATATAGCACAGTTCATGCGAAGATTGTAACCAACACACAACAAAGAGTTAACAGAATGAGCAGTACACTAATGTGTATGGCAGCCTTTGCCCGAGGGTAGTTACCGTGTACCAAAATATAATGCTGTAAAAAAAAAGTGGCTGGAAAAACCGAAGGAAGACCCTGACATTCAGGTGACCAGTTTGAAACATGTCAGGCATAGCGTAAGAGACTAAAACAGAAATAAAGCATTCCATCAGACAGTGAAAAGCAGCTAAGTATTTAATGGTACAGCAGTATGCCAGTGATTGTAAAATGACAATTTAAAATTTGTATAACTTTTTTATGTAAATCTTCCGCCAGGAGTTATTCCTGTTATAACTTCCTTTACTGATGTGTTTGTGATGTGTGGATCTTGGATTTTCTGTTATCATCAGGTATTTTTCAGTTTGTCAGATTCTGGATGCTATTAACAGTAACTTGCTGCCAAATTGGTGTCATTTCTTTTGTAGGACTCAAGATAAAGTATTTGAATGTATCTGGTGTTGTATTTTTGACAGTTGCATATCAATTAATTCAGTGACTGCCGCAGTAAAATCTACAACCTGAACTCTGTCGTCTTCTTTGGCGTGCCTTCATTCCTGTGTTTCTTTGCTATTTTTACAGCGGTCTATAATCAATAAGAGTTGCCCAGATTAATCTGTAGTTGCAAATGCTAGGCACTGGGTGCAGTGATAGACGTCCTCATTGTAGGTTTCGAATGTTGTGGAGTGAAAGTAATGGTCTCTGCCTTGTGTACTGCAATCAGTAGGCACACTGCAGTCATGAGACATGCCCGATGCTGTTGATGGCAGTATGCAAAGCATATTTAGTCATCTAATAAAACTATATAAATAGTAGTATTTTGGATTGCTTTTATAGTTTTGCTTTAAGTGAAAAAAGCAATACTAGGGACAGGGTCTGGTTTACGAGCCCCATTTGCCTCTTCTGTGACTAATTCCAGATCCCCCCCCCCCCAACCAGTGTAATGTAAACTTAAGACTTAAACTGCTCTCTTGGCAGGGAGGTATTATACGATTGTGCATGCAGTTAAGTCATAAGCTTATGTTCTGGTGCTTGTATTAGCCTTGACTCTGCTTTTCAAAATTACCAAGTGGAATTTACAGACGCGCAGCGGGAAGAGAACCTGATGTTCTTGCCATGTCCAATATTTATATTTTGTTTTACCTTCTCCCTGTTAGGGTTTAGGCCTTTGACCTGTTCCAAATCTATTTCTGTCTTTTCCGTGGTCTTTGCTTCCTTGAGGATGATAATGGACCATAACCTTCACGTGCTTATCTTCCTCCATCTGTTCGATGTGTTCTGCCCAGTTATCACTATTATCTCAAATTTTATCTGACACTGCGAACATGAACTTGTGTCTTGTATTTTCCTTTCGTATTTTATCATGCATGGTTCGTCTCTTGATTACTGTTAGGAATTTCATTGTGCAGCCTGTATATGACTTTCTCACGTGATGTAATTAATTAATTCTTCTATTCCATCGTGCTAACCTTGTTCCAGAATTATTTAAACTTGAATATTACACAGATTCAAAAAAATATAGCAAGGTACAGGGGATTGTGGATATGTAAACTAGATCACAAAGCCAAGTTTCTACCCATTTCAAAATGAAATGCATTTATTTAATGATCACTTTTAAAATAACACACAAATTTCTCAAGGACAAAGCAAGGAAGTCAAAACGTCTTAGTGCATATAGTAGCTGATACTGTGTCATGTATGTTTTTGGCAGTCATATCCAAGGATTGTTTTTCAAAGAAGTTTACTACCAAGTATCAAAAGGTGTCACATGGTCCATGAGCTCTAAGGAATTGACATGTGGTGTTCGTGACAGCTTCAGGTTAGCCTCCTAGCTTTTTGTGTTTCATGTGTAATATTAGAAAGTAACTTAACTTTGGAAAACTTGAGTGAGTGATACTAAACTGTTGAAACACGGTAAAATTAACACTGATACCACTGTGGATGTTTAGCAGTTCAACGTATGGCTGTGGCATCCAGCCGTAATCAGATATTGGCGATTGTATATGTTGATATATATTTTGATAACTGCCATGAAGAAGAGTGTAAAATGTTATAATTTTCTGCAGTTCAGTCCCCACAGTTGTCTATGACAGGTTCATTAGTAGCGACAGCAACATATAAAATTCTGACAAATTGAGTTTGTGACACAGTTATCATACAGCACACAGCATGTGTTTTGTGCGTGCTGCTGTGTCTTGTAGCATGTGTCGGGGGTGGGCAGTCATGGCGTTTAGGGTGGCTCTGTGGGTGACAGATTTTGTGATTCTCAGTGCTGGGATTCTGGTGGAGTGGGAATTCTTTGGGGTTGTGTTCATTGTTCTAGAGTCAGCTTGCTTTCATTAAGTAGGTGAGTAGCTTTCATTTGTTCATGAAGGACTTGGATATATTGAATTTCTGAAGTTACATGCATCTTCCCCTGCATTTTTCCTCTTTCCCTCCTGGCAAAAAAACAATCCATGCTTTGTTTCCTAGTCAGACCCAATGGAGTATGTGAAACTTTTTCATTTTCAATCTTTGAAGGGATTTTTACCATAACCTCAAATCTCAGTATCAAAACTGATCTTATTTAATCTTCTTGCATACTTTTGGGCAGGGATGGCAGATCTTGTTGCTGTCTGGTGCCCAGTTTATGTTAAACGCTAATGGACGGTGGTGCCAACCATCTTTGTTGCTGCAGTATCTCATGTTGATCTAAACAGTATTTAACAGTGCACATTTGTCAGTTTGTCAGCTCTTGTATTTTGCTTTTAGAGTGACACAAATTGCACTCAGGTTTAAAGATTGCTTCTTAAACAAGGATATCATCAAAAAGGCATGTCCATTTTGTACAAGATAAGCAGAAATTATGTAACCTGCAGGGACGGGACTCACCAACCTTTCACTGCAGTAGTTGTACTCTGTACCAAGGGCCACATTGTTTACATCTTGCTACAAATAACTAAATTCTTAGTTGTGAGGTGTTCATAGTGATGCAGTTCAGGGATTCCATTCCTGTGGGACATCATAGTGTCTTCACTATCAGAGTTGAGCCTTTGAAGATGAAGATACTACATTGCCTCGCAAACGTGGGGTTCAGATTACCCATTGACGCAATATCGTGTCCCAGAAGAACAGAATGTTTAACTGAATTTTATGAAGTAGACACTTGTGTTTCTGAAGAAAATCTCCTCAGATTGTCATTTCTGTACTTCGCAGTTCAAAAAAATTTCCATAATAATACAAAGTTACGTTTTCTTGAAGTTGCCTTTCTGTGTGTAACGTGTACTTACTGGTGTTTGGACTGCATACAGAGAGTAACAGCTAAAATGTATCTAGACGTATCTTACAGAGAAGATCGTGGCCTGGTGCAAACTCTCGTGTTGGCAGATATCTTAGTTGGTACCAGACTTGGCACCACTGTCAGTTCTCGATCCTTGCTGTAGAACAAGCAGAACATTATTTGATACTGTAATGACATTTCTAAGCATTGTAATGCGTCTCAAAAGTGCCTTGTGTTAGGTTTTGTTGTGATTGGCCTTTACAATGATGAGTATAAGCAGCCCTTACTGGCAGTAACAAAGAATTTGAAGGGTAACCAGATGCTGGTTTCTCACTGTGTGGGTAGAAAATATCTGTTATGTTCGAAGGTAATTTAAATATGCTCAACAGATTTGCCATATGTATGTTAATTGATCTGAATTTAATTTTTGTTTTGTATGATTTTTGTATGTTTCTGTTTCAGATAGTTTATTTCACCATTTAACTCTGCATATGACATTGTAATTAATTGTAATAATGTGTAAATATGAGCCACTATGTGTACAGTAGGTGTCATTGAAATCAAAAATGTATTCATAGTGTAAGGAAAAAGAGGTCACACTGAGTTTCAGCTTTTGTATTATAAACTTTTCATCCCTGCGTCTTTTTTAACCGGTGAACCTGTCACTCAGAAAGACTATGCTTCTCAAGCAGTTTTCATATTTGAACCTGTGTTCAACAAGATTCGAGATCAAATGGGCAGTAAGCCACTGCACACACAGCACATGGATTTTGAAGCCAAAGGTTCATGCGTTACATTCTTCATTTGCATGTTTCCATAAACATGAGACAGAATATGGTGGTTTACAAGGAAGTAGACTGGACTGTGCAGTGCTTTGATCTCTCATTGTAACCTGTACTTGAGAAACATGGTGGTGCTGCGACCTCCTCTCGCAGTTGGTACCCAGTGAATATTGGTGAATATGATTCAATCTTGTTGCGTGAATAACCAGTCATTATTTTTGTTTGTTTTGGCTTGAATCATTTTAGAATAGTAGGAAGCTGAGTAGGGAGAATTGAGCGGATTCTAGTCCTGAGGAAAATGGAATTGTGTCGTCAGATTACCTTGTCAAGTAAAAAAAAAATAACTTTCAAATTGCAACTATCGTGTAATAATGTATTGGATTATTCATATCCCTTCTGTAATCACAAGAGGGAAAGCATTTTGTACATTTGTGTAAGATAATTAAAGAATTACTGGTGTTGTTAACGTGTTTTTGTCTGATCTTGCGACCTTCATAAAATATTGCGATACAAAGTAATGGTCAGTAAGTGCAAGAAGAAATCTTCTTTGACTTCTTGACCCTTGAAGACGAGACCGATAGATTGTCCCGAAACGTCGGTACAGAACTATCACTCAGCGCTGTGTAATATCGCAGAAGATTGCAGGACTCGTATGTTGGACTCAGCTGCTCAGTTCTGGATTTCTCTCTTCGCTTGCCAGTGTTTTCTGTACCACTAGCAGCTTCTGTTCCTGTGTCTCTGGTCCAGTTTTTTTTTAAACAAAAATATTATTTTGTTAGTGATAACCTTGTACAGTGTGGTGCAAAAGTCGGTCACCATGGCGCATACTGAAGGTCAGTTCAGACACCGGTCATCAGCTGGTGGTTTTAGATCAGTTTGTCTGGAAGAGTGGAGGCCTGTCAGCAGCTGTCTGTCGGGTTGAAGGGCTCGACTTTCACATGTGAAAATTAACACCACTTCCTGTTTTATTCATTTTAAAGCCATGCCTTTTCTTATAATGAGATGGGCGGGGCATGTAGCACGTATGGGGGAAAAGAGAGGTGCATACAAGATATTGGAGGGGATACCTGAGGGAAGGCGACCACTTGGGATACCCAGGCGTAGATGGGAGGATAATATGAAAATGGATCTTCAAGAAGTGGGATGGTGGGGCATGGACTGGATTGAGCTGGCTTAGGATAGGGACAGGTGGCGGGCTGTTGTGAATGCGGTAATGAACCTCCGGGTTCCATAAAATGCGGGTAATTTCTTGACTAGCTGAGAAACTGTTAGCTTCTGAAGAAGGCCTCTGCTCCATGCAGTTAGTTAGGAAGGTAGGTAGTTTAGTTAGTTAATTTTTTCTTATAACAGGAAAATATGACGTACCGTAGTCTAAGGGAACTCTCCTGTGTCGCGCGACGTTTTTTCCACCCTGGACAGCGTCCATGAGTACAAAAACAATAATTTGATTGCTTAGAAAAATATTCTAATAGATATTTTTCTAGTTTCTATTTTACTTAGTCATAAGTGATCTGTGTGCCTGTCTGTGCGCAGATGATTTAATTGTACGTGACTTAAAATGGCGACTTGAGACTTCTTAAAGGAACAGCTAGTGTATTTGAAACAGCCGAGTAGAAGAAGTTGCCGACTAACAAGGCGAATTTATGTAGCTCTGTGTTACCTCTTCCATACCCAGAACTACATACATATTTTGTTGCACATGTAACAAATTCCAGATTTATGGTTTTCATATTTGATCATATATTTACTTTACCGTGATGATCGACTAAGCACGGGGAGGCTTTACCTTTACAGTAATTGCTGTGTAAATTGTGACGCTCTGTGGTACGTTAAAAGGAGGATCAGCCGTAGTCCGACCTTTTAAAGACGGAAAAAATGTGAAAGTACTCTTCCGTCCAGTTCCCCGATTTACTAAACAGCACTGTTTATTGGAGGATTTGCAGGTTCCGCCTTTTTTTTTCCTTCTGCTAAGCGCAGCACGTAGACCTGGATGAAGAGTGTGGAGCATTGGTGGAATGATACTGACAGGGGAAAACAGAAGCACCGGCAGAGAACTCTGCCTCAGTGCCACTTTTTTCACTACAGACCTCACATGGACTGATCTGGGATCGAATTAAATTTATATGAATATTTAAAATTTTGTATTTTTATATATTTATTTTAAAATATTCAGCGCGTACCGCGCAGTAAACACTCTCCATCTCGGTTATAAAAACCAGCCAGTTACTGCTGTATAGGGAAATAATCGCTGTTTGTTCTGAGATCCACACAAAACACATAAATACACTGTGTGGGCAGAACGTAGAATTATATTTAAAGACTCAGTCCGTACCGCGCAGAAACACACTCCGTCTCGGTTATAAAAACCAGCCAGTTACTGCTGTATAGGGAAATAATCGCTGTTTGTTCTGAGATCCACACAAAACACATAAATACACTGTGTGGGCAGAACGTAGAATTTGTGAATGTTAAACCGGGCGGTACGTAAAGTAACCACTGGGCTTTAAAGGGTTAATACGTGAACGAGTTAGATGTAAATCCATGCTCTTTCGTTACGTAAATATCACTGTTGCACTCGGTGTAATACAAACAAGCGGGTTTTGAGTTTTCTCACAGTGCAGTTGCTGAGGATTTAGGCCTTCTGGGATGTGGCGCCGAGTCGTTGGTTCCCAACGTTTCCGAAGGAACGTGGTGCCGACTTTGAACCCGTATCGGCATTCTTCATGGATATCTTGACCTGGAATGAACGTCACAACTCAGGCATGTTTATGTCCATCCACAGAACGTCGCATTAAGCGTCCAGTTCGTATGCTAGATGTCTGCATTAATTCCACTGTAGTTCCAAGGATTAGTTTCATTTTTTGAAAATTTCCCTAACTTTGGAGTTAGGAATGTCACACGCTCCAAAATTATTTCCTAATTACGGCTTATCGCTGTCTGTATCAACGTAAAGGAAGGTAAAATTGTCCCTCGTCACGCCATGAAGGGTTTTAGAAGGAATGGAGGTAGACATACGCTGATTTTGAAACTCGGCAGTCGGTGGAGTTCAGTGGTCAACCTCACACCCCAGCCGCTTATTTCTCGGGATGATTTTTTGCTCACAAATTTTTAAATTATTGAATTAAGGTGAAATTCTATAAATAATAGTGATTTTTTAAAGTTCGTAAATTTTTTGAGGGCCAGACCTTATAACTACTCGCGCCGTGCGCCAAAATACGTAGCTATGTCACTGGTTGTGTCACGAAATTGACTGTGTTTAAGATGTATGGAAATTGGTCGTATGACTGCAGTCATTTGACTGTTCAGTGCCCCATTTAACGGCTAGTCTATTTTTCGCTTGTAGAATATTTGAAAGAAAATTTTAGTTTCGTAGTGTAACATAGACTGACTTTTGTACAATTTGGGAGCCTGGGGAAATGTACTTAATGAGAAGCATCATGGTTTGTACTCACCAAATATTATTCGGGCGATAAAGGACATATTACAAGGGGCAGATACTGTCAAATTTATAATATCCCTCCGACTAAGATGGTATGGTCATGTTGAATATATGCAAGGCCAAAGAGCATCAAACCAAATTGCAACAGCTACAATGGAACGAGAAAGGAAAAATAGAGACTGTGTGAAAGATGGAGAGGCACGAGGTTGAAGAGGATTTAAATATAATGGGAATAAAAAGCAGGCAAGAAATGACCAGAGACCGTCGGGAATGGGAGAGGATTGTGTCGGGAGCAAGGTGTGCAACGGTCTGTAGTGCTTGCGATAAAGAAGAAATACAACCCGGATGGTCAAATACATGAGAATAAGATTTGTGGGGCATGTATCATGGATGGGGAGAAGAGGGTTTTGGTGGGGAAAGCTGAAGGAAATGAACCACTTGGAAAACCTGAACATAGATAGGAGGATAATATTAAATGTGTTTTAAAGAGATGGGATAGGAGGGTGTAGACTGGATTGGTGTCGATCAGGACGGGGACAGGTGGCGGGCTGTTGTGAAGACGGTAATGAACTTTTGGGTTCGATAAAGTGTAAGGAATTTGTTGAGTGGCTGAGGACGTGTTAACTTCTCAGGAAGGACTCCGCCCCATGGAGTTAGTTACTTGTAAAACGTTTCACTTGTGCCTCTTGTGAGTCAGTGCTGGGGGTTAAAGAAGTAACGCGACAATGTACCGGACAGCATCGCCGTATTAGCTGTTCATGTCACTCCCAATATGGCCGATATGTGACTGAGTGAGTCACGTTACACTTATATGAGAAGTTTCAGTTTCCTGTCACTATTAATTCCTGTAGCAGCCGAAATTTTTCAATAAATTTCTGAGTATTAATTGTGTTAGAAACCTGCATACACGTTCTGTGCAATTTTCCATACGTGCTATGCAGGTGCGCAACAAAAATTTTTCGTTGGGGTGGGGGGGGGGCTGACCCTGAATCTATATATAATTTATGTTTGATTTTAAAAATTGTGTTATAAAAATCACGTCGTAAGTATAACATAACACTGGTTGCAACTGCATTTATATACATGCAAACATAAGTACATGTTCCATGACTCAGTCACAGTGTCCTGTCTTCTTGTTTGTTTCTTAAATTTTATTAATTTATTTTTCCAAATTCTAATGTACTAGTCATCAGCCGATTTCAGTGACTGATTTCGGCTGAAGGGTAAATCACGTAAAACTTTTGATATTATAATATCTACAACATTTGTGTTTTTAACTTTAGGTTTTTGGGGTTTTGGGGGGGAACTGCCGGGCTGCAGCACCCCTTCTTGGGTGCGCCTCTGGTACTATGGATACCCCCACTCACACTAGACTTGCAACGTTGTAAGTGAATAATCCGTATACTGAAGCTTTTACCATACATGGAATAGGAACCAGCCGCAAGTGAAAGCTGGCACTATCCAGATGGAAACAGACTGTCCTTAAGCCTGGTGTAAGGTTGATGATACCTTATTGGGATGCATTACTGGAAGAGGGGGTATTGGTATCAGGGCCTGTGTACACAGCGATTGAAGGCTAATTCACAGCAAATAACATACGGAATCAGAAGATGTCAAAAAATTCCGGAATACGGAACTGTGGCATCAAAAACACCAGCAATAATTTCCAGTTTTTAAAAATGGTCTCTGGTAATACACATTATGCATAAGAAGGTACAGTCTTACAAAGCATGTCTCGCTGTACATTAAAATTGTCGAAAATAAATAAAAAAATGACTTTTCAAATAAGATTGGGGAAACAACGTATTGCTTATGCAGTTACATTTTGTTTAACATACGGTATGGTGAATAGATGCCGAAAGATAACATTGCCTGTGAACAGACCTTAAGGAAGCAAAACACCCCCCTCCACTTCTGTACTGTCTTGAAGGGGGGAAACATTCTAGCTATTCTTAGCACAGACTGATCGGTTTAGCTCAGTCGAAGGCAAGACAGTGAGGAAGGAAGTTCTGAAAGCATTGTGGTGAAAAAATAAATACAGTCAAATTACTTCAGAGGCGAAGCATAAAAAAGTGTTTGAATCAGTGCTTGAATTGCCGGTTATATATTCTTCAGGCGCAGCATACAGTGATTGTTATATTTTTGCACCAGGTTGTGTTTTTATCACTACCAAATTCGTTCGAACAGTCATTATATTATGCCGTGCATAAGTTATCAAACAATCCAATAGGGCAGCGAAAACAAAACTGGGAGATGCCATCGTTGTTGAAATAAAATTTGGTGGTTAAAAACAGCAAGTTACTTATGATTTTTATAGCATTTGTTTCAGAATTGTTGACTTAAAAATAACTGAGACGTTACAAGTTTAAATCATACTATACAGGGTTTATTTTCGAATGTATGTTTGCAGTTTTACTTCAGACATTGTAGCTACACAGGTTAGGGAAACGGTGCTTAACAGGGCAGTAAGTTCAATATTACGCATTAGTCTTGATGTTCGTGAAGTTTAGGGTTTGAATTCTATTCAGTTTCACTACTCTATTTCCATTAAAGCAGCGCCCTTACGGATTGAAGAATAAAACAATACAGGTACGGTATTACAAATTAGCGCCTTTTGCATATTCTGCAGGCGCAGCGCAGTGTGGTTCTTGGGTTTCCTCACCAGGTGGAGTTTTTATCACCCGTACACAATGAATAATAATAATGAAGCAGGGACAGAGACTTGCAGTACAGATGAACAAGACGAAATGGTTGCGACGGAACGTGAACTAGCAGAAGACGCGCAATGGAAACGTATCCAACAAAATACGTTTACTCGCTGGGCAAACGAACATTTAAAAACTGTTAATAAACACATTGGCAACTTGGAAACTGATTTGTGTGACGGCTTGCGACTCATAACCCTTATTGAAGTGTTATCCGGCAAAAGACTCCCGAAACATAACAAACGACCAACTTTCAGGTCACAGAAGCTCGAGAATGTCTCCGTGGCGCTCAAGTTCTTGGAAGATGATGAGTCTATACGAATCGTGAATATCGGTGAGTACATGTAATATTGATCTTGACATTCCATGTTGCGCTAAGCAAGTTCTCATGCCGCGCTTTGCAAGCCACGTGGTCAGAAAGGTGGGGTCGGCAAAGTACCAAACACTACACCAGTGGCGCCTATTTTTGTAAATGGTTTTGGTATCTTGCCACCGGTTTGGCAAGAGGATAAAGTCAAGTGACTAGTCGGGCAGTTGTGACCCTTAGAGCCAGTGTCCCATATTCGGGAGGTTATTGGTTTGAGTCTTTAAGTTGCGTGCGTTTTACATATCGTTTTGATTTACGCTGGCAGGTGTTCGAATTTATGAAGTAAACTAATCGCAGTTCCTTTCTTCCCGTTGCTTTCGGAACCTTAATTTTTACCACTGCCGTGTATGTGACAGCACAAATATTTGAGGGCGTGGCTTCGTAAACTTTCGTCTCAGCATGTGAGAATGCTGACCAAGTTGCAGTTTGGTATAAATGATGTGTCATGCTACAGCCAGGTCATAAAATTTTAATGCGGCTTGTATTTGCCTTGTTTCGTATAAACCAAAGACCTTTATTTATGGGCCTTGTTTCCAGTAATGTGTCACCCTGACACTTCGTAAAAGTGATTTTCACCGTTTTGCATCCTGCATTGAAGACTTATCGTGCAGCGGTTCTGATTTCGTAAATATCTGTAAACTAAGCGCTGTAAAAATATTGATCCCGGAATTATATTAATAATGTGGGTTTCCTTGAGAGAGAGAGAGAGAGAGAGAGAGTGTGTGTGTGTGTGTGTGTGTGTGTGAGGTTAAACGTCTAATCATGAATAAGGATGTGTAGGTAACGCGTATTGAAAATTTTTCGCAGACTTTCTTCCAGCCTTGGTTTGATTGGAGGTATGTGAATTACATTTTACTCATGCGGTGGCGTATAATTACATGGGGCTTACGTATGCACAACACCTAACCTCACTTTTGAAATGTAATTGCTTAAGTCTTGTGATGTCCAGATCGTTTTCGTCATAAGTAGTGACGTGAAATTAAGATTATTGCGTGGGCTGGGGTTTGGAGACCTTGGGTTTCAGCAGTGGGGATATATAGTGTTTTTGTTGCATTATATGTGTTCTAATATGAGGCCAACCCATTTTCAATTTGGAAACTGTACATTAAACAAAGAATCTGCCACTATTTTGTTGGCAGAAGTGGGCAGGCATGTTTGTATGTTATGTTCATGGAATATATCTGGATAACCCTGATGAATCAGAAAGTTGTGTAGGAATTCAGATGAGTGGGAACGTAGGAATACACAGTGGATAGTTGTGCATAGTTCAACAGTTCCTAGGCTGTTGTATATTTGCGGTTGGAATCAGCTTTCATAGTTTCCTGGGTGACAGATTCTGTGTCTTTCAGCAGTTAACTTTACTGTAACTAAACAGTTAAAAGAACATCCTGGCAGTGTATTAATGGAATATCAGCATAGTTCAGAGGGTTCATATCTGTTATGAAGTGAACTGCAGTTTGTACTGTACTGACAGTTATTTGAAATTAACGCTGTAGTTTTGAGAGTTGGTAAGGAATGGATGTAGGTATGGCCAGAAGTGGATTAAACACAGACATGCAGGGAGGTTCATGGGTCAGTGAACTAGAACACAGTGTGCCGTCTCTGTCAAACCAGCTTATGGTATGTGCCCTAACCCAGTGCAGTGCAGTTTCAGTTACCAGACAGCACTCTGGTTTTGTTAATGAAGGTCCTTGTGTGTGACACTGCTTACAAGTTCCATGAACTTCACATGCCATTGCACCCAGAGAAAATAACTGATTCAGAAATATAATTTTATAGCAGTTTTCAGGAATGAAACTACCCAAAACAGATGGTAGGGCCCACAATGTACTACTCAGCTTGGTGTCATAAGTTAGAGTTCCTGATCTTTTTCAAGTTTCTCATGAGCAGCAGCAGCAGCAACAGGGTACAAACCATTCAAGTCATGTTCTATCTTCATGGCTGTTGGTGTCTTCATCTTTGCCTTGGTCTACATACATTTCTTCTGCCAGTTTGATTGTGTTCATACACTAACTTGAATACTTGAATCATTCATTCTTAACAGCTGTTGTGTCCACTTGCATTTACACTTCACAACCATTTAATTTAAATTGTGTATATTTAGTTGTTCTCTTTTTTTTTTCGTTTGTTTTGTGGTCACATGATGTATGTCCTGCACCTAACCTCAAAAATTTCCTTTCTGCTGTCTCAGTTCTTCTCTCATGCTGTTCTATTCAAGATTGTGTTGACATGGCCTATACAGTTTTTGTCAAGAAAGATGATTAAAACTCTAATCCTAATCCAGTCTAATCTACTTTAGTCCAATCCCCACCCATACTGGAATATTGATACCCCCATTATCTTGTATAATTTCCACAATGTTTCCTTATTACTTGCTTTAAATGTGCATCGAATTTTTCCTCATGCACTTTAAGACCTCTGGGCTTGTTGTGTTACCGTTGTTTATACATGACACAGTGCATCCCAAATAGGTAAATTCTGTTATGCATTCAGGTCCTTTCGTGTCAGTAATTATTTTTGCTGTCATGTGCTCTCTTCCTTTAAATGCCATGATTTTTGTTTTGCCAGTAGACAATTTAAAGTTGTGCGGCCTACAAATTATATTCGATGTAATATATATAGTGCCTTCTGGAGGTGTACTTTTGTGTTGGCAGTTACTGCGTGATCATCAGCAAACAAAATACTTGCAGCGCGTAGAATATTCTGATGTATTTAGAAGAAATTCTCTTACTTATTTTGCCATTGTCTAATAATATGTGTTGAATGTATGGGTGACAGTGGGTGCCTATGTTTCACTTCCTGATTAATTTGTAACATTTTCCTATATTTAAAACTTTTCCTTCTCTATTGCAGTTGCGATGTGTGGCTGTAAGTCTTGTGCCACTCTTCCTAAGTACTGTGGCAAGCCTTTGTCAGTCTTTACTTGTAAGAGTTCATTTCTGGGCCCTTTGTCGAAGGCTTTCTGATAACTGGGGAATGCCGTTAGAGTCAGCGAGCTAATTCCCCCCATTTCTCAGTGAGTCTGGCGATAATGAAGACACAATCCATGCATGACTGCACTTTTGTAAACCCGTTCTGGGCCACATCTAACAGAAAGTCAGTTAGTTGCGACACTTCACTGTGAACTGTCGCTGTTTTTTGCATTATTCTCACCAATTTATAACTTAACACAAGTATTGGCATCTGTATGTACTGTTAAAAAAACAACACGCCATGAAGGCATGTAGGGGGAGTGTAGGAAAACCCAAAGACCATTTGGAAGACCTAGGTATAGGTGGGAAGATAATATTAAAATGGATCTTAAGGAAATTTGATGGGATGGCGTGGACTGGAATTGTGTGGTTCAGGACAGGGGGAAGTGGCAGGCTGTTGTGAACACGGTGATGTCCCTTCATGTTCTATATAATGTGGAGAATTTCTGGAATCATCAGCTTCTTAAGAAGGGCTCTGCCTCATGGGGTTGGGTATGTATAGGATCCTATGTTTTAGAAACCAAAAAACCGAGATACTTAATACCATTTAGTGGCGGGGGGGAGGGGGGGGTGCTGGTGGCGTGTAGAAGGCAACAATTTTAACCCTTCACGTAATTAAAAAAGGAGAGTAATTTATTAATATGAGTACAATGCGATAACTCAAAAATTGAGATACCGGTAAAAGTTAGACGTAGTAGTAGTAGTAGTAGTAGTAGTAGTAGTAGTAGTAGTAATCTAGTCAGTTCACTTGCGTGTTTTCAGGCGTCCGCGGCGATGTAGATGAGATCTGCTCCCTTGTGTGATATTAAGCAGCTTTGAGTGGTAGTTCTGTACCGACGCTTCGGGACAGCCTATCGGTCCTGTCTTCAAGGGTAAATAAATCAAAGGGTGGTAATTTTGTACCGACGTTTCGGGACAGCTATCGCGTCCTTGTTGCACTTCTTGACTCTTGAAGATGGGACCGATATGTCGTCTCGAAACGTCGGCACAGAATTACGACTCTACGCTCTGTAATATCCCAGAACAGCGTGCATCTCAGGTCACTTACTGATTTTTCTTTACATATCCGTTCCTGATGCTTCAGTGTCAGTCCGACTACAGTCACAAATTACGCACCTTTATTGCCCTGTCTTTTTCCTTTCTGTTAGTGGCCGTCTGATGGCCGTCCTACAGCTGTAGACGTTCTGTCCCACCGTGGGAAGGTCAAAATGTTCGTACACATTGTCAGAGATGTATTTTTATGTCTCGGAAAAACCCGGGGCATTTGGAGTCTCGAACCGAATTTTGTGGCGCACCGGGACAGAGCTCTTAGAAACACACAAAAAGGGGAACTGTCCCGTGAGAGCCGGGACGAATGGGGTCCCTGCGTGTGTAACTTACTCTGCATTGTTATTTGCAGGAAAGGTCATGTGATGTATTTTGTTTCCATACCAAAAGTGCCGTTTTTACCTTCTTTAAATTCGGGTTTGGATTGTTACTAATTCAAACTAACGTCGCCAGCCCCGCAATTAGAACTTGTCTGAAACATTGCATGCTATTCAATACGCATGCGCCATCTCGCTGTCACGCAGAGTGCATCACCTCCGCGACGGTATTAATTTGTGTGGCAGACGGTTTAGGTGGTAAAGGGACATATGCGGTAGTAATCTTGGTACCGAAAATAGGCTATTTCTTCATGTTCGTTTACATAATAGCCTGTTTGGTAAATTACGAAGTGAAAAGCTTGCGTGGCTGATAGCCGAAACTTGAAGATTTTGCGCGGGACTGATTGATGCATGTTCTGTATCGAAGGAGAGTTGCCCCCACGGCTGTGGAGTCGGTACACAAAAGCTCCGACTCCGACTCCTCGATTTTTAAAACTCCAACTCCGACTCCTTCATAAAAGCTCAATATGCATTAATAACGGTAAACCTATAAGACATTTTATCACCACCACGTGAATCATCAGGCTACTGTTTAGACTTATAACCTATATCTAAGTATAAGTCTAATGGTTACTGTAGCTATCAGGGCTCTGGAGTTGGAGTATCTAGTTAAGATTTTAGACTGAGGTCGGAGTCGGTACATTTTTACCGACTCCACTTAAAATTCCTTCCGAGTCCGACTTCACAGCCCTGATAATAACATCAGTTCAAGCGACACCTCATATATAACGTCACATTTGTATGGCACAAATTAATTCCTCACTGTTAACCATAACAATACACTCTTTGGTTATAACAACACTCGGTTATAACGACACAAAATATTCAGTCCCTTTCATGACGTTATGACCGAGTTGTACTGTATGCTGTGTTGTTATTTGTAAACGTTCGAGATCCCGAACCTCGGATGCAGCTGTGAACATTTTGTTTTTATTCTGTGTTTGCTATCAGCCTGATGATGGCTATATCTGAGCCGAAACATGTAGCTGTTTATATTTGATAAATAAAAGTTGTGCTGAGACTGGATATTGTAAACACAGGGGTCGAATCACTTCAACGGGACTGTCTCTATAAAGATATGGGTCGGGTCAGCGTACATTGCCGATGAAGGGGTGCACTTATCAGTGTGCAGTAATGTGCTGAGCTGATAATGCCCTCAAAGAAAGTATAGAAGGAATACGCGCTATCGCACGCTGTACACCAGCTTTTTGATCCTGCTGTGGCATCTCCATAATGTCACGCGGATGAAACTTGCAACACGCGCGACTCTTTTGTTAGTTGACGTGCTCAGATAAATGAAACCAAGCGTCATCGTTAAAAAGTGCGACTACGTTAGCGGTGTGGAAGTATATCTCAACCATCAGCAATATGGCACACACTTGTACTCGTCACCTTATGTCAAGTTCATACACCGACGTTAAGCGGCGTGCCCTGGTGCAGATGTTCTTTAAAGCATTCTCTGTCGTCGTGAATATGATAGGCCTGCATGCTGTGTCAGGTTGCGGATGGTCTGTATTCTGGCTTGATGTAATGCCATCAGAAACGTCCGTTACTTTGTCCTGTGTTAACACTCGTCTGACGGATCCCAGCGCGCCAGCACCTGTTCGAGTTTCGCTGATTTGAGGTGTCCACAGCTTTGATGTTGACATTTCTTGTCGTCTGGGATGTTAACGCTGTGTGGCGAGTAATTTAACATATCCAGACATTTCGAAGGAACGTAGCTTCCTGATCATCAAGGATTGTTAGGTTGTAGATAAACGAATATGAAGACGCCACGCTCTTCGCAGCGTCGGGATATGTTGAATTAGCGTAGTGTTCAAGAAGACCAGAGCCCTTACTAATCGAATTCATAGTCACGTGTCCCCAGTTGTGTGGTTGTGGTTGTATATACGGAGTTTTGAGTCACTTCCCACTTCCAGCACTTGCTCTTTTACACTTGTACGGAAACTTTTGAGTTAAATTCATTCTGTAGTCTGTCTTACGACAGGTCCATAGCCTCTTCCAAAGCGAGTTCTCCACAGAGTGCGATCTAATGCTTCCTCTTTCAGTTTACAGTATCCCAGTAGCTGCTTACGTCTTATTCCTCGTCTTCCCGTCATTTCTATCCTTCCCTCTGGCTTTCCTTCAATAACGCGTTTTAGAAGGCACTTCCTACGCGAGATATGACCAATCCCGTTACCTTTCTTCTTCTTATTGTATGTAGGGTAGTCTTCCTTGACTTTAGTAATACTTCTTCATTTTTCACAGATCGTTCCAACTGATCTTCTCCATCCTTCTCCAGCACCGCATTTCAAAACTTTCCAGGTATTTGTGATCTACTTATGAATCATACAAGCTGTTAAAATGCAACTTGTGCAGGAATTGTTGTGGGCGAAGGAGTAAAGGCCATTGAAACTGTCCCCGTGGGCACACTTAGGCGGACGTCCCATCGACATACCAGAACTTTTGGGCTACGTCTCCGCGGCCTTGACCTCTGAGATGTAAATATTCGGCCGTTTAGCGGCTTAGAGCTCAAATATTCTGGCATCAACATTAGCGCCTGACGATGTTTTGTAACATTCCGAGATCTTTGTGCAGCTGTCCAGAAGGAACTGGATGCTGTGCCTTTGTGTACTGTGCGCTGGAAAGTGTTCGAACGCCCCCATGCAAGCGGGACCTTCGCTATGTGTGGGTCTTGCTTTCGGCTACCTCAAGAAATCGCCAAAAACTATACATTTGGACCGGACGAGAACGTCAAGGCCGCGGAGGTGCGGTGGTACCAGAAACAGCCCAGGGAGTGCTTTATGGAGGAGCACATTTGGTTATGCGTTCATGGGATGCCTGCCTCTACAACCACGGGGACTATTTTTAACCGTCTTTACTCCCTCGCCTAGCACAGTACCGGAACGGGTTGCATGTAAACAGAATTCATGTATTGATGATTGTTATGTGTAAGGTACTGGGCATTACATCGGACCTTGTCCATGAACTTATCAATAAAACTGTGAGACAACGAATGTTGAAAGATGAATACTACAGTATGTTGCTGTGATTGGCACGTACAGGACGGAGCTAGTTCCTCTGCTCGTGATGTTTTCGTTAATCGCAGTGATGTGTACATTTGTGTGTGCCGATTCTGTGTTTGAAGAACACATGAGAGCGGTAAGGGACACTGTGTCATTGGCCGCACAGTGTTTTGTTTTGGTGTCAAGCAGCTATTGAAGTTTGTTACATCAGCTTGTTTGTGTATCTCGTTAGATCCCAAGCCGAAAAAAGGAAGTTTAATAGCAAAGTCAGTGAGTGAGACGCGCTTTGCTTTGGGTAGGCCCAGTCTTCCCGTACAAGTTGCGTCAGTTTCGTTTGTTGTGTGACAAAGGAGAAGGAAATCAGCGATTTTTGTTACCTGTTGGAACGTTTCTGACAGAAATATATTTGCCCATCTTTTCTCACAAGCTTCTAGTGAAACTGTGTAAATAAATTGCAGTGAATTTGAAATCTATGCCAGTTAATCAGCAAACGTACGTGCATCATGCAGGTCGATTGGAAACAGACATTTAGGGGCGGCTGGGCTGACAATATGGAACGTTTTTGAAGGGATTGTTCAAGAACATGCGTGCGGTAAATACAGTTAGGTCTGAATAAAGGGACGGTGTTGTATGAGAGAGTTCTCAAAATCCAGATGAACAGGGAGACGTTTATAAAGGGACAGGAGGGCAGATGTTTAAGTGTCGTGGCAACTAAATTGTATCGTCGGTATTAGGTCAGGGCATTCTGCAGACTGTACACTGCCGAGCCAGGCATTCTACAGACTGTACACTGCCGAGCCGGGCATTCTGCAGACTGTACACTGCCGAGCCGGGCAATCTGCAGACTGTACCGTGCCAGATCAGGGCATTCTGCAGACTGTACACCGGCGAGCCGGGCATTCTGCAGACTGTACACTGGCGAGCCGGGCATTCTGCAGACTGTACACTGCCGAGCCGGGCATTCTGCAGACTGTACACTGGCGAGCCGGGCATTCTGCAGACTGTACACTGGCGAGCCAGGCATTCTGCAGACTGTACGTTGCCAGGTCAGAGCATTCTGCAGACTCTACATTGCCACGCTAGGGCATTCTGCAGACTGTACACTGCCAGGTCAGGGTTTTTTTTGCAGACTGTACATTGCCATGCCAATTCATTTTCAGCCTGTACACCGCCACGCCAGGGTATTCTGCAGACTGTACAGTGCCATGTCAGGGCATTCTGCAGACTACACTGCTATGCCAGAGCATTTTGTAGCATGTACACTGCCAGGTCAGGGCATTTTGCAGTCTGTACACTGCGACGCTAGGGCATTTTGCAACCTGCACACTGCCAGGTCAGGGCATTCTGCAGTCTACACTGCCATGCCAGGGCATTCTTCAGACTGTACATTGGCACGCTAGGGCGTTCTGCAGACTGTACGCTGCCACACCAGGGCGTTCTGCAGACAATGTAGGCAGATAATATACAACAACTGGGTGTCACCAGTTTCAGATATGGTATATAAATGTAACGTTTATTCGTCATATGTTTCGTAGAACGCAGTATGAAGATACCTAAACCGATTAAAGCATCCGTTACATTGAATGATTTCGAAATTTAACCCTTTAAAGACGAAGCGTGTCTGTTTTATATAAGGACTCAGTGCGTACCGCGCTGTAAACACTCTCCACTTCGGTTATAAAAACCAATCTCTTAATGTTTTATAAGGCAAAAGTTGCTGTTTGTTCTGAGATCCGTACAAAACACATAAACGCAATGTGGGCACCACGTAGAATTTTTTAATGTTAAACCTGGTGGTACGTAAAGTTACCGCTAGGCTTCACAAGGTTTACCATACTTCAAAGGAGGGGGAGCTGGAGTAGCGACAGTGTACGGGCTCGGCGGTCCGGAGTTCGAGTCGCGTCAGATGTCGTCTCCAAAACGTCCAGACCGGCTGTGTGGCCCACCGAGCCCCCTGTTTAATGGCTACCTGATTTTTTCCCAGGGGTAAAGCCGCCGGGGCCTGATATTGACCACTCACTTCCACCTAGTGGCGACGTTAAGAATGAGTGGAGCTGTACTCCTACTCCCCCTATATGCCTCAGTGGTATGGACAGGGACACCTTTACCTTTTTTGTTTTACTTTGAAGGAGGACGGTAAAATAAAAGTGCCTGAAAATGATGTTTAAGAAACTATTTCGACCCAAAAGGGCTGAAGTACGTGGTGAATTGAAATGTTTGGCGATACACAGGATGATGACAAATGAGGTGATTAACCTTTTAAAGCCTAGCGGTAACTTTACATACCACCAGGTTTAACATTAAAAAATTCTACGTGGTGCCCACATTGCGCTTATGTGTTTTGTACGGATCTCAGAACAAACAGCAACTTTTGCCTTATAAAACATTAAGAGACTGGTTTTTATAACCGAAGTGGAGAGTGTTTACAGCGCGGTACGCACTGAGTCCTTATATAAAACAGATACTCTTCGTCTTTAAAGGGTTAATGCAGGGGTGATGTTAGGATGGTGATATTGCAGGGGTTGTGGTGGCCTGCGCGTGTATTGCAGGTAGGTTCGACAAGAAATGTTAATTGAACTTTTGTGAGGGAAGCCCTTTGAAAAGGAGCCGCTTGAAAGACCGAATTAATACAGTCGAACCCGGTTATAACGTCATGAATGGGACTGAATATTTTGTGTCGTTATAAAAGAGTATTGTGATAGCCGAGGAGTATAATGTTACGGTTAACAGTGAGGAATTAATTGGTACCACAGAGTATCTGACGTTATAGACGAGGTGTCGTATAAACCGATGTCGTTATAACCGGGTTCGAGTGTAGTTCGTTGGTTGTGAGGTTTGGACGTGTGTTGAACTGGCACGGAGTTAGGCCGGTGACCATATTTGGTATTGACCGAGTTGAAGTGTCGTATTCAACATGCAACGAAGTTGCTATAATTAGCATGAATGCTTTACGGAGCTTCTGATACTTTGATGGATATAGAAAGGAAATTAGTATTAAAAACAGTTGTGCAGTTTCATGGCCCTGTGATATCCGTTCCTACGCACACTCACTGGCCATGATCTACTCTGTGGAATATTAAACTTGGCACACTTGCCAAATGCATAGAGTTTGGATCTTTTCTGGAACAGATTTTCTTAAAATCAAAACGGTGTAACGATGATGCAAAATCATTTGCATCATTAATAAAGCATAGAGCTACAAGGACTACGTCGATGACGTCACAGCTGGAATGACAAGATTTGACCGTCTGTATGTGGCCAAGGTAATTGTGGCTATTGCTGACCACACGTAACGTCACTGACCTACTTAAAAACGACTCGCGCTATTTGCGGCGTAGATGATAAGGTGATAAAGGTAAAATGGCCTGTTATATTGTTTCAGAGCTGTTGTGTGCCATTAAAGATGGGGTAATATTACCGTCCGTCCGGTGGCCGCTTGGTCTAAGGCGTGGGTCTGCAGCTGACAGCTCGCTTGCTGGAATTGCGGGTTCGAATCCCGCCGGGATCATGGATGGCTGTCTCTTGTGAGTGTTGTGTGTTGTCAGGTAGAGGACTCTGCGAGGGGCTGATCGCTGGTCCAGAGGAGTCCTACCGAGTGTGGTGTGTCTGAGTGTGATCGAGAAGCCTCGATAATGAAGAGGCCCTGGCCCACTGGGGGGCTGTTGTGCCATGGGGAAATTATTACCAGTATTAACTCTTCAAAGATTAAAATGAACCTGAATTATATTTAAAGACCCAGTCCGTAACGCGCAGTAAACACCGTTTCGGCTACAAAAACCAATCAGTTAACGCTGTATGGGGAAATAATCGCTGTTTGTTCTGAGATCCGCGCAAAACACATAAATACACTGTGTGGGCAGAACGTAGAATTTGTGTTTTCTAAACCTGGTGGTACGTACAGTAACCACTGTGCTTTGAAGAAAACCCACCCCTTATCGCGCAGTAAACACACTCCGTCTCGGTTATAAAAACCAGTCAGTTAATGCTGTGTAGGGAAATAATCGCTGTTTGTTCTGAGATCCACACAAAACACATAAACGCACTGTGTGGGCAGAAAGTAGAATTTGTGAACGTTAAACCAGGCGGTACATAAAGTAACCACTGGGTTTCGAACGTTTCCTACTCTTGACGTACTTGTTATTAGAAAATATCCTCTTGTCATCGCCCATGTTCCTTTAAATAGCTGACCAGGAACTGCGGACCCACAGCTGTGGTTAACGACGACTTTGAAGACTCTAATCCTGGACATTCCAGTTAGCCAACCGAGTGGGAGTGTTAACACCACCACATCGTGGTGTGTGCTCCTTTGTACAGGGCGTCCCTTTTATCATGTCCCTGAGCATAGTAACTTTATCGCATAGAACACCTGCATACGCCGGCACGTCACGTGACAGCTGGTGTGCTCGGGGACGCGATAAAAGGGACGGGATCTTTAAACGGAGCGTGATAAATTTTTCACCTGTTTATTAATGCAGTGATGCACGTGTATATTGTATTTAAGCGGTTTTAGGCGGAGTAGGGTGCGTAGGTGGGCGTCGACTGGATTCACGTTGCTCAGAGCAGTTTCCACAGGTTGGGATGTGTAAATGTGGACGGGAACAAAGAACCAGAAAATGTCTTAATCCCTGTAATAATTGTAGAGGTACTCAGGGCGATCCTATGTGCAGCCTGCGGTTACGGACGGTCAGAATTCTACGGGGTACCTTGAGGAACTCGCTAGTCGACAGGACTTCCAGCCGTTCAGTGACTTTGGGGTTACACGGTGCACCGAGGTGGCGTATGAAGAACGGAAGATCCGTACAATGCATCGATTCCCGCATTCATGGTTTCAGAAGCTAAAATGTAATGGGCTGATAACCCGGGCTTCTGACGCGCCAATTGAGTAAGCCAGCGAGAGGAAGGATGAGTCAGCGTATAAGGAAGAATGCTGACTGGCGAGTAGTTGTTATTACAGCAATGTTTTATGGGAATCTTCAGAAATGAACAGTCTTCACTGAAGCTGAGAAACAGGGGAGTGGAGAAGACTGCGTAATGAGGAGTTTCATGGCCTGTACTCCTTACCAAATATTGTCCTGTTGATCAAGTCGAGAAGAATTTGATGAACAGGGCATGTGGCACGTATGGGGGCGAGAACAATTACGTACGGAGGTCTTGCGGGGGCAACCAGAAGGAAAGAGACCACTTGCAAGATCTAGGTACCGTTGGGAGGATAATGTTAATATGAATCTTAAATAAAAGTGAGGGAAGGGTGTTTTTGGACGGGATTTATGTGGCTCAGGATCGGTACAAGTGGTGGGCTCTTGTGAACATGGCAATGAACTGTCTGTTTCAATAAAGTGCGGAGAATTTCTTGACTATCAGCGGAAGTATTAGCGTCGGAAGAAGGACTGTGCTCCATGGAGTCTGTGGCCTGCAGGGGTGCCGGTGACGACACACCGCAGACGACAAGGAAAACGCAGACACGCCAACATTGGGACTCCCCACTGACCAGACGTCGCTGTGTGGCCCTGGGGACAGACATGCACCATCTGCTGCGGGAATTGCTAACCGGTAGGGTAATCCACCGATGCAAATACCTAGTAAATGTCAGCGGTGAAGCCAGGACGATCCTGACGAGCCGTTTTATGGGGCCAGTAGCGCGCTTGGCCAGAGCTTGGTTGTTCTGAGACAACGCGGAGGCGGCGTGGGACGCACAAGCAGATGACAGACTGGCGGGACCAGGATTGGCGGACGACGCACCGATGAAAAACCTACATGCTGGCAGGCGCGGTGAAACGCCTGGCGTCGCTGATGTCAAAAGAGCCCCAGACCTTTACAATTCTCACGCTGTTTTGCGTCTGTCTCGTGTAGCCTGAACTTGCTGCCTGCACACAGTCATACCTGGACACAGATTACAGCTGCTGGACGTGGCTTCAACCAAGGTCTGGCCAAGGTCCCTGTATGGCGATTAGAAACACGTTGACCGCTGCACGTCGCACCGCGTATTGGGCCCAACTATCAGCCACCCGGGATAGCGTAGTCGGTATAGGGACTCGCTACGGACTGGGCGGTTCGGGGATCGAATCCCGGCGGGGACCAGGTTTTCCGCACCCGCCCAGACCTGTCCTGGGGCCCACCCCGCTTCCTGTACAATGGGTACCGGGTCTGTTTCCCCGGGGGTAAAGCGGCCGGGGCGTTGCTTAAACCACGCATCTCCCCATATAGCACGTAGTTTAAAGAAAGCGTAGACCTTTATCTCTAGTCACCCTCTGTGCTGGCATGGCAGGTTCTAGGAGTGAACTTTGCCATCACCCAGCTTTCCTGTGATCAGACTGACGCGTTCAGCCCACGCAACCAGCGGTTTATCCTTTACGCTGTTTATAACCACGGTTTCAGCGATTTTCCTTGTACAGCCGGGGCGACAAAATTCCGCACGTGCAGAATACGGTATTACTAACGGTGAGGTGTTGATGTGTTAGTCTGTGTCATCATCGTCTGAATTAGGGGTTATTTCATGCCGTGATTTCATTTTAGTGACGCAATAGAATGTAATGTGGAATTTCGTGCTCTGCCAATTGTAAACAATTTGCATGGCGGCGTTAACGTGCTTAGATGCTACGAAGTGCCTGAAAACGGGTGGTGGGTGAGGTTGTGACGTCTCATTACGTTTTCGACATGTCTGAATGGACAACGAAACGTCGTGCGGAAATGCCAGTCGCTGTCTGTTGACTCGTGCATAAACTTTCCCGTACCGTTTGCCTTCGTATATTCTTCCTTTAGTTGTCGTGATTTTTCTTGCTTGTTTTTTTCCTACCTTCATATCCTCTCATCCGTTTTTGCTTTAGGCGCGTTGGCATAGCAGTTCGAGAAAAGCAGCTGTTAATTTGCGTCATATGCTTCCGCCACTGTGGGACTTTTCGGTTCCTACAGGGTGGATTTTCGTGAAATTATGTATTGGGGGTTCTTACTGAAATTTCTTGGCACCCTCCGCCGTTGGTTAACGTACGACTCAACATAGCAGGCAGTTATAAACACACATGTATGCTGTATTTAGTCACTTCGGTCCGTCGACACGAACTGCCAGGTGGGGAGAAGCGGTGGATGTTGGAGGATTGTTCCGATTGTGAGTTAATTGACAAATACATGTGATTAGCTTTAATTGCATGTATTTATAATTAGGCTAAAATATGTCTTTGTGAAAATAACCGAGTTATTTAAGAAAGACTGGCGTAAATAACTGACTGATCATCTAACTAACTAACTAACTAACTAACTAACTAACTATCTAACTAACTAACTAAGTACATGGAGCAGAGTCATTTTGAGAATACTTGAGGATAAAAAAGAAAGAAATACTATGAACAGAAAAATGGGCGGGGGTGAAACATGAGTAGAAGTGCAGGCCAGCATACAGCATTTTGTTGAGAAGCCTCGAACCGCGCCAGATCAGTCTGGCTGTGCAGCATAATGTTGTAATGGACGTATGGTGTGTGGATTCGACTGGCACAGGATAGGGTACACTGGCTTACTTGTGTGAAAGCGGCAATGGCGCAGGTGCGCACCCAGAATTTTTCGCTGGGGGGGCTGACCCTGAGGTTATACGTAATTTATTTTTGATTTTAAAAATTATGTTACAAAAATCATGCTGTAAGTACAACATAACGCTGTCTGCAACTGCATTTATATACATACGAACATAACTACATGTTCCATGACTCAATCACAGTGTCCTATCTGCTTGTTTTTTTTTTAAATTTTATTAATTTATTTTTCAAAATTCTGGTGTACTAGTCATCAACCGATTTCAGTGGCTGAAAGATAAACCGCTTAAAACTTTTGATAACATATATATCCACAAAACCTGTATTTTTTAAATTTCGGTTTTGGGGGTTTCCGGCAGCCCCACCCTCTGGGTGCGCCCCCGCAGTGGCGGATTCGTCGGTGTGGTGAAGGGGGGCGCGCCCCCCCCCCCCTCCGCTTTCAAGTTCGTTGCTTTCCCTCACGAAATTACTGAAGTGGTTTTCAGCTGCATTTGGTGAGGGTCATGTTCGTAAATCCGTGCTGCAGCTGTAGAAAGCGAGTTCCATATTATCACGTGCCTAGTAACAAGGTCGGTGCAAACGATATCTTATCTCCAGGCTACCGGAACGCGCGGTGTATCATTTCCTTGTCGCTTGTGAGAGGTGCTCGAAACATGCAGGGACGTATTCAGCAGCTACTGTAGTTTGTTACAAGCTGCCCCGCACTTCCCTTGTCCGTGGAACGGTCAATGATGGTGATGTGACACCTGTGTTGGCCTGCAGTTATACACTTGAGCTGCCTGTAAAACTGTAATCTGTGTGTCAAAGGAAGAAACAGTTTTTGTTTTCCCGTTTGATGTAAAAAGACATAAAGATTGAAATATAAAGGACTATGTGTATATATAAGTAAAAAGAAAGATTGAAATATAAAGGACTATGTGTATATATAAGTAAAAAGACATAAAGATTGAAATATAAAGGACTATGTGTATATATAAGTAAAAAGAAAGATTGAAATATAAAGGACTATGTGTATATATAAGTAAAAAGACATAAAGATTGAAATATAAAGGACTATGTGTATATATAAGTAAAAAGAAAGATTGAAATATAAAGGACTGTGTGTATATATAAGTAAAAAGAAAGATTGAAATATAAAGGACTATGTGTATATATAAGTAAAAAAGATTGAACTATAAAGGACTATGTGTATATATAAGTAAAAAGAAAGATTGAAATATAAAGGACTGTGTGTATATATAAGTAAAAGACAGTGGAACAGCCAACAAGTAAATATTTATTGATAAATTGATAAATTTTTGAAAACCGAGCCTGAGGATAGCATATTATGCGGAAACTAGTCGCTCTTTTTAACTTTTAATTTATCATTAAATATTTACTTGTTGGCTGTTCGACTGTTTACTTATATATATACATTTAGTACAGCCAACTGGGACAATGAATGTCAAAATACAGGACTGTACTTTTGCCTGTTGTTTCGTATGGGCATGAAACTTGGTCTCTTACATTGCGGGGGAAACACAGGCTGAGAGTGTTTGGAATAGGGTGCAGAGGAAGATATTTGGGCCTAAGAGGGTGGAGGTAACAGGAGACTGGAGAAAACTGCATAATGAGGAGCTTCATGATCTGTACTCATCAAATATTATTAGGGTGATCAAATCAAGGATGAGATTGGCGGGGCATGTGGCATGTATAGGGGAGAGGAGAGGTGAATGCAGGGTTTTGGTGGGGGGACCTGAGGGAAGTAGACCACTTGGAAGACCTAGACGTGGATGGGAGGATAATATTAAAATGGATCTTAAATCGGTTGGGAGAGCATGGACTGGATTGATATGGTTCACGGTAGGGACAAGTGACGGGCTGTTGTGAACATGATAACGAAAGGTCAGCGTTAGTAGCATGCGGGGAATTTTTTTGACTGTGTGAGGAACTGTCAGTTTTTTTTTTTAGTGAGGACAGCTCCACGGAGTTGGTTAGTGAGAAACAGTTGCGTAAGCTCCGAAGAAGAGTCTGGTTGATACTAGGATGGTTGGTGTGTGACGGACTGATTGCAGAACTCTGCACTGCTCGAAACAGCTCATTGTGAGGAAAACTGAAATGTGACCTTGAACGGACCTAAACGCCTGTCGTATCCAGGGCTGGGGAGTCGGAGTCGGCAAAACTGTACCAACTCCGACTCCGACCTCCATATAAAAGTAGCCCGATGATTCACGTGGTGGTGATGAAATGGCTTATGGTATCTTTTTCACTTTAGTAGGTTTACAATTATCATATAATACATATTGAGCTTTTATGAAGGAGTCGGAGTCGGAGATTTAAAAATCGAGGCGTCGGAGTCGGAGGTTTTATGTACTGACTTCACAGCCCTGGTCGTATCTGACGAGAAATAAACTGCCATATATCTTGGTGGTGACGATTGTGGGTCATGGCACGCATTCTAACCCTTTAAATACGGAGCGTATCTGTTTTATATAAGGACTCAGTGCGTACCGCGCTGTAAACACTCCCCACTTCGGTTATAAAAACCAGTCTCTTAATGTTTTATAAGGCAAAAGTTGCTGTTTGTTCTGAGATCCGTACAAAACACATAAACGCAATGTGGGCACCACGTAGAATTTTTTAATGTTAAACCTGGTCGTACGTAAAGTTACCGCTAGGCTTTAAAAGGTTAATACCATCTGAAGCCCTCGATCTGTATTCGGTCGTAATTAAACTTTCTTTCTTTCTGGCATCTTCATCAAGAACAACAGAACAGATAGCTGTGAGTGAGTGTGCGCCGCTGCACCTACTTTGGGATCAGGGGCGCACCCAAGGGGAGGGGGGGGGCTGCCGGGCCGCAGCCCTCCAAACCCCCCAAAACCGAAATTATAAAACACAAATTTTGTAGATGTTATTGTATTAAAAGTTTTACGTGATTTACCCTTCAGCCACAATCAGCCACTGAAATCGGCAGATGACTAGTACATTAGAATTTTGTAAAATAAATTAATAAAATTTAAAAAACAAGAAGACAGGACACTGTGATTGAGTCACGGAACATGTAGTTATATTCGTATGTATATAAACGCAGTTGCAGACAGCGTTATGTTGTGCTTACAGCATGATTTTTATAACATAATTTTTAAAATCGGACATAAATTATATACAACCAGGGGCCGCGGTCGCGCAGTTGGTTGAGGCACTGCGCTACAAACCGGAAGGTCGCGGGTTCGATTCCCGATGGTGCCACTGGATTTTTTCATTGGCATAATCCTGTCGGTCGCACTATGGCCGTGGGGTCGACTCAGCCTGTAACAGAAATGAATATTTCCTGGGGGGTAAAGGCGGCCGGTGCGTATGGCTGACAACCTTACCACCTTCATGTGCCGACTGTCTAGAAATCTGGGAGCCTCGACCTCCTGGAACCCTGTAGGCCTGTCCAGGCCGGTAATGGGACTGCTTTACCTTATAACCCCAGCGCCAGCCCC
>BLKM01000692.1:432316-509714 GCA_013340265.1 Coptotermes formosanus
CCCCCCCCCCCCCCACAGTGAAGTTCTGGGTGCGCAGCTGTTTGGGATACGACTTTGAAAGAGCATTGTGTTACTCCACGACATTAACACTGTTTGCGAAGGGCATTTACCCCACAATCAGCTTCCTTAGGCATTTTATGTGTGACTGAATATATGTTTATACTGTGCTCTATCCAGGTACTTTGTCCGTTGTCAGAACTTGACTTTACTAATTAGCACCAAATGGTGTGCATATTAGAGGACATTATCCCCACGCCCCCGTACCATAGCTTTTAGGATTCCTCAAGGGCGCCCACACGGTTTCATCTGGAGTGAGACGTTGTCCATCGCGCTGTGTGAGCGTGTTGATAAATACTGGCCATAAAAATCTGTCACAGTCCACAACAACAGAGAGACCATAGCTGCTACGCTGCCGAAGTTTAACCCTTTAAAGACGAAGCGTATCTGTTTTATATAAGGACTCAGTGCGTACCGCGCTGTAAACACTCTCCACCTCGGTTATAAAAACCAGTCTCTTAATGTTTTATAAGGCAAAAGTTGCTGTTTGTTCTGAGATCCGTACAAAACACATAAACGCAATGTGGGCACCACGTAGAATTTTTTAATGTTAAACCTGGTGGTACGTAAAGTTACCGCTAGGCTTTAAAAGGTTATAGACGAAGCATGTCTGTTTTATATAAGGACTCAGTGCGTACCGCGCTGTAAACACTCTCCACTTCGGTTATAAAAACCAATCTCTTAATGTTTTATAAGGCAAAAGTTGCTGTTTGTTCTGAGATCCGTACAAAACACATAAACGCAATGTGGGCACCACGTAGAATTTTTTAATGTTAAGCCTGGTGGTACGTAAAGTTACCGCTAGGCTTTAAAAGGTTAAGCAGAGAGGCACTGTACTTATAAACGTTAACATAGACGCGCCATCGCGTAAACACTGTTTCTGTGGAAAAGCAACACGTGTTACTAATTCTGAGTGTGTGTCTGTAGCCGTAGGTGTCCAGCATGTTAAACGCATGCGCCGTATTATATTGTCATCTGCGGCCTGTCTGGGTCTGCAATTTTTTTTTTCCACATTATCTCATAAACGGCACGATTGTCAGGAAAAAAATGAACCAAAGAAGTGTGTTTTGATTTCCTCTACAAATTTTGTATGAAAAATTTTTCATTCTAGGAAGAACTAAGCGATATATATTTTAAACGTATGTAGGTCTTCATGTAAAGTACCCGTTAATCTTGTCAGATTCTAGTAAAACTTGAATTTTCTCGACAGATTTTCGAAAAAAAAAGCCTTAAATATCAAATTTAATGAAAATCCGTCCAGTGGGAGTCGAGTTCTATGCGGACGGACAGACATGACAAAGCTAATCGTCGCCTTTCGCAGTTTTGCGAACGCCCCTGCAAGCTGTCATGGAAGTACGTTTATCTCTAGGTTCCAGTTTTAGGTGCTCAAAATTCTTTAATGAGCAATAGTTGTACAGTTCGCACAACGTCGTCGTCGTCGTCGTCGTCGTCGTCATCTTCATCTTCATCATCATCATCATCATCATCAGCAGCAGCAGCAGCAGCAGCAGCAGCAGCAGCAGCAGCAGTTGCGACGAATGATAAAGCAGTTAGACGGGTACATGTTTATCCCTTTAAAGACGAATCGTATCTGTTTTATAGGACTCAGTGCGTACCGCGCTGTAAACACTCTCCACTTCAGTTATAAAAACCAATCTCTTAATGTTTTATAAGGCAAAAGTTGCTGTTTGTTCTCAGATCTGTACAAAACACATAAACGCAATGTGGGCACCACGTAGAATTTTTTAATGTTAAACCTGGGGGTACGTAAAGTTACCGCTAGGCTTTAAAAGGTTAAAGACGAAGCATGTCTGTTTTATATAAGGACTCAGTGCGTACCGCGCTGTAAACACTCTCCACTTCGGTTATACAAAACCAATCTGTTAATGCTGTATAAGGGAAAAGGCGCTGTTTGTTATGACATCCATTCAAAACACATAAATGCAGCGTGAGCACTGCCAAGAATTTTTGAACGTTACTCGTGATGGTATGTAAAGTTACTGCTAGTCTTGAAAAGGCTATTTAGCAGCTGCTGACTCTCCCAGCCATGCAAATCCGCCATTACTTTCTGTTCACAGTGATCGAAATACTACAGATTTAATCTGCTTTTATTTATTGATTTTGAAAAAAAATGGTTATATTGCACTTTTTTTAGCCTACCGTAGTCGGCATAGCGACGAGGCTGCGGGCTGTACGGTCCGTGGATGGAATCCCGGTAGGGACAAGAGAATTTTTTATGTTCTAAAACCTCTGGACCGGCTCCAAGGCCCACCCACAGGCTCCTAGGCAATGGGAACCGGTTTTTTTGTAGGGGTAAAGTGGCCGGAGCATGAAGTTAACCACTCCCATTTAATGCCGAGGTTAAGAATGAGTGGAGGTATCACTTTTCTCCCCTTATACGCCCTCATAGCTTGCACAGGGAATCATTTATGCCTTTTGTATTCTTTTCAACATTTGTGTCGCATGTTTTTAAGTGAAATTATCATCCAAGTTGAGCTGACGAGACTAGGGCATACGAATTCGCAACACCCAGACGAATAAATTGACAGTGTACGGAATGAGCAATATGAAACGTAGGGTGTATGTTTTAGATCCCGATTCCATGGTCATGTCTGTGTGCTGTTTGCACAGTGCGTGGAATGGAGACATGGTTCGAAGGTCACGTCGTGTCACAATAAAGCGTATATAAACTGGTCCGCAGTGTGCCGTCTGGTATTCGGTTTTGCCACTGAATCCGGTCGGAACACACTTTATACATAATCACGTTAAAATCACACAGGAAATAAATTGGACTGTTTTGGGAACCCATATCCTGCGACTGGTAACGAACAGATCCAACAATCAAGTGTCCAGCCCGACACCGCTGAATGCTGCGGTTTGCCTTACAGCCACCTTAGAAACAAACCCGGTAAATTCAGTACAGTGTTCGAGTTAGCAACTCCATGCACCGGGATTATTCGTGAGAAGCTAACAGTTTCTTAGCCAGTCAAGAAATTCCCTAAATGTTTTGGCGGTACGTGTAGTAACCACTGGACTTTACAGGGCTAATGTATTGCATGCGCTAAGCCAAGTGCGCACCCAGAATTTTTCCTTCGGGGGGGGGGGGGGGCGACTCTGAGGCTGTATATAATTTGTTTGATTTTAAAATTTTTGTTATAAAAATCGTGTTGTAAGCACAACATAACACTGTTTGCAACTGCATTTGTATACATACAAATATAACTAAATGCTCAGTGACTCAATCACAGTGTCCTGTCGTCTTGTTTTTTAATTTTATTCGTTTATTTTTCAAAATTCTAACGTACCAGTCATCAGCCTACTTCAGTGGCTGATTTTGGCTAAAGGGTAAATCACGTAAAACTTTTGATATCATAATATCTACAAAATCTCTTTTTATGTTTTGGGGGTCTGCAGCCCGGCAGCACCCCTCTTGGGTGCGCCCTTGCCCTAAGCATCGCAGCTGTCACAGGATGTTCCAAAGAACGTAAACATTCAGCCCCAAAATTAACGATACAGTACACATGCCCCATAATACATAGGCCGAAGCGATCACATAGATCCTTATGGCATTTGACCCAAAGCGGTAAAAAAAAATGGTTATCCATCCAGTCCATCCATATATGGTTCTACAGCCCATTCTGGGCCCTGGCCTTTCTCAAAAGGCGCCTCCATTCTTCTCTGTCTCCAGTTCGTCTCGTCCATCCCCGTATTTCTAGGATCTGTATTGCGTCCCTCCGGACGACGTCCTCCCATCTTGTTCTTGGTTTTTCTACTGGTCTTTTGTTGTGGAATCTCCCTTTAACCCTTTAAAGACGAAGCGTGTCAGTTTTATATAAGGACTCAGTGTGTACCGCGCTGTAAACACTCTCCGCTTCGGTTATAAAAACCAGTCTCTTAATGTTTTATAAGGCAAAAGTTGCTGTTTGTTCTGAGATCCGTACAAAACACATAAACGCAATGTGGGCACCACGTAGAATTTTTTAATGTTAAACCTGGTGGTACGTACAGTTACCGCTAGGCTTTAAAAGGTTAATAAACTTTTTTGGGACCCTTTCTTGTCCCGTTCTTATGATGTGACCCGCCTGCCCTGGTCTTCTAATTTTAATGTCATCCGCGATATTTAGGTCTTCGTAAAGACTTTAAATTTCGCTATTCAGCTACGGAAATCAGGGTTAGAAATTCATTTATATCTTTAAGCGAAGGTTGGTTGTCCCGTAGCCGATTTTCACGAAACTCGCGTGTGCTGGACAACTATTGTAAAGAACTGTACCGAATTTCGTGAAAATTCGACAAACGGTTTGGTCGCTGATAACAGGACCAAGGCGGACTGACGGACAGACGTGGTATCCACATAACGCTTTTTTTTTTACTGCGTAAAGAACGCCAAAATGCTAACATCTATCCCGGAGCGAGATTCAGACGTAGATCCCGTTCTTATACGAAGTGTTCGTATCGACGCTACAAACGTGCTTGTGAAGGAGAGCTGCCCAAGGCATTTTGAGCACTTGCGGGGCGTCACATAGTGAACACAGTGCATGCGACGTCATGTCACAAGGCCTGACACCACACGGCCCCGGATATCGGCGTTATTGTAGACTGCCACGGAAAATTTGACTTCAGGTTTCATATTTAGGCGAAGAAAAACTTTTATTTCGCTTTGCGAATAAAACTCTTGATATTTCGTTAGGTAACTGTGCCCTGCCAAATGTCTCACAGCCTCTAGAGTTCTGCACGCGCATTTCAATGTGCTTACTGTGCTGAGGAGGCAGAAGGCATCCGCCGAGCTGTAAGGACTGTGAACGCCAGTAGATGTCGTCACCTCATGGCAAATACGTTTCGTGTAAATGCGTATAGCAGGAAGGAAGTTAAAGCTTCCTGTCCACGTTAAAAGAACGCCTCCCGGAAGCAGGTGTGTATTCAGATGGAGACGCTGGCAACTTCTAAGAAAGTGCTACAGGAAAAAGAATTTCCTATATTCAGATATCGCAGTTGCTGTCCCGGGTTCCTGAAGAGGAAGAGGAAGAAGAATAAGAATAAAAGGAGGAGGAAGAAGTAGGGAAGGAAGAAGAGGATGAGAAGGAGGAGGAGTAGAAGGAGGAGGAGGAAGAGAAGGAGAAGAGGCAAAGGGAGAGGAGGAGGAGGAGGAAAAGGGGAAGGGGGGAGAAGAGGCAAAGGGAGAGGAGGAGAGGGAGGAGTAGGAGGAAGAGAAGGAGAAGAAGAGGCAAAGGAAGAGGAGGAGGAGGAAAAGAAGGGGAAGAGGGGGAGAAGAGGCAAAGGGAGAGGAGGAGAGGGAGGAGTAGGAGGAGGAAGAGAAGGAGAAGAAGATGCAAAGGAGGAGGAGGAGGAGGAGGAAGAGAAGGAGAAGAGGCAAAGGAAGAGGAGGAGGAAAAGAAGGGGAAGAGGGGGAGAAGAGGAGGAAACAGGAGGAGAGGGGAAAAGGAGGAGAAATAAGAAGAAATATTGAATGTTTTTTGAATCCTCCCGTTGTGTAAAATTCAGAGAACGGGCAAGAGAATGGTTAGGTGTGCTCGGAGTAATGAGGGCCAACCCGGGGCATGCGGACGCCCCGTGCAGGCGTAATATGTTGGCGCTCTTTAAAACCGAAATGCTTTAAATTTTTTTGGGTCTAGGACAGGGCTGGCGAACCTTTCTGAGACCTTGTGGCCAAATTGCTGATAATCTTCGGAGAAATTCTTTCGCATGTGGAAGCCCGAGTTTACTAGCATCATATGTCCAGTTATTCCAGTGACGTCTTGGCGCCCCTTATAGGTTGGCGCCCCAGGCAGCTGCCCAGCTAGTCCGGCTCTGGGTTTGATAATGGTTTTGGTACAAAGCCGAAACATGTTGCCACATCATTCTTTTATTAACCGTTTAAAGCCTAGCGGGTACTTTACGTAGCAACAGGTTTAACATTAAAAAATTCTACGTGGTGCCCACATTGCGTTTATGTGTTTTGTACGGATCTCAGAATAAACAGCAACTTTTGCCTTATAAAACGTTAAGAGACTGGTTTTTATAACCGAAGTGGAGAGTTTACAGCGGGGTACTCACTGAGTCCTTATATAAAACAGATTACGTTCCGTCTTTAAAGTGTTAAACCAGTTGTATGGACTGAAATACTCTGCTATCCATTAAGTAACCATGAAAGCGCTCTCTTCAAGTGATGTGGGGCAGGACTGTCTGTATAGTCGCGGAGGTGTAAACATTACGCGAACGCGCCACATTTTTACGTTTGGCGTACGTTGCCTCGCTTGTCTGTTGTAAGCTCACGAGTGGTGTTTTTCCGTTTATCCTGATAGATGCATGATGACAAGTACTTCCAGTTGCTTTGGTTTTGGGAGCGCGCTGTAGTGACATTGACGCAGTCTGGCATGCTGGCCTGTTGGTTAAGCCTTCATGTTGTCCCGCTTAGACAGTCCTGTAGACGAGTTATGGCGGATGAAGGCTAGTTCTTCGAACCCGAAGGAAGGCGCGGTGAAATGACGTAACGGGCGTGACGTAATCCCATTCCAGGGCCTAAAGTGGCTGCAAGGCATGTTTATGCAGTGCGTGGACACCGAAGCCACAGTCGCCGTTCGCCATGACCGACTGAACGATGTAAATTTTATTTAACGCGTGGAGATATTCCACGAAGGAAGGCGTGTGATGTCTTCGTTTGCTGGGATGTGGCGCCATGTCACTGAGTAACTGGTGCCTGTTGTCAGGCGCCGGTTGCTCTGTGACATGGCGCCACATTCCAGGATTAACCCTTTAAAGACGGAACGTATCTGTTTTATATAAGGACTCAGTGCGTACCGCGCTGTAAACACTCTCCACTTCGGTTATAAAAACCAGTCTCTTAGTGTTTTATAAGGCAAAAGTTGCTGTTTGTTCTGAGATCCGTACAAAACACATAAACGCAATGTGGGCACCACGTAGAATTTTTTAACGTTAAACCTGGTCGTACGTAAAGTTACCGCTAGGCTTTAAAAGGTTAAAGACAAAGCGTGTCTGTTTTATATAAGGACTCAGTGCGTACCGCGCTGTAAACACTCTCCACTTCGGTTATAAAAACCAGTCTGTTAATGTTTTATAAGGCAGAAGTTGTTTGTTCTGAGATCCGTACAAAACACATAAACGCAATGTGGGCACCACGTAGAATTTTTGAATGTTAAACCTGGTCGTACTTAAAGTTACCGCTAGGCTTTAAGGGTTAAGGAGACATAACTGCGCTGCTGCGGCATCACAAACAACAGCTCATTACAGCAGTCTTTTTCTTCTCTTTCTTTAACATGAATTTGGCGACAGGTGATTGCCAAAAATATGATACCTTTGTCAGTAAGTTGGCCAGGTGTGGCCCCGGTTTCGTGCACATGCAGGCATGTTCATACCAGCACAAATTTTGACGTTCTCACAGCGGCGTTCCAGAACATTCAAGTCTTCTTGGATGTTACGTCGTACCATTGGTAAAAGAGGGCCCGACGTTTCGAAGGATCGTGGCTTCTCCGTGAAGTTGAACGCGCGACTATCCAGCGAAACGTCGGTAACTTTACTATTCAGCACAGCGTAGCAGACTGTGCCATGGTTCAGGCGGTTAGTCGGCCTGTCACCACGCAGGCCTTGGTTCAGTTCCAGGTCAGCCAATGGCCTTGTGGGATTTGTGGTAAACGAAGTGGCACACATTAACATCCTGTTTTAATCTTCGGTAGGTTTTCATGCGTAATCGACCCGAAAATGGTCTAACACCATAGGCCGAAACATGTCGTCTGGTCTGTGTGATAGGACACATATTAAAGCTGTGTAAACGGAAAGAGGGATTCGGTTTTATGTAGGCTAGACTGGCCTGTGTGTACTGCAGACTGTCTTCGGCATTGCAGGTGCCGTTACTGTGGGCGCGTAAGCAACATTACAGGAATTTAATGCTGTGCAGTGATAATGCAGCTTTCTGAAAGTGTAAAATATGATGGTGACACCGAGAATTCATATTTACGTAACATTTATGTCTGCCACTCCAGTAGCGTTGTAATCAGTTAAATTTATGGCAGTTATCATCGTACAGACTAACAGCAACATTTGTCAGAAGTCTGTCGATGAATACGCGAACTGCAATTGGCCCATCGGCATTCAGACTGGCGACAGAAGAGGGACCTGCAAACGTGGAACGATACTGAAACATATTGCTAAGGTCGTGATACAAAGTGTAACGTTGTCTGTATTAGGACATGCTGGTTGAAGACCTGGTATTGTGTGCAGAACCCGCGAGAAAAATCCTTAGAAACTGGAACAGGTTTTGTAGTCATTTCTTCTGCTTACGGTACGTGACGTCGCTCAGGTTGATGTGGCAGTGCCGGGGCAGGTTTGGATATGTTGTTGGGACGAGTCTGTGACGTGGCTCAGGCGATTAGACGCCAGTGCGTCACCTCGGAGGACCGGCTTCAATCCTATGTCAGTCTGTGAGATTTGTGGTGGACAAAGCGAGGCACTGGGACAAGTTTTTCTTTGAGTACTTAGATTTTTTCTCTGTCAGTATCATTCTACCAATGCTCCATCTTCATCTTAACACTGTTCTTATCAGAAGGACAAGCGGGCGAAGCCTGGCGGCTTTCAAACAAAGAGATGCTGTTAAGCACAGCGCTTAGCGTTGGTTAGGGAAGTATTTGCACATCTTCAAGGATCAAAGGACGTCTTGACCCTTGAAGATGGGACCGATACGTTGCCCCGAAGCGTCGGTAAAGGATTACCACCCGACGCTGCGTCATATCCCAGAAGAGCACAGAACCCTTGGTACCATTGAACAGGGGGCTGGTGGGCCACAGGGCCGGTCTGGAAAAAACAACTTTTGACCTCTACCTGTAACCGAACCGCCATTATTCCCGTAGCCTACTCGCCATTCTCTTTAGATCAGAGACGCTGGCGGAATGCGGTGTGAGGCTGCCAGCCAGACCGACTCCACGTATGAACACTTGCGACTATGGTGCGAGTCCTCGACACAGCTCAGCCTGCCGGCAAACGCGCACAACCGCGAACAGAAAGGCTCGTGGAGACGAAAGTGATGCTGAAAGGTTGGAACCGGTTCGTCAAGATAAGGCACGTTAACGGCGTGGTGCGAGATTTAGCTGAGTATTGACGCGTGTCATTCGAATTCGGAAGAAAATTCCTTCGGCAGAGGTACAGAGCCAGTGTTGCAGCAGTGGTATCGAAGTTAATGTCGTCTGCAGAGCTGTCTGCGTTCTTTAACTGGATGAATTTAGACGAAATTACGTATTAACACCATATTTTTATTGCTGCTGCAGGGGACTGAGCCGTGCCGTTCTAATGACTCCATATTAACGTATGTGTATGAAAGGTCGTCGTATTGGTCTAAATTGTGTTCCAGTTGAACGGAAGTGGACGTTACGTGTTTGTGGCATTTTAAAAAATCTGGCCTGGTTTTATATGGGTATTTTTGTAAACAGAATCAAGCAACATAGCACCAGGTTGACCAGTTTGGCGTCTTAGTGACCTAGCGTACTTCGACACCCATGCTATATCGAATGAAGAAAATAGTTCAGTTTTCTGTTAAGATGTTGACATCATGTGTAGTATTATTTAAATATTTTAATGTATTTGGCATAAGTGTGATATTAAAATAAAATAATACGCCGGTAGGTAAAGAATCCAGTGCTAAACGGGGGGGGGGGATGTACAAATTACTGGGTCCCACTATGTTGCCTATGTTTTTTGTATTTCTCGGTAGAATCAGACATAATCAGTGATTTGTTGGGTTGACGGCACTCGCGACCAACTGTCATCTCGCGTGCGACACTGCCTTTTGCCCCCCCCCCCCCTTATTTTTCCCCCTGCCGGTCCACCCTTGCTGTGGGGCCCAAAAAATATTTTTAAGCGGGGCCCGAACCCGCTCTCGGTGGCCGTGAAAGAATCCGTGAAACCTGCGTGTTTCACCGCCCAGTTGAATCGCCGTAAGCTGCAGCCTCAGGAATGTAGTGAAAAGGGAACGTCACGCCCGTAGAATTCGGTATCAAGTTGCCAGACAGCACTAGAGTCAGCTCTCAGCTGGCAATGCCGTACCTTTCAGACGTAATGCACGGAAATTCTGTTGTGTTAGAAACAGAACATTCAAGTTACTGCTTGAAGTCTACAGCGTGATGTTCGGTGCTAAATTAATCTAATTCATGTTGCGAGTCCAGTCTCTCACAGCGGTGTTTGCTGAAGACCTGAAGTCTCCTGGGGTGACACTGTCGTTTGGCGAGTAGTTCCCGACGTTTCGGACGACTTGATGCCTTCTTCATGGTCGCTTGAAGATGAAGTCACTACGATCCTTCCTGAAGACGAAGTCATTACGATCTTCGAAACGTCGGAGAGTATTTCTACAACGACGAGGCGTCACACCGCAGAAGACTTGAAACCGAGTGGTTACTTTATGTACCACCAGGTTTAACAATCAAAATTTCTGCGTTCTGCCCACACAGTGTATTTATGTGTTCTGTGTGGATCTCAGAACAAACAGCGATTGTTTCCCTACACAGCAGTAACTGACTGGTTTTTATAACCGAGACGGAGTGTTTACTGCGCGGTACGGACTGGGTCTTTAAACATAATTCTACGTTCAGCCCACACAGTGTATTTATGTGTTTTGTGTGGATCTCAGAACAAACAGCGATTATTTCCCTATACAGCATTAACTGACTGGTTTTTATAACCGAGACGGAGTGTGTTTACTGCGCGGTACGAACTGAATATATATAATTGAGTTTCAATTCCGTCTCGTGAGGGTTACTGTCTTTGGTTATGTTTGTGTATCTTCACCATTCTCTCTCATTTTGTCATATTCGTGTGTTCTCCTCTCCCTCTCCTGCAGTTTGACTTGTATGGTTACCGTCAGTCTTCGTATTTCTGACTTCACAGTCCTGTTACATATTTGATAATTCTTCGCTTCATTGTTGCACGTCGTACGGAACTGTAACTGAATTTTCACCTCGTTAGATTTTTGTCGTCATTATCATGGTCTTTACTTTTTAAAAACCGTGTTATTTCAGATATGATAAGAGGGGGTAATGTTTCTTCCCCCCAAAATTGAAATATACACAAGAAAACTGCGTTAGAGTAGCGTTCTTCGTTTTTTTTAGCGTGTGGTTGCTACTTATTGTCAGGGCTATGGAGTCGGTACACAAAAGCCCCGACTCCGACTCCGACTCCGACTCCTCGATTTTGAAAACTTCCGACTCCGACTCCTTGATTTTTAAAACTCCGACTCCCGACTCCTTCATAAAACCTCAATATGTATTAATAACGGTAAGCCTATAAGACATTTCATCACCACCACGTGAATCATCAGGCAACTGTTTAGACTTATAACCTATATTTAAGTATAAGTCTGTCTCATGGTTACTGTAGCTATCAGGGCTCTGGAGTTGGAGTATCTAGTTAAGGTTTTAGACTGAGGTCGGAGTCGGAGTCGGTATATTTTTTCCCGACTCCACCTAAAATTCCTTCCGACTCCGACTCAACAGTCCTGCTTACTGACTGTTGGTAACATACTGCTCTATTATTGTGCGGCGTTATAAAAATAAATGTGCCAGTTGGCATATCCTCGTATACGAATTATTGTTAGTAATATTAGTATGACTGTTACTGTTGCTGCTACAAAGGGCACACCCAGTGGAGGGGGGCTGCAGCCCCCCAAAATCGAAATAAAATAACACATTTTGTAGACACGATTATATCAAACGTTTTATGTGATTTACCTTCAACCGAAATCAGCCACTGAAATCGGTTGATGAGTGGTACATCAGAATTTCGAAAAATAAAATTAAAAAACTTAGGATGTCTTAGATGAAATTAAAAAAAAAACGAAGAAGACTGGACCACCGGATTTCAATTAGCCTTTTAAAGCCTAGCGGTAACTTTACGTACCACCAGGTTTAACATTAAAAAATTCTACGTGGTGCCCACATTGCGTTTATGTGTTTTGTACGGATCTCAGAACAAACAGCAACTTTTGCCTTATAAAACATCAAGAGACTGGTTTTTATAACCGAAGGGGAGAGTGTTTACAGCGCGGTACGCACTGAGACCTTGTATAAAACAGACACGCTTCGTCTTTTTAAAGGGTTAAGTGAGTCATGGAACGTGTAGTTCTATTTGCATGTATATAAATGCAGCTGAACAGAGCGTTATGTTGTAGCTATATTTACGACATCATTTTTATCACATTTTTTAAATTACGTATAGCCTCAGGGTCAGCGCCCGCCCCCCCCCCCCCCCCGCACAGTGTAAAACTGTGTGCACCTGACTCTTCCTGTGTGCACCTGACTCTTCCTGTGTGCACCTGACCGTTGCTGCTGCTTGTTCACTTGGTGTACTCTCTCCACGTCTTGATGCCTCTGTGCACGAACGGACTGACAGAATGTCGTTCCTCTGTTTGGTGGGTTCTGTGCAGCTTTGGGCACATGACGATGAGCCCGTTAGGCAGGGCTTCTCTCAATATGCATAGAAGCTGCAACTGTTGTGTGATGCTACAAAATGAACTGTTATGATGTAAACAATATCGATGCTGTCACGTGATCACTTTTACCTCACTATTTTTAAGATCGCTAACGTAACTAACTACGAACTCTCAAGGGCGGCCGCTTGCTGATGTGATGGCGCGCGGGGGGGGGGGGGCCGCGGCGGTAGAGGAGAAGTTGGGTTGTACCTCTGATGTAAAGTTGTCCTTGCGGTGAAAAGGGGGTATCTTTCATTTTACCCTAAATCTTATAGCAGGGCTGTGCCATGGCTGAGGCAGTTGGTCGCCGGCCTCTCACCGCGCAGGCCGGGCTTCGATCCCGGGTGAGTCCGTGTGAGATTTGTGTTGGACGAAATGGCACTGGGACAGGTTTTTCCACCGAGTACTTCGGTTTTCCCCTGTCAGTGTAATTTCACCGGTCCTCCTTCACAAGGAAAAACGGGGGAAAAAAATTATTTTTATCACGGGGTCGCACAATAAGCCACAAGGTTGCAGTGCGTCCGTAGCGTCTGCTGCGGGACCCTTCACAACAAAGTCTTATAGCAGCGGTGTGCGACTGTGGTGTTTTGTGATGCCACACAGCGTCTTGTGTCATGGGCAGGACACTGGGCACATCTGGCACTCGACGAAGGTTGGCCCAAACAGTACAATGAAGTGTATTCTTGTTACAGCATATCTGTGCCAAGAAGCGTCGTATAATATGAATCATGTCCCAGATCCATCCTACGTTACGCATTTCCCGTGCGTTATTTTCATAAAGTACATAAAATGAACTCATAATGGAGAGACCGTATATGCCTGTTTTCATGTTTCGTCCCCGATATGTGTGGTCGGTTTTGATTTAATTATTTTTGGGGAGCTGGAAGCTGGAATCGAATTTTTGACTTTCTTAGAAACGACTCATCGCATGTAAGGGGCTATACGAAGAATGTTCAATAAGTAAGGCGTCCTTTGTCATAGAAATGAAATTAGACGTCATTGCAACGTTAAATGTGGTTAATTTATTCCAGTGAAGTATGGGAAAGGAAAAACAAAATATCTGTGCTAATAAGCAACATCTGCCGGTACGCGTACCGGCACGTACCGGTTGAAAAAGCCTTGCACATTACGCATAGCCGATCCCAGTGGCCGCGCGGTCTAAGGCGTAGGTCTGCGGCCGAGCGCTTGCTGGGATCGTGGGTTCGAAGCCCACCGGGGGCATGGATGTTTGTCTCTTGTACAGTGTTTGTGTTGTCAGGTAGAGGTCTCTGCGACGGGCCGATCCCTCGTCCAGAGGAGTCCTACCGACTGTGGTGTGTGTTTGAGTGTGATCAAGTGAAAACAAACAACCTCGACACCTGCTGTGAACAGGTAGAAGAGGGAAGGACTACGAAACGAAACATTATGCATACATGCAGCATACACATATACAGTGTTACTAAAAGTGATGCCCATATTTGCACGTTCATAACAGAGTACCCAGTGAGCGTACAGTTACAGTCAAAAAAAGTGAAGTTCACCTAGAACATGCCATGAAGGCGAAGAGGGGGAGTAGACATATAGGTGTAGTATTTCTTTAATCTCGGCGCTAGATGGGGGTGGGTGGTAAACGTCACGTCCCGGCCGCTTTACCCCCGGGAATGAGACCTGGTGCTCGTTGTACAGGAGGCATGGTGGGCCCTAGGGACGGTCTGGGTGGGTGCGGAAAATATCACCCCCACTGGGATTCGATCCCCATACCGTCCAGCCCCTGGCGAGTCACTATACCGACTGAGCAATCGCGGCCCTCTCCACAACAATGAGAAAGTGAAAATTGTTTTTCGTGAATCGTTGGCGAATGCGAGAAACCGGAGTTCTAGGGCGACGAAATTTTAAACGCGTGCCGTGATGGGGGGGGGGGGGGCGCCGCGGGCATGCATCTATGCCTGTGAAACGACATAACTCGTTTTGTTAATAGTTGTAAAGGTCCGTCAGATTGATGTGATGTTGCACTGCGAACACAACGGGATGATGCCTGTCATATTGAACAGCGCCATACCGTGCGAAGAAGCGCGTGTAGCTTATTGCCCAGCCACGTAGTGAGATCGAGGCTAATGCTAAACAACGCGTCTAAAAATACGTGAAATCCTTTTCGAGTCAATTTCCACTTTTTTGTGTGTATGTTTATCGCATATGGTATGCAGGTAACTCCCAGTCAAGACGTGTGACCGGTCTCGAACCGGGGTCTGTTACATGACGTTTGCAGTAGCCAGTGGAGCAGTGCACCCATGGAATTCAACAGGCAGATTCAGGTTTAAGGGAAACAATGCAGGTAATTCTCAGAACCCACTGGAATTGCTTGCTTCACACATTATAATAAAATTTTATGGGAACTTTTTTACACATTCTGTACTAAGTGTTACTTGTAACGGTAGTGATTTGTAGACTGTTCCGTTGTTAACACGTGTGTTTGATACAAACGTTATGCCAGCAGTAATGGCCATGTTATATACGAATTATTTCCCTGATGATGTCCCAGCATTGGCCGAAACATGTCTGAAATGACGTAAACAAAGGAAGGCAACTTGACTAGGTTATACAGCATAGAGATACTGGGCTCTGCAGTTAATGTTGAGTAATTCCAGAGCCATTGGAGACATTCGAATTCTAACCGACAGTTCGCCGCCGTTCCTGTTTCGTGGTAGTCGCCAGTCCCAGGAAAATATGCCAGAACCATGTTGTACCGCTGTACGTTGACACAGTGACGTAATGAACGCTGTACGTTGACACAGTGGCGTAATGAACGCTGTGCCATGGCTGTGTCGTAATGAACGCTGTGCCTTGACAGTGTCGTAATGAACGCCGTGCTATGATACATTGTCGTAATGAACGCCGTGCTATGATACATTGTCGTAATGAACGCTGTGCTATGACAGTGTTGTAATGAACGCTGTGCCATGACAGTGTTGTAAGGAACGCCGTGCCATGACACAGTGTTGTAAGGAACGCTGTGCCATGACAGTGTCGTAATGAACGCTGTGCTGTGACAGTGACGTAATGAACGCTGTGCCATGACACAGTGTCGTAATGAACGCTGTGCTATGACAGTGTCGTAATGAACGCTGTGCCATGACACAGTGTTGTAAGGAACGCTGTGCCATGACATAGTGTCGTAATGAACGCTGTGCTATGACAGTGTCGTAATGAACGCTGTGCCATGACACAGTGTCGTAAGGAACGCTGTGCCATGACATAGTGTCGTAATGAACGCTCTACCTTGACAACTGTCGTAATGAACGCTGTGCCATGACTGTCGTAAGGAACGCTGTGCAATGACACGGTGTCGTAATGATGTGCCATGACACAGTGTCGCAATGAACGATGTGCCTTGACAGTGTCATAACGCTGTGCCATGACACGGTGCTGTAACGCTGTGCCATGACATGCCCTTACGTCTCTTCACCGTACATAACCTCAACCAGCATCGACACAACCGCGCAGCATAGTTCCATACTGCGGGTACGGTCACGCTCAGCTCAAGGTAAGGTACAGGGATTTGGTTCAGTGTTGACACTTGGCGATCTTGCTGCACACGAGTGCAGTTCGTTGTGCTTTAAACACGGTTCTGAAACTTAAACAGCAAGGACATGACGGCTACCGCGTTACTTTTTGTTCATATGTTCTTTCGAAGAGTACCCACGCTTGCTTGAGGGCCTCATGACATGAGCCTGACCGTTGGCATAAACAGGCGTGTTTATATACAGGCAAAGAATATTCTGGTGATCGTGAGCGTGCCGTGAGTGTGCCATAAGCGTACCGTGAGCGTAGCGGTATGTTAGGGAGACTAAACGTGTGGTTACATTGGGGTAACAGCGTAGATGTGGAATAATTTGCATAGTAACCGGAGGGGGTGCAGAAGGGGGAGGGAAGATTAACTTGTTTTAGTCACAGAAGCGGGGGGGGGGGGGGGGGGGGGGGGGGGGGGGGGGGGGGGGGGGGGGGGGGGGGGGGGGGGGGGGGGGGGGGGGGGGGGGGGGGGGGGGGGGGGGGGGGGGGGGGGGGGNAGCGTCCCACCCCCCCCCCCCCCCCCCACCGCAAAATGTTTTGAGTCTGCGACCTGTTGCGAGCCAGGGAATACACAGTGCTACTACAGTGAAACCTGTGAAGTTGGCGAACAGTGTAAATCGGCCACCTGTTACAGTTGGTCCCCTTGATGGAACTGGCGAATTTCAATGATATTATACGTGGTCATCACTTCATTAACTTGGCCACCTGCATACCTTGAATGCTGGACACAGTTTCACATTTAGTGCTATGGTTTATGTGTTAAGTTCAGCCCCAACTACGTTGGCCGACCCAAGGAACTGTATAGCTTTTGTGTCATACTGTTCATAGGCTGAAATCATTCAGTAGCAGGACCATCTCTTGCCCACCCAACCTGCATTCTTTCTCCACAAGTATGGACAGAAGACTGGCGAATTCTCTAGTGGCGCCTCATTACGGTGCTTCAAGTCCCCATTCACTGACAGAGTTTTGTGCCTGCTTTCCAACTCTACCACCTGTCAGTTCATTCTGAACTGTACATTTGCACAAATGACAGTGCACAGTTCAATTTACTTAGTGTACAGTGGTTTCCATAAGTTGACCACCTGTATTAGTTGGGCGGCTTTGAATGGAGCCAGAGGTGGTCAACATAGATAGCTTTCACTATCTTCATGTACTTTTTTCAGAACTTTTTCCATTGTCACACCAGAATGAAAACACTAAAAACACGACGTTTCGGAAGAAGCTTCTTCCTTCCTCAGGTCCCACTGTTAAAAATCAACACGTTTTGGTGTGACGATGGAAAAAGTTCTGGAAGAAGTATAGGAAGATAGTGACATACAGCCATTGTCTAAAACAGTGATGTTGCATAGACAGCTTTCGCAGTATCTTGTTTAGCAGAGCAGCGTGGCGCCAGATGATAATCTGGTTGTTTCCAGGCAAAGGATGGTTTTACTCGCGATAAGTGTTACAGATTTGTACCACTTCAGGTTGCGTAGCCAATGGCGGGCGGCACAAGAAGTCATGTGTCGGGGGATACTGCCTGTTGTATCACAGACTGGCTGATTGGCAGCTCCAGGTAAAAAGTGCCTTCCGGTAAGAGGTCCGTAGAACCGTCCTGGGTGGAATTTCCCGCCTGCCATTGTGGAGCTCAAAAAGTCCTGCTGTTGCACTCAACTTGCACACACACACTCAAAGGGGAATGGAGCATAATCCGTCGGTCAAGGAAAAGAGGGTGTGTAGAACGTCTGAAAGAGGACCGCTTTGTTGAGTGTAACAAGTGCAGGAAACACATTGCCGTTTATGGCGAAGTACTGCTGGAAGTAGGACAGTGTGAAAGTGCTGTATGTTGAGCCTTGTATGGCAGATAACCTGACTGCATGCCTGAGAGGTGCGGCCAAGGTTAAAACGGGCTGTGAGAAAACTATTTTGGGGCTGAGACATGTGGATGTGAACCGGTCTTGGTTTCATTTATTTGCTGGCGATTTTAACCTTTTAAAGCCCAGTGGTTACTTTACGTACCGCCAGGTTTAACATTCACAAATTCTACGTTCCGCCCACACAGTGTATTTATGTGTTTTGTGTGGATCTCAGAACAAACAGCGATTATTTCCCTATACAGCATTAACTGACTGGTTTTTATAGCCGANTGGATCTCAGAACAAAGAGCGATTATTTCCCTATACAGCATTAACTGACTGGTTTTTGTAACAGAGACGGGGTTTTTACTGCGCGGTACGGACTGGATGTTTAAATATAATTCAGCTTAGTTTTCGTCCCTTCAGGCCTTGCCGTGGCTCAGGCGATTAGTTGCCGGTCTCTTGCCGTGGAGGCCCGGCCTCGATCCCAGGTCAGTCCATGATTTGTGGTGGATAAAGTGGCACTAGGATAGCTTTTTCTCCCAGTACTTCAGTTTTTTCCTGTCTATATAATTCCACCAATGCTCCGTCTACACCATGTGTCTGCAACCCGCGGCTCGCCAGGTTATATTATACTGCCCGCGGCCACATTTGAAAATTAGGTATGTGATATAAAAATTGCGCAATAATTTCGATTAAGTATGCCACTTATTATTTTTGTCCATGTGTGGCCCGCCAACCAGCCGACAGTAACGGTTGTGGCCATTCGCCATAAAAACGTTGGAGGCCCGTGACCTACACGTTGTTCTTACCAGAAAGACAAACGTGGCGAAACCTTGGGAACCTTCCAGAAAGCAATCTGCGAGCACTGGGTAGAAAAGAACTTCAACTTCTTTCCTTCTCTTAACCTTCTAAAGCCTAGCGGTAACTTTACGTACCACCAGGTTTAACATTAAAAAATTCTAGGTGGTGCCCACATTGCGTTTATGTGTTTTGTACGGATCTCAGGACAAACAGCAACTTTTGCCTTATAAAACATTAAGAGATTGGTTTTTATAACCGAAGTGGAGAGTGTTTACAGCGCGGTACGCACTGAGCCCTTCTATAAAACAGACACGCTTCGTCTTTAAAGGGTTAAGTTTGAGATGCTCGCGGATGGAGCTCGGCAGATCCCACAGCCGGTGTGGACGTGCTGCGAATCAGGCTGCGGAGACCAACCCATACCCACAGACTTTACTGATTCAGCTTCCCGGTGTGTACCGTCTCTGGGGCCCACCCAGCTTCCTGGTGTGTACCGTCTCTGGGGCCCACCCAGCTTCCCGGTGTGTACCGTCTCTGGGGCCCACCCAGTTTCCTATTCAAGGGTACGGGGGATTATTTCCCCGGGGGTAAAGCGGCCGTGGCGTGAAATTGATCACTCACCATATAGCACTGAGATTAGGAATAAGTGGAGCTATGCCTCTGCTGTCCATGTGTGTGCATCACACAGAGGCAGGGACAGCTTCGCCTTTTTTATGCATGGTCTGCATGCGTACATGTTCAGGCGATTTATTACATATCCGTGCGTACGTAATAGCCTACACGCGCGCGCGCGCACGCACGCACACACACACACACACAGGCGAATTCAAAAGGAAGGTAACACTTTGCACACGTTTAAGGATGACGTAAACATTGAGACAACAATGACTTGATGTGTTAATTGTTACGAACACTGTCAAAGTTTGTAAGAGGTCATATCGTCGAAAGTTCTCCTAACAATCGATACATACCATGTCATTGTTGTGTGGGCCTGGATAGCGCAGTCGGTATGGCGACTCGCACTCGCTGGACGGTACGGGGATCGAATCCCGGTGGGTGTCGAGATTTTCCGCACCCGTCCAGACCGGCCCTGGGGCCCACACAGACTCCTGCACAATGGTGCCGGGTCATTCCCGGGGGTAAAGCGGCCGGGGCGAGGCGTTGACCGCTCCCATCTAGCGCCGAGGTTAAAGAAAGAGTAGAGCTATATCTCTACTCTTCCTGTGGGTCTTCATGGCCTGTGCTAGGTGAACTTCACTTTTTTTGACTGTAACTGTACGCTCACTGGGTACTCTGTTATGAACGTGCAAATATGGGCATCACTTTTAGTAACACTGTATATGTGTATGCTGCATGTATGCATAATGTTTCGTTTCGTAGTCCTTCCCTCTTCTACCTGTTCACAGCAGGTGTCGAGGTTGTTTGTTTTCACTTGATCACACTCAGACACACACCACAGTTGGTAGGACTCCTCTGGATGAGGGATCGGCCCGTCGCAGAGACCTCTACCTGACAACACAAACACTGTACAAGACAAACATCCATGCCCCCGGTGGGATTCGAACCCACGATCCCAGCAAGCGCTCGGCCGCAGACCTACGCGTTAGACCGCGCGGCCACTGGGATCGGCTATGCATAATGTGCAAGGCTTTTTCAGCTGGTACGTGCCGGCACGCATACCGGCAGATGTTGCTTATTAGTACAGATTTTTTGTTTTGCCATTTTTTCATTCGAGTTCCGGCAAGCGCGCGCGCGCGCGTGTTGGTGGTGCGGGAGGAAGGCTGAAACCTTGTGTTCGCCACATGTTCATTTCATCCAATGTGGAGAACTTGAATAGTAGGTTTAATGTGCTGGTCTTTGTCGTGCTAGTTCTGTGGCTGGCTGACTTGTGTGTAAACGTACATACACTGTACGTGCGGGTAGCCTACCGTCACTCTCCTTCTAGTTTTGTTACTGGTTTAAAGACTAAATGAAAGTCAAGGTCAGTCAGCCTGTCTTGTGTAGAGCCCCACGTGGGGCTCACAGCTACATGTTCGTATGCTTATTGAATGCTACTATCTGTCAGGCTTGAGGCGCCTGCTGAAACGAGAGTGTGGATCTAGCCATTGTCAGACCGAGACGTAATGTGTTTACTGTGCAGTACGTGCTGTATCCTTAAATATAATTCAGGTTAATGTCAGTCTTTAAGTCTTCTTTTACGTACAAGCGAAAAAGGATTCACGACTGAAATTAACGCGAATTTTGTTTAAATATTCAATCCGTACCGCGCAGTAAACACGCTCCGTCTCGGTTATAAAAACCAGTCAGTTAATGCTGTATAGGAAAATAATCGCTGTTTGTTCTGAGATCCACACAAAACACATAAATACACTGTGTGGGCAGAACGTAGAATTATATTTAAAGACCCAGTCCGTACCGCGCAGTAAACACGCTCCGTCTCGGTTATAAAAACCAGTCAGTTAATGCTGTATAGGGAAATAATCGCTGTTTGTTCTGAGATCCACACAAAACACATAAACACACTGTGTGGGCAGAACGTAGAATTATATTTAAAGATAAGTCCGTACCGCGCAGTAAACACGCTCCGTCTCGGTTATAAAAACCAGTCAGTTAATGCTGTATAGGAAAATAATCGCTGTTTGTTCTGAGATCCACACAAAACACATAAATACACTGTGTGGGCAGAACGTAGAATTATATTTAAAGACCCAGTCCGTACCGCGCAGTAAACACGCTCTGTCTCGGTTATAAAAACCAGTCAGTTAATGCTGTATAGGGAAATAATCGCTGTTTGTTCTGAGATCCACACAAAACACATAAACACACTGTGTGGGCAGAACGTAGAATTATATTTAAAGATAAGTCCGTACCGCGCAGTAAACACGCTCCGTCTCGGTTATAAAAACTAGTCAGTTAATGCTGTATAGGGAAATAATCGCTGTTTGTTCTGAGATCCACACAAAACACATAAACACACTGTGTGGGCAGAACGTAGAATTATATTTAAAGATCCAGTCCGTACCGCGCAGTAAACACACTCCGTCTCGGTTACAAAAACCAACCAGTTAATGCTGTGTAGGGAAATAATCGCTGTTTGTTCTGAGATCCACACAAAACACATAAACACACTGTGTGGGCAGAACGTAGAATTATATTTAAAGATCCAGTCCGTACCGCGCAGTAAACACACTCCGTCTCGGTTATAAGAACCAGTCAGTTAATGCTGTATAGGGAAATAATCGCTGTTTGTTCTGAGATCCACACAAAGCACATAAGTACTCTGTGTGGGCAGAACGTAGAATTTGTGAATGTTAAACCTGCGGTACGTACAGTAACCACTGGGCTTTAGAGCGTTAAGTGAGTTCCATGCAGTGGGTTCTGACATGTGCGCAGGCTACTGGAGAGCCGTAATCCTCACACAGGAACAGCGTGCCGTTTACTGGTTAGTATTTCTGTCTGTACAGCCGTGCGTGTTTTATTGCACCACTGTTGACAGCTTTTGGCTGTCAGTACAAGTGTGTTTCTTCATAACTAGTGTTTGTATATACACAACCCGCATATCGGCTCGCAGTGAATACACAGTTTTGCCGAACTGACGGTTATAAAATCTTACGCCATTATGTTAGGAACTACGGGGCTTCGCCGACGTTAGGCCTTCTAAATAATAATATTGTCTAACCCGGATAATGTTCACACTTGTAGAAATCAACTTCGTGGAAAAAGAAAACGGAAGTTTTAACTGTGGCGGGAATGGTTGTTTTAAACAAAATTGTCGATTGGATGTTAGATGCAAAAGATTTACAGTTGAACTCGGTTATAACGTGACTGAATATTTTGTGTCGTTATAAACGAGTGTTGTTATAACCGAGTGGTATAACGGTATGGCTAATAGTCACGGATTAATTGGTACCACACAACATCGACGCTGTATACGAGGTGTCGTATAAACCGATGACGTTCGAACCCGGTTATAACGTCATCGGTTTATACGACACCTCGTCTATAACGTCAGATATTCTGTGGTGCCAATTAATTCCTCACTGTTAACCGTAACACTACACTCTTCGGTTATAACAACACCCGTTTATAACGACACAAAATATTCAGTACCTCTCATGACGTTATAACCGAGTTCAGCTGTATTTAATAAGCTAGGTACACCGGCACAGAAATCAGTCTGTAGGGTCATTGTTTTGTGTGACCAATATCGTTTGCCATTTCCTCTATGCATTGCGCATGTTAGTGGGCGGTTGGTTAGGCAGTATTTATATGATAAGGCAGTCGACAGGAAGTGACAAACGTCATTGGTCACTTTAAAAGTAAAATTACCTTGCTCTAGCATCGATCGAAAGCTTCTTCGACGATGCGTGCTTGCATTTTACACCGTCTGCTGTAACATCCTTAGAACAGTCTAAATTATTACCGGGATTGGCTTGTCGCACTGAAGAACTACAAGCCGTCAAGGAAGGGCGTCTCTGTCTGGAGTTTGCTAGTCAGTTTGCCCGGGCTACGTGGTTATTACGCAAGAGTTACCCGGGATGTTGAAAGGTACAAGGAGTTCTGTTGCATATTGCAACGGGTAATTTGCTGCCATGTTTTTCCCTAAAAAGAAAAAAATCTGGTGACGTCACACATTAAGGCGTTGGTGAGGGGGCAATTGGTGGCCGTGCGATGTCAGCTTTTCCGCCAGAAGACGCTGGTGTGTTGATTACAGCAGCAATTCTTGCGCCCTGTGGCCAGTGTGATAAAAATCAGAACCGGCCATAGTAAAGACTAGTCTAATTTTTCAAAGACGTTAATTTTAACAATTATTCTGTTATTAGGGTAACCCTTATCAGTCCGCTGTCGAGGTAATCTGGATAGCACCTGGCATTGTACCAGGTGCATTGTTGAGCTCAAATCGACACAGTCCTAACATGACTGTATTCGACCAACTAAATGCACATTCACCATACATCCAAAATCTACGTATTACTCCGACATGTTTTGTTGCTATAGCGCCATCTTCAGGGAGTACGTTATGAGGTCATCTGCCTGTGGGTCCGCCGCCTTCAGTCGTTGCTTAGGTTCAGTCTCGTTGTGTAGGGTACACGGGGTCGTTCGCATTGGTGGAAGTAAAACTTTATACGCTGGACACTGATCACATTAAAATGTTAAAAATCCGCTGCCGACAGCATTACACAATGCGCACACAGCAATACGTAATATGGATAGAATTTCAAACGCGTCCGTATAATGCCACATGACAAAAATCGGCACAAACTACGAAGAACAGGTGACCGGCTTACAGGAGACTTTTAACCTTTTAAAGCCTAGCGGTAACTTTACGTACCGCCAGGTTTAACATTAAAAAATTCTGCGTGGTGCCCACATTGCGTTTATGTGTTTTGTACGGATCTCAGAACAAACAGCAACTTTTGCCTTATAAAACATTAAGAGATTGGTTTTTATAACCGAAGTGGAGAGTGTTTACAGCGCGGTACGCACTGAGTCCTTATATAAAACAGAGAGGTCTCGTCTTTAAAGGGTTAACCATATTCATAGTCCTTCCCTCTTCTACCTACTCACAGTAGGTGTCGAGGTTATTTATTTTCACTTGATCACACTCAGGCACACACCACAGTCGGTGTGACTCCTCTGGACGAGGGATCGGCCCGTCGCAGAGACCTCTACCTGACAACACAAACACTGTACAAGACAAGCATCATGCCCCCGGTGGGATTCGAACCCACGGTCCCAGCAAGCGCTCGGCCGCAGACCTACGCCTTAGACCGCGCGACCACTGGGATCGGCTTTAACCATATTTTAAAGATGTTTAACATTTTAATGTGATCAGTGCCCTGTGTATAAAGTTTTATTTGCACCAAAGCGAACGACCCGTCTAGCCCTACACAACGAGACTGACCCTGACTAATGATTGAAGGCGGCAGACCCCCAGGCAGATGACATCACAATGGTGTACTCCCTCAAGATGGCGCTATAGCGACAAAACATGCCGGAGTACTGCATAGATTTTGGATGTATTGTGAATGTGCATTTAGTTGGTCGAATACAGTGATGTTAGGACTGGTTTCACGAGAATGCGCGGAATACACAAAGTGCAAATCAAATCGACACGTTATTTGAGAGAGTTTTGTGATGGTTTTGTCTGAGATCCTGCTAGCCAGTGGCTGTTTTGGAGCCTTGGATATTAAAGATGTTCTGGAAAATTAATTGGGCCCAAAATGTTGGAGCGCACAAGAATAATTCGGTCCACAAAGGGTTAATAACGAAAGATGTTGGAGAACGCAAGTTTCACCCAACCGACTGTCAAATTTCACCATCGGTACGCGTCAAAGTAGTTGAGAAACTCAGGATTGATGTGTACATGGGTGAGAAAGGTCAGTTACCTTACGTTAATTTACTTTACTCATTTCTTAGTCACGTCTTGTGCAGCGAGTTTATACGGGAAGTATTCGCGCTAATTAACCTTTTAAAGCCTAGCGGTCAATTTACCTTCCACTATGTTTGACATTAAAAAATTCTACACGGTTCTGACATTGCGTTTATGTTTTTTGTACGGATCTCAGAATAAACAGCAACGTTTGCCGTATATAACATCAACAGACTGGTTTCTTGTAACCGAAGTGGAGCGTGTTTATAGCGCGGTACGCACTGAGTCCTTTAACCTTTTAAAGCCTAGCGGTAACTTTACATACTACCAGGTTTAACACTAAAAAATTCCACGTGGTGCTCACATTGCGTTTATGTGTTTTGTACGGATCTCAGAACAAACAGCAACTTTTGCCTTATAACACATTAAGAGATTGGTTTTTATAACCGAAGTGGAGAGTGTTTACAGCGCGGTACGCACTGAGTCCTTATATAAAACAGATACGCTTCGTCTTTAAAGGGTTAATTCCATATCTTTTCTTAATTAGCGAAATAACTGTGGTTGAAATGTAAGGCAAGAGATTTTTTTTTGACGCGTTCGCAAGACAATTGCGAAAGCGGCCGACAGCTTCGTCATGTATGTCCGTCTGTTTGCCCGCATGGAAGAGCTCGGCTTCCACTCGACGGATTTTTGTGAAATTCGGTATACTGTCAAAAATTTTTTATACCGAATTGAAGTTTGCTTAAAGGCGGACAAGAAACAGGCACTTGCTTGAAGGCCTCGTGCAGTTACAATACCTCGCCGTTTACGAGATAAGTTAATGAAATACGGGACAGCCACAGAGGTCAAAGAAACAGTTGACGATCTGAACAGGATATGGCGCCCATAGATGCGATATTTTGCGATGAAATTCGTGTTACTGTGCAGATACTAATTTTTGATTTCATGCGATTTGCGTGCTGCGTAATTAAGGGCAATACGAACGCGAGCTTGTAATATTACTTACAATATTTAATATTTATTTTTGCATCTGCGAATATGAATTTTGTTTTATAGGTGAATTATGAATATTTGTGTATGAAATACGGTTTGTAAGCCAACAATTACAGAGTATTTACGTGGAGTGAAACTTTATGTTATGAGCGTTAAATGTAACACGGTCAGTAGTGCAGGCCCACAGTCCCTTATTCGCAATTCCGAAATCCGAAATGCCCTGAAAACCGAAAGTTTACCAGTTTATTACTGTAGTATAAACTGTAAATGAAATATAATACTATTTATAGTCTTTTATTTGCCCCACTTATTTTGAATATTCATGCGTTCCGCTGTAGAAACAGTGAAGTGTGTGATTACGGGGTGCTGCCCCCACACGTCGCTGGGGGATGTTACGTAATATACGGAATGTGCACAGCATTACATTTCTAAACCCCAAAACATTCTGAATTTCGAAAAACATCAGGCCCCAAGAGTTTCGGATGCGGGATTATAAATCTGTACCTGTTTTCTTTTGAAAGACGAACCTGTTTCGTTCCATGTAGGACAATCTTCAGGGAGACTTATTTAAGCATATGTGAGGGAAACAAGGTCTTATTAATCAGCATACTCATAATACATTGGCAGTAAAGTGGCTGTAAGGCGTCGCATGCGCCTTCTGTTTACACTGAATCCGCGTACCGTAATAACTTACTGTGTCAATTCTCACAAAAAATCAGTCACAACCAACTCTATTTGCATGTCTTTATTTGGAGATTTTGAGCTACTAGTTTCGCCCTGTTACGGCCATCATCACGTTCCACTAAAAAACATGAACATCGAAACTCTACTTTCAGAAAGTTTTCGATGTTCATGTGTTTTAGTGGAGCGCGATGATGGCCATAACAGGGCGAAACTAGTAGATCAAAATCTCCAAATAAAGAGATGCAAACAGAGTTGGCCGTGACTTTTTTTTTGTGAGAATTGAAACATACGCCAACGGGGATGTTGAACATTGAACTTACGGTGTGTTTCACGTTTTGCTTAACCTTCTAAAGCCTAGCGGTAACTTTACATACCATCAGGTTTAACATTAAAAAATTGTGCGTGGTGCCCACATTGCGTTTATGTGTTTTGTACGGATCCCAGAACAAACAGCAACTTTTGCCTTATAAAACATTAAGAGACCGGTTTTTATAACCGAAGTGGAGAGTGTTTACAGCGCGGTACGGACTGAGTCCTTATATAAAACAGATACGCTTCGTCTTTAAAGGGTTAATATGCATTTTGTCGTCGTGTGTGTTATTTTGTCATAACCTGTGTACAAAGAACTTGCTGGCTGGCCTTCATGATGCCCGGGAAAAGTTTGTCTGACAGGATTTTTAACGTTACTAAGTGGGTCGAAAATGTTGCAGTTTCTGGATAAATAGGTGGGACTATCATAAGCTCTGTTTTCAACGTATTTCTTTTGCATATTGATAGTAAATTGAAGCATGATTATTGGTGTCTGCATCCTGTTCGCTTTGATTTACGTTTAATGTATTGTTGTAATTCCAGATTCAACTGATATTGTTGACTGCAAGCTGAAGCTCATCCTTGGCTTGATATGGACGCTCATCCTTCATTATTCCATTTCTATGCCCATGTGGGAAGGAGAAGACGAGTCCCCGTATGGCGAAGGGAAAGGTCCGACACCCAAGCAGAGGTTAGTGGTTCTCCATCTGCGGTCCTTCTGTTGTACACAGCCCTTATTTTATATGACAACTCTTGTTTGTCACTTATCATAGGAACTCCGCCGCACGTGTGGGCAGTCGGCTGAGTGGGCTACATTAACCTTTTAAAGCCTAGCGGTAACTTTACGTGCCACCAGGTTTAACATTAAAAAATTCTACGTGGTGCCCACATTGCGTTTATGTGTTTTGTACGGATCTCAGAACAAACAGCAGCTTTTGCCTTGTAAAACATTAAGAGATTGGTTTTTATAGCCGAAGTGGAGAGTGTTTACAGCGCGGTACGCACTGAGTCCTTATATAAAACAGACACGCTTCGTCTTTAAAGGGTTAATACGATAAACGAGCCAACAGGAAGTGGAAACCGATAGTTGTCAGAAAAAATAATGGCTGTGTATTAGGATTGTATTGAAACAAGAATGTAATTATTATACCATTTGAGGTTTTTGCAACAGTAAAAATTCGAATGGTTATCTTGCGGGTTATGATGCCGTGTAATTTGGTAGGGTGGTACCATTGTTTCGGAGAAACATCTTGTATCTGTCTTCAGGGCAATAAAAGTGGGAGTTATCACAGTACTACGTGATATATAAACTCGAAAAATTCATGGCGTTTCCTTTCTTGTGCCGGAGGTAGAAAATACGGGGGTGTGTATGTTGTGTGTGTTATATATGCACGGAATGCAGCCGTGCCCTTCTGTCATCTGTCGTAGTACACGTGATGAAACTGATCGTCAATCAATACAAGAAGCACAGCCACCACAACTTTTTAATCTTTATTATAAAATTAGGCGGCTACATGTTTCGGCTGCATTTTGCGGTCATCTTCAGGCCGTTATTATAAAAATGTAAAAGGAAAAGTCAGTAATCATACAAATACCAAGGTTAATCTAAATTATATTTAAGGCCCCGGTTCGTACCGCGCAGTAAACACTCCGTCTCGGCTATAAAAACCAGTCGGTTAATGCTGTATAGGGAAACAATCACTGTTTGTTCTGAGATCCACACAAAACACATAAATACACTGTGTGGGCAGAACGTAGAATTTGTGAATGTTAAACCAGGTGATACATATAGTAACCACTGGGGCATATAGGGTTAATATTTTGGGGAGGTATATAGAAGTAAACAATGACATCTAATTGATCCCCAGCAAAAAATTCAAGCTGGGGGTAATTTAAAATTGGTCTGTTATTTGTAAGATATTTTAGGACACACACACACACACACGCACGCACACACACACACACACACACACACACACACCTGTGATGTCCTAGAATTTATTTCCTTTGGAGAAAAGAATTCTAAGAATAATTACATGAATGTCGAAACACTCTTCAATTCAGCACTTCCTCTGGGCACAGTCCTAAGCCAGTTCTGTCCATCTTTCGTCGTCATACTATCCCCTTTAGTATTTTACCTTTGTGCCTTTGTTGTTGTTCGAAGTAATTGTGTTCTAAGAGTATTCAGTAAGATGTACGCATTGTGTGCCTCGTTTGTCAGTCAGTGTTTAAAGGCTATTCTAACTTCCTGGGCATCGCTACCCAAGAAATTCTAAATGACCTGCATAAATCATGAAGGTCTTTGATTTTGCAACTTCTCAAATACCAGTAACATTCTTCTTAGGTTCGTATATTTTACCAGACACCTTTTCCTTAAACGCTTGTAATGTATATGTTTTTTCCCTTGCAATAAGATGACACATTTCATAGCTGTGCATAACTACGTTAATAGAATTAGGCCATGCCATGGCTGGGTTAGTCAGTCATGAGCCTGTTACTTTGGAGACCTGGGTTCAATTCCAGGACAATGCATGTGGAATTTGTGATGGACAACATGGCACTGGGACAGGTTTCTTTTCTGAGTACTTCGGTTTTCCCCTGTCATTGTCCTTCCATCTGTGCATCATATTGATTCACTCATCTGTCACTGATGCTATATAATTTTATGAATTGGCAGCATCATTAAATAACGCACTGGCAGAGGAATTAGTAAAGTTATTGTTGCATATATTTTTGAATTTTATACATGAATGACAGCAAAAAGGACCATAGTGTAATCTAAAGTGACTTAACTGTCTTTTTTATGGGTACGTGTTTGTAGACTGAAAGTGAGCTGTTGTTATGTTGTGTTGTAATTGTGATTGTGCCAATGTAGCATCTTCCTTAACATGATGGAGGTGGTAGTTTCTGCAGCATCACTGCCAACAGCAGTGCCCTAAAATATGTAATGAACACATGGCTGTCACTTCCAGGTGTTATTAGCACTGATAGTACTTTTTAAAAGTGTGTTTAGGTCTTAACATTTTTATCAGCTAGTGGAGTCTGTGTATTACAAGGGCTTGCCCATATTCTCTTTCCCTTTCTTTACCTTTTTATTTTATATTCTTCTCACCAAATGGCCATTAAGGCATAAAACTGGTGTGATAAGCGTCCTATGGTTTAAGATACAATACTAAGAGGTTATTTTTCCATTTACACAACACAGTTATTCCTATATTAAATTTAAAGTTGACACTAAAAGGTGTGCTCTTGGTATGAATGTAGGACCTGAAGATGGCCTGATAGCCTTTGGCCAAAATATATCATACCTGTTAATTTAATGCAGGAATAAAAATCTACAAAGTAGTTTATTTATGCCATCAACATAACTAATTGTAGCACGTTGTATTATATAAATATTTGGCTACATGTTTTGACCAATTACAGGGTCATCCTCAGGCCAAGGAAACACGTAAAATCAAAATTTCACTGCAAGTTTTGATTTTATGTGTTTGAGTGGCCTGAGAATGACCTTGTAATTGGTTGAAATATGTAGCCACATGCTTCTGTGACATAATATGATACAATTAGTTGTGTTGATGACCTAAACAAACCACTTTGTAGCTTGTGCAACAAACACATTTGGATGTCTAAGTAAGAAAAGAAAGAAATGAAAAGTGTTGTGTAAGTCTAGAACTAACCTCATTGTATTTGTGTCATACATGTAATCGGCCTTCATATTATTTACACAGGTACCATTACTGTTTCATTGTATAAGTAATGCAGTTTGTGAGCTTGCATCAGTTCTGTTTCCTGTTTGCTTTGACAGTTCCAACTATATGCTTTTACTGTAACACACAGTGGCCGTGTTAAGAGTCAAGGCTTATTAGAAGCCTAGAATATGTCCTGGGGAGTGTATAATCCTGAAGACAGTAACAAGTAAGCAGGTTATTGTTTTCATTTTTCTACATTGAAGATGAAGACAGCAGGTTTCTTTAAAATGCTGGTAATTATCTGTCAGACTGGACATCACCACATCCCAGTAGACAGTAATTATCAAACAAATGGTAGTCTGTGCCCTCAAAACAATTAATGCTGAATCTGCAGAGTGAAAGGTGCAAAGACTTACTAGTCTGTGATACATAACCTAAGAATCTCTCAGTTGTCGACTCAGTTTTGGAATTGAAAGTTGCGGGAAATTATTTCTGATGAAATTGAATAGGTCTGTTTACAAACCTCTTTTGTATGTGAATAAATTAAAAGCATTTGGATATTAGAAATGAAAAGAATATTTGAATTTGAATTTATTTCACATTCCACAGATCCAGCCATGTTTACAATGTTGGATATAGAACACTGTCATAAAATCTATAAGCTTTATGTAACATAGATCAGTCATATAAAAACATAATCTAAAGCAGATACATTTAGGTTAATTCTTGGAGTATTAACACAATATAAATAGACAATAAAATGTACTATACGTAGAAATACAATTTATGTGATGGCTGTTAACAGAAGAATATGAAACAAGATGGTATGTGGGAGTAGATGTGATCTTCATGGTGAAAGTCACAGTGTCACTGAACAAGAAGACACAAATCCTGAAGACTGAAGTCTGCTGGGGTATGTTGTTGATCTAATAGTTTCCAACTCTCACAAGGAGCTTGATGTGTTCATCTTTAGCATCAGGCAGTCCAAAAAGAATCTTATTTGTTATGCTTTGATTGCTTGTCCCTGAAGATGAAGGCGCTAAGAACATCTGAAATGTTGGTAACTACTTGCCCAGTGACACAGCATTACATCCCAGAAGACTTGAATCTTAAGCAATACTGCTGTCATAACCTCAAATCCCTGAAGCACAAATTCTTCCTTCGTGCAACGATGACAAGTTAAAACCAGAAAATGTTGTGTATTTGCTTAGATTGTTACACTGGATCCAGAGCAAACTCCCAGATCTTCCTATTACCAACTTTACAGCAGACTGGAATGATGGAAAAGCTGTTGGAGCATTGGTTGATGCTGTTGCACCAGGTAGGGCATTATCTGTTTTTGCGTTTGCTGTTTTATGAATTTCACTTTGTACTAGTTGTATTTCCAGAAACAGAGCACTGCATGATGACACACTTTTCTCAATGCTGTAGTTATATATGCTTTCTGCTTATTCAGTAGGAGCTTGAATAATGTATTTAAAATTGGGGGTTGTTTACTGAGCTGCTGTAAAATTTAATTTCTTTGCTTATGACAAATTTTTCTAGAGGAGTGCTCTTAGAAGGTATAGTATGCTAGCACATTTCAGCAAAGCTTCCCATAAAGAAATAGTTTTTCTGTTAACATTTTTTCTTAATTCAAATTTACACCAAAATAATTTACATATTTTTGTGCGTTGTCACTCAGACATGCTCGTGTGTGTCTTGTGTTGGGGTGTTGGCCTTATTTCTATTTTTATTCTAGTTTTACATTTAATATGAATTTGACTAAGATGTTTGAGTTTATGATTTTAAATTGCTGTGTGCCGTTTTGTTAACATTTTGTTTTGGGATGCAGACGGTCCTGTCACTGAAGTCACGAGTCAGCATGCAGCTTCGTGCTTGCAGCTGATTTGCCAGGTGATCACTTCCCTGGAATGAATAGTTTATCCCTGTCTGTTCATTAACACTGAAGTTTGATTCAGTCACGAATTTTCCCTAAGTAGGGGAGTTTCCTAAGCAGTAAGATTATTCTGAGTTAACGCTATGTTTGATCTTCAATAGGGCTCTGCCCGGATTGGCAAGACTGGAATCCAAAAGACTCTATCCAAAATGCAACAGAGGCCATGGGTCTGGCAGATGATTGGTTGAATGTTAGGCAGGTGAGGATTGAGATATTCCAAACCTTACAAACTCCTGCTGAAGAAGTTTGTAGTTAAACACGGAACTTCTTTTCTTCTTCTTTTTTATTATGCATTTCCTTTTGTCTTTGTAACTACTTTATGACTTTTTTTAAGTAGAATATAGCCAGTATGTGTGTCCATACATATACATATAGTGCAATGCCAACCATTTTCCCCATCATTTCTTATGTTTTATTGTGTGTATTGTAGTGTTACAAGTTTCTATGATAGTTGTAAGAAAATAGCTCAGTGGCTAAAGTGCAGCACTATGGGGAATGTCAGTTATTTCTGAGAAAATGAGTATGGGTTGGACAGAATGGACCAGTTGTTCGTTCTTATTCCAACTTATGCATGAGTAACGATGATTTCACAGTGCTTCCTCACAGTATGTCTACATTTTGTTGTTTCCATGTAATAACTTGCATTTATTTCTTCCTCTTTTTTCCCCACTGTCAGCATAAATGCAAGAAATGTATGTTTTAATATGTACTGTGTGCACACACTTCACTTCCACTGTATTTTCTGAAGTCCTGAAATGGGAGTCTTGATTTTTCTTTCTGTTGTAGCCATTATGTAGTTTCGATTGAAGATGAAACAGGTCCTCTTTATGTAGTTTGTGCAGGATCTTCCAAAACTCTGTTTTTCTTTAAGCCTGGTACATTTATCATCAAAGAAATGAAGTTGTCAAAAGATCAGTTTGTATAATGTTTGTGTCAAGTAGGTGTACCTTTTTTAAGTTTCTTTGAAATGGGATTTTTTTGTTTCCTTTGTAAAGAACAAGCGTTGTTTCAGAAATTTGAAATGTAGACATGGAATACATTTTTATTTATTCAAATAACATAAGCTGCAGCACCTGCTAAGTACTGTAGAGAATTTTTGTTCAATTTGGGAACTTGATGTGTTTCTAGGTTACCACTGTCTGATATGAAAATTCTGAGATTTTGTTTTGTCTTTACAATATGCAGTCAGGAGAGTGGAGGGTAATCAAGATGAATCAGAGTTTAATGTTTATGTTTAAGCACTTACATTGAACTGGATGAAGGGAACTGGATGTTGATTGTTTGGGTTCCGTGATGCAATACAGTGGGATTTACAGGTACTTGTTTTGTGGTGTGAGAAGTCTTCCACATTTACTTGCAGATCTGCAGTAAACATAGAGTTAGGTGTTTTCATTTCACTTTATTTTGTACGTTTTGTGTGACTGTACCGGATACCACCATTAACTCCGAAATTCTTTATTTTACCCGGTATTTTCTGTGTAATTGATGTAGGTATGCACTTAGGAGCAGTGATTTGCTTTGCCTTCTAGTTAATCAAACCAGAAGAAATGGTGAACCCAAACATGGATGAAATGTCAATGATGACATATCTCTCCCAGTACCCAAGTGCAAAGTTGAAGCCTGGAGCACCGTTGCGACCCCGCACAAACCCCAACAGGTAAACTTTTGAGTCCATTTATGTGCTCCAAATTGTAATGCCAGTTGTAGGTTACATCTGAGAAACTTGATGTGGGAAGAATTGGCAATGGACCAGGTTTTGCTCCTAGTTCGTATGGTTGTCCCAAGCTGACTGACATTCTGCTGTCCCTCCACACCAACCTGTTGTTGCCCCCTGATGTGTGAAATATCCCTGACAAAGCAGCACATTTTCATATCCTTGGTTGTTAAGGTGCTGATTTCATCCATGTGACCTGGCACTTGGCAAGTCACAGAGTGATGAAATAAAGCTTCTAAGGCAGAAAATGTATAAAATGGAGTCACTTTCAGGATAAATATTTGGTTCTTGGTTTTCTTTTGGCCCAGATAATGTTACATATCTGTTTTGTAGTAATGCCATGTCATATTTGTTCCTTGCAGTTGTGAGAGGAAAGTATAAAAATTAAAGTCAGTGGAGGTCTGTGATTATTAAATGCTGTGCCAGTGTTTTACTTCTTTGTCTGGCATTTGCAGCCTGTCTTCAGTTTTGTCTGAATGAGAACTGTATCATTCACTTGTGAACTACTAATTGCTCTTATGAAATACACAGCAGATGAATTGTCCTTATGTAGCTGGTTGGCAACACTTATTTGAAGGTTCTTAAATAGCTAGTTGGCAGCACTTATTTGAAGGTCTTTATGTAACTAGTTGGCAGCACTTACTTGAAGGTCCTTATATTGATGTTGGTCACTGGCACTTGATTTTTTTGTTAAACATCTTATTACCACGGGAGTGTGAGATAAAGTAGAACTGGTGATAGCAATGGTATATCAAAGTGATTGGGGATGTCAGTCAGTACTGATGTTTTTAGGTTATGTGCATATGATGCTGACTGAAATATTTTAATATACGTTTCAGAATATGTTATTATTCAGCCAAACCCATGCATGTAATTTGCTGTTTTTTTTAAAGTCTACAAATATGCGTTTTCTGTGACTAGCCAAGTTATGAATAGGTTAGATGCAGGGGCAGTGATTAGCGATTTTGAAATCAAACAATATACTTCATAAGTGTCAATTTGAGTAACTTCTGTTTGAAAGTGCTATATTGTCTTTAGTCAAATTTTGTATTAAGCAGTTGTCAACCTTGCCATGTCTGTTTTTGTGTAAGAACTCCACCCTGGATGAGCGGGTGTCAGACTTAGTGTTTGGATTCATTGCTCAACTTATCAAAGAGTTGATCCAAATAGCTGTCAGTTTAAGCTTATGTTTAATTTCTGTTACATCTGCATGTATGTGAGACATACTGCTTTTCAGACTTTTGATTTTCTATGAGTGTGTCATTGTTAAAAGTAATGTAATCTTAAAACAAAGTAAAATAGTTGATGCACTTGAACTTCTAGCCATGTTAGCACTTAACACTGTCAGTGTCATAATAAAATATTGGTATTGGAAGACATCCCCAGGTGATGGCACACATTTTCAGTGTTGTTTAAACTAGAGTATAACTCACTGTTGTTTTCTCTTGCAATCCTGACTGCAGCATTCCTCCGCCTCGGTAAGTTGGTGCATGCTGCTGTGATTAGTGTAGGAACAACATCATTTGTATAACTGTGTTGCTTCATTAAATGTATGCATTCCAGCTATACACTTAAAGCCCCCTCTACCTGACGAGAAGAAACTGTCTGAATTTCAGCTTTCTATTATTAAGTAAAAAAACTGTATAATATCCAAAATAAAACTCTGTGTCTTTACTCATTAGAAGAAACATAATTTTAACCTGTGTTGATCTTACCTGTATGTTAATAATTAGAAGGGTATGTTAAAAGTTTACTACTTTGAGGATTGCTCAAGGTATAGTCTTCTGGCTGACACTTTAGTATGCTTGAACCACTTCTTCAGCACTGAGGATGTAGGCAGCATGTTCTTAAAAAATTTCGATGTCAGTCAACCCACAAAACTGCATGTGTCAAAACCCAGAAGACTATAATTTGTCTCGCAGTATAATTAGAAAAGGTCTCTACACTAGTTTTAGGAATGAGCATTTTTTTTATACTACTGTAGAAGTTTAGTCTGGGCATGGTTTGAGAAGTTGTTGGGTTTGGGTATTTGTCGAAAAGTGTGTTGTAGGGATACCTTGTGACATCTGTGCTGCTCGTATTTAAGAAAATAACTTTAGTGGGGTGTATTTGAAAAAAAGAAAATTTTGTGCCAGATTGTGGTCTCAGAAGAAAGAAAAACATTCTCAAAATTATTTCTTGTCAGATGTCTTGACTGTTTATCCAGGATAGCATAGTTAATGTAATGACTAAACTGTGGGCTGTGTGATCTGGGTCTCAATTCCTGGTAGGGTCAAAATATTTTTCTCTTCTTGAAAATGTTTAACATGGTTGTGGGCTGTGCATTCGTCCACTGGGTAGTAGAGTGCTGAAGGAATGGAGCTGTACCTCTTGTTCTGTTGTTTGTCTTCGTGGTGTGGACAGGGACAACTTTTACCTTTTTACATCTACTTTAACTCTGTGTTAGTCACCTTGAAACCTTTAGAAAATAGTGAAGTGCCTACCTAGTATAAGTTCTCAAGTTTTCAGAGCAGGGATTTTTCTGATTGTGGTCTTGTGGGTGGGTTTTAACGTATTGTGTATTCTGTGCTGTATAACATATTTGTTTGCATTTTCATGTGAAATGAGAAACAAAACAGTAATATCCATCTTTCATGTAACCCTTCCATATTGAAACATCATGAGAGTCTTGATTTGAGACACCCTATTTTGTGAAATATGTACTGTACTACCCAGAAGTGACGGGGAAGCTTACAGCTGTATCACCTTAAATTTGCTATTTCTAAGTAGTATTATGAAAATTAATTATGTATGCATTATGAGCTGCTTCCATGCCGAATAATCTTAAAAATTTTAAACCTGCTTTTAGTGTGTGTCCCTGATATCCATCACTGCATGTTAAGCAGTAACTGATGTGTTGTAACATTATGCAAGTGTGTTTTCATAATGTTATAATAAACTGTTTCTCACAAAGAAACTGTTGTCAATGATGACATGCTAACTAATAACTCTAGTGTATAAGTGGTGTTAGCCTGCTGTCCTTCAGTGAAAAAGAGTAGGCTTATGAATTGCCATCTGTCTGTGTGTGACCCATTTCAGCTTTTGAACCAGGTGACCACATACCATGAAACTTGATACAAACGTGGTGTCATTGGAGGCAACCCAAATGCCATGGTTTTTAAGTTCCTGCTGTCAGTAATAACGACGTGTGCGATGAATTTGACACGAGTCATACATGATTTGTGATCCTGAAATTTTGTGTAGTGACAGACATTCAAGAAATAATCCGCTTTTGTTAAGGCAGTTGTTTAATACAAAAGAATGTCGTGGCCACATGCAAATATTCTTTTGTTTTCAGTCTGATGATATCTAATGACCCACTGGTGCCAGGCACGTGAAATTTGGTGTGGAGATAGAGCATTGGCTTACCTAGCCATTGAGTGTGGAATGCTATTTTTAAGTTTATGCAAACATAATGACAGTGTGAAAGTTTGAGGTTAAATCCACCAAATTTAATGGATGATGATGATGATGATGATGATGATGGCAACAATAATGTTAATATTGTATTTTGCACCAGAAGATGGTGTATGTTATTGTGTTTAAGATACTGTTGGTTTCTCTGCTTTAATATGATACGGGTTGGGTTATTTTAAAATATGTTTCCATTCTATCCAGAAATCAAGCTGTTATCATAATTTCATAATTCTTGGAGTGAAATTATAGAAAATTGAAGTTTATAAATTTGTGTTTTTGTTATAGTGACATTCATGTTGGTGGCTGCTGCGGTGATGAGGGTTATGTTGGTGATTCATGTGCTTAAAAGCATCAACTTATGTTGCATTTGTTATGATATCTGTGCATATCTTTGTATATTGGTTCTCATTCTGCTTGTTATATAACACATGTAACTTGTTGTAACCAGAAATCGTTTTCTCCACTATGCTTTGCTCTTCATCACTGAACACATGTAATAGTGTGTAATGTTCAACAGGGTGCGAGCATATGGCCCTGGGATTGAACCAACTGGACCTGTGGTTGGGGCACCAGCAAACTTCACTGTTGAAACTTTCTCAGCTGGTAAAGGCAAAATTGATGTCACTGTAGAAAACCCTAACGGACAGTTGGAGCCTGTAAGTGAATGTGATTAAATAGTTCTCATGTTACACACTCTTTCTCCACCTGGCCCCTCTCCCTGGCCCTTTCTATGTCTCATTTCCCCTTTACAGCGTCCTCAATACTTGCTTGTCCACATTTTTTGCCGTACAGCGTACCATCTGTTGTTGCACTCACACAGTGTATTTAAAAGTATCTGTCCTATCCTTTCATGTTTACATCATAAATATAGTCCACAGGCAGAAAATGTGTGGGTTGAAATACAAATTTCCCATGCCTTTCCTACATGATACACGACATTGTTAAAATAGAAAACAAGCAGTTCTAGCTGCACTTCACATTGTTTTTGGAAAAGATGAGTGCTGGTGACAATTACATGAAACCAGTATGTAGTTTAAAATTGAACTGAAATGTGCAGATGTGTATTACTGTAGTTATGGTATCTACTGTATGTAGCATACAAATCAGACCGAGAACCAGTTATGCCATAGCACAACGAACATCCAAACCCATGTACAAGTACCTGCCTTGTGACCACGACAAATACAGGAAAGTAGCATGTGGAAAACACGCATTGTCACCGTGCCGTAACATCATAGGTTAACTCTACAACTTTTCACGTGTTCATGTCATATGTTTCTTTGTTCCTAATTAGTCAGATGACTGTGATGTGGTGATTTGCCACAGTACACAGTATTGAATAATTATTAGTTTCCTTGGTGCAGTTTCCTACTTTATTTGAAAGGTGGTTCACATTATCTGCGACGAGTCTGTAGTCATTCTGTTGACTGACTTTTATAAGGAGTCTAGTGGGCTTCGTATATAATGACATTTTGTCGGCCCTCTTTTATGTCAGGGACCAGGATGGTATAGTCAGTATACCGACAAGGCCATGGGCTGGGTGACCAAGGGCTTGTGGTTTGATTCCCGGTGGTAGGGCTAGGAGATGTACATATTCTCCAGAAGTGTTGAAGATGAGCTGTGGGGCCTACCCAACCTCTTATTCAATTGATGCTGGGGAATGTTTAACCTGGGGGTGAAGTGACTGGGACATGAAGCTGACCACCTGCCTCCTATATAGTACCAAGGTTAGGAATGAATGGAGCTGTACTTCCACTCCACCATGTGCCTTCATGGCCTGCACAGGGGCAGCTGTTTCTTCACCTGCAGTATGTCAGCAGCTGTCTGTAACAATATGTAACTATGTTTGTGAATGACACACAGTGCTGCAGTAATCATGGTGAGGCTTTTAATTCCTTCCAGGTAATCCAGTGTTTATTTTAATGTTAGTAGCATGTTGTTGTTGGTTGATTTGCAGGTTGATATTCGTTTCAACAAGGATCGTAACTTGACATACAGTGTGTCGTATGTTCCACGTTTGGAAGGAAATCATAAAGTGTCTGTAAAATTTGCTGGTCGTGAAATACCGAAGTCGCCTTATACTGTGGCTGTGGAAGGTCATGCAGGTGATCCAAGCAAGGTTACAGCTTCGGGACCTGGGTTGCAGCCTGATGGTGTGATGATAAACAGACCAACCTACTTTGACATATCTACCAAGGGTACGTAGTTTGGCAGTTAAGTAACATTTGTCACATTGTCTGCATGTGAGGGAGTTGTTGAAGGTGTTGTATAGGTTTCCCTGTCCAGCCCAGCAATATTCGTGTGTCAGAATGGCTGAACAGAGCAAGGAGCTTTGGCTTGCACTATGCACAATTCTTCGCCCATAGTTAGCTTTTTGGTTGAGTGGTTGGTCAGTCTAGAATGACAGTTTGTGAACTGAGAGAATCAACAGTTTATATCTTCCATAACCAAAGGCTAATATTTTGGGATTATATTGTTATAAATTTGTGTCTTATTTACTGTTGTGTTGTTTTGCCAAATATTTTAATGCTGATCTTGATCATTTCAAAATAATATTTTATCGTGTACTGTATATGGCTTCCCAAGTGATTGATTTGAAAAATAAGTTTGTCTCATATTTTACTTCAAGAATTTTGTAATTCTGTTACCAGTTTGTGGCATAAATCATGATATTTCATGCATGAAATGTTAATATTAACTGTGGGGTGGCTGTAATTGTGTTTCAAAATACAATTTTGTCAGATGCTGGTCGTGGAGTTCCAGAAGTAATTATTCTTGATCCATCGGGCCACAAAAACACAGTACCAGTGAAAGTGCGCCCTATTGCGCAAGATGTGTGGCGATGCGAGTATGTGTCTCTAGTTATTGGCTTGCATTCTGTCAACGTATTCTTCGCAGGACAACCCATACCAAATAGTCCATATGGTGTGAGGGTGGCACCAGGTATGTTGCTCAGTTTGTTATATTAGGAGGGTTATGGGACCAAACCTTATATGTACATCCATGTGGAGTATTGTGTGCTGTTTGAACCTTGTCAGCAGAATTTATTTTCATACCTGTTCTCCAATGTACAGCATCTATTTGAAGCATTTTTGATATGATGAATATGTAACAGAATTAAGAAGAAACACTTTTCATTATCATATCTACAGTATGTTTAACATGTTTTTGGCTGGGTTTGATTTCTGACTGAGTACTGGGTGCAGTAATTTTATTTTTAATTATACTAGGAGCATATGTAGCTTATGTGCAACCCTGATACACATGTCGTAGGTTGATAATGCTATGTTTTGTTGCCAGTGTCAGATGCTAAGAAGGTAAGGGCATCAGGCCGAGGTCTCCAACCCAGTGGAGTGCGGGTTGGTGATGTTGCTGACTTCAAGATTTACACAGAAGGAGCGGGAGAAGGAAATCCTGATGTTCGTGTTATTGGACCAGGTACACATGGCCGTTGCTTATCCCAAGCAGCATTCAGTCTCATTTATTATTTGTGCATACCATTTTGAAAATGATGACGACAGAATAGAGTGTGTTATGTGCAGAGGGTGCTCTTTGCCATCACCTGTTGAGTCGTCAAGTTACTGAATTTAGTGGACCAGTCTGGTGTATGTGTGACAGCCGTATGCACTGAGTATGGGATGAAAAAGTAAAGTGTCTTTTATTATAAAAACAGAGTCACATCTTCAGGAATATTCATTATGCAAAAGGTGGGAAAGGAAATGTATGAAGCCAGCAAAACAAGTAAATTTAGATGAAGCATTATTGGAACGATATGTACGGCAGCTTCAATATGGTGTGAACATAAGATATATAGAGATAAAATCTGCTGCTGTTGCAATGGCAAGGTATGTTTGGCCATGGCTATTTTTAAAGGCATGGCATCACAAATAGGTGCACATTTGGTGAAGTTCTTAGTGCAGCGACCAATGAGATTGAGCCCTTTTAAGGGAGAGCTGCCTTAAGTGGGGTAAAGGGACGGTTCCCCAGTGGGGGTTATTGGTATCTTTCTTTCAGTTTCTTCGCATTTCGTAACAGTTCTTTGTTTCATAGCACATTTCATGAGGACAGGCTCTACTGTCTGATTGCATGAACTGTTTGGCTGTATGCTTGGCAAGTCATTAACATGTGGGTTGGTGTAGGTGGGGTAAATGAACCAGTGAAGATCCGCAAAGTGGATGGCACATCCTATGAAGCAGTCTACCATCCTCGCAAAGAAGGTCGGCATGTTGTGATGGTGACGTTTGCTGGGCAGGAGATCCCACGGTCACCATTTGAAGTGAACGTTGGCCCCTATAAGCAGACTAGGATTCGCGCGTATGGACCGGGATTGGCCAGTGGTGTTGTTGGTTACCCTGCCCTCTTTACTGTGGAGACAAATGGAGAGACTGGGGCCCTCGGTATGCACTGTCTTTGTTCTTCAGTACTTTCATGAATGCACTGTGTACAACAGTATTTTAATTTTATACCATTGTTTCTGGGGCCTTACCTTTCTTTTAAGTTTAAATTCAAATATAGTCCGTCATATCCCTGTGTGTGTGCAAGGAGAATTCTGTACAGTGTCGGCCAGGAGGGAGTGTGTCTTGTGGTTTAGAGGTGGTGTGAGTTCTGAACGTGTAAAACTGAATCTAGATTCTGTTGACAGGCTTCAGTATTGAAGGTCCATCACAAGCAAAGATAGACTGTCATGACAATGGTGATGGTTCTGCTGATGTCAGATACTATCCAACTGCACCTGGGGAGTATGCAGTACACATCTTGTGTGACAACGAGGATATTCCAAAATCACCATATATTGCTCAGATTCTGCCGAGTACAGACTACTACCCTGATAAGGTATGCACTTGATAATTTCACGTAATCTTCCATGCATGGATATAATAGGATGTTGTCAAGTATCGTTGCACATGTTATTTTGTTGGGGAACTGACATCTCCATTCTAAGCCAGTGGGAGGGTATTTTTTATATGTATTTAAAAAAATGCTGATTACTCCACATACCAGAGTCCTCCTTGAGAAGCTGATGAGTAATCAGTTTGGTAAGAATTTTCCCTCCCTCATTACCAATTTCATGAATGCCCACCCCTTGAAAATTGTATTTGCTTTTGTCTGCTTGTTCTTTATGGTTACACTTAGATGTACTTGTAATTAATTACATCTTATATCCAAGTTTGTATTAACTTAAAAAACTGAAATATTTCTTCAACAGTCTGTAGATTAAACCAACCTCATGCATTCTCCATATTTGTGTTTTTCAAAACTGAAGCATTCTCATTGCTGGTACAGGTTGAATGCTATGGTCCTGGTGTGCAGCGTGATGGAGTAAGCAAAGGCCAGCGGGCACAGTTCACAGTCGACACTCGACGTGCAGGATCAGCCCCTCTTGATATCCAAGTCCTTGATGCAAACTGCAACAACATTGATGTCAGTGTTCATAGTAATGGTGATGGGACGTACTCTGCAGAGTATGTACCCAAAACAGGCTCAAGGCATACAGTGCAGGTAAAAAGTTTTTCCTCTTTATACAGCTTTATTTTGTATTGTAAGGTGCCTGTTCTTTAGACAAATTGCTCTTTTCTGTATGCCAAATAATGGACTGTTAGTGTTACAGTAATGAGTTTTTGGGTTTTGTATCACTGACTTATTTTGTTACCCATGAGGCAGTTCTGTACGAGTATATTCTGCTTAGTGTGTTCCTCTCCTGATGTACAGGTGAACTATGGTGGTGTAGCAACACCAAACAGCCCTCACCGAGTCTTTGTATCAGAACCTGCCAATGCCGCAAAAGTGCAAATCTTTGGCCCAGGAGTGGAGAAAGGTGTAAAGTGCAACACACCAACGCACTTCAACATTGACTGCAGAGATGCAGGCCAGGGTATGTGCATCAAATGAAAAGTAAATTAAGATAGTAAGATTTTTGTCATGCTTCATTTGGTTAATTTGTGGATTTAGAAGTGGTGTTTATATCTTAAAGTTATTGATTCATATTTCCATAACATGTGAAGAATGTTGTCTCTCAGACTTACAGGGTCAGATTTTTGGAGGTTTTCAGTTTCTTCTGGCTTTAATTCTGTCATTCTCCTCAATGCCACCCAACAGTTGTTGTCAACTCTAAATTAACATCATAATTATTTATAGGTGTAATGAAAATTACACCTATGAAGGATGAATATGAAGTATGAATAGTATTCCAGTCTTACAAATCGTCCATGGCTGTTTATCTTGTTTTTTTTTTGGCACTAATAGTGAAACATCAGGCTATTTATATGAGGTTAAAACACCTAAAACATGAACTGTACCACTCACTACCATCTAAGTTAAGAATGTATTCTGCAGTGATGTGGTACTTAGGGATGGAGCAACATAATTTCCATCATGCACAGAACTAATAAAGTACTGTTGCCTGTTGTCTTATGTGTCACTATTACGCAGCAGGGAACATACTTGATTTCTCCTACCCAATCGGGATGCTGCAATGTGGTGGATCACTTCCTTCTCCATACTGCCTGTAAGAGCTTTGCTGCAACTAATGTGGTGTTACACTACACAAAGTGTCTTTATGACCTGTTCACTAATATTATTTACAAGGGTCCTTTTTCATGTAGGTGACATCCAGATGGCGCTGACTAGTGAGAAGGGAACAGATGTGCCACTGTCAGTGACTGACAATGAAGATGGAACGTTCACGGTCGACTACTGTGCACCAACACCTGGAAACTACACACTGAATGTTTTGTATGGTGGAGTCACTGTGCCTCGTTGTCCACTCAGGGTGCCTGTTCAACCTCATGTTGATGTTTCCAAGATAAAGGTGGATGGCTTGGAGCCAAGTAAGTTGCTTGTGAATTATGATAATACACAGGTCTACACAGTGGTGTGGTTGATGCAAAACATTGTAAATAGTGTTTAAGTTTGTGTATGAATTGTGTAGGTATCTAATTGGGCAGTAGGTGTTTTTTTTTTTTTTGTAACAGTGCAACTGAATTGGAATCCACTTAACAGAAATTCTGATTTAAAGGTGTTTTCCCGCCGAAGATATACGATGTGTTGAATTTCAAAAATTTTCACATAAGACTGATGTTCTTTTCCTGTATGGCATCACAGGAGTGATTTTAAAGTTTTGAGACTAATATTTTTCCCCATTTACTGTTTCTCAGTAGTTAGGTGGGTTGGAGGATGACATGTAATCCGGTATGTATTCAGACACATGGTGTATGTTTACACTGTTAGTTTTACAGTGTTATAATTTTAATCAGACCTTGGTGGTCTGTCCAGTGTCACTGATGCAATGCTTGTCTGCAACTTCACTTTGAACGGCATTATCTTTGCATAAAGTAGAACGTGTGGAGGATGAAGTGTAATTGGATGCTTTTCCTTTATAGGTTTTGTTTTTACTCTTTTTCAGTTATATTAGATTCCAGCTTTCCCACTTCTTCATATGTTGAAATTTCCTATGTCTGTCCTGTTAATCATGTTGGTCATATGTATATGTTTGTTGTATTTATTTATTTATTTATTTATTTATTTATTTACTTACTTATGTACTTATTTTTATTTATTGTTACTAAGTTGTTTGGAGAAAACTTATTTGTAGAGACTATGAATGAACAGTTGAATACAAATGTGTGATAATATGGTCCAAAGTTGTAAATTGCACCTCTGCAATCTTGCTCATACTTGGTGGTGAGGAATTCATAATATGCACAGAGCAGAATGATACACGGAACCAGTTGATGTACTTACGACTTGAGATTCTCAATACAAATACTGGCAATTTAAGCATAAAATAGTGACTTTTCTAAAAATGGCCTGGCTGAACTGATGGGTAATACAGGCAGTTTAGAAAAAATAAAACCATTCAGATTGTATAGGTGTAAGTTTTACTGTGTTGAGAAGTCATTCTCCAGTGCAGAGAGTCTGGTGTCATAAATAATACAGTGTTAGAAGATGCTCACTGCGGGTCAGTGGGTTAATTCCTAATTTTCTTCGCCACATTGGTAAAGTGGCTTGTTTTGTGTAGCGGCCCCTGTCAACAGTTTGCAACAATTCCGAGTGATCACACAAGGTGCCGGTAAGGCAGACTTCGCAGTAGCAATAACCAGTCCATCTGGAAGTCGAGTAAAGGCACATGTAATACCAACACATGAAGGATTTCTGGTGAACTTTACACCCACGGAACTTGGTGAATATCTTCTCAGTATATCGTTTGGTGGCGAGCCGGTATCTCCAACTCCATATCGTCTTGCGTGTACAACTGGCAGTGAACCTGGCAAAGTGCGTGCTTCAGGACCAGGATTAACTCGTGGTATTGTGGGTAAACCTGCAGAATTTCGCATTGATACAAGAGGTGCAGGACAAGGCGGTCTTGGTGTTACGGTTGAAGGACCATGTGAAGCTGCAATAAACTGCAGAGACAATGGGGATGGCACATGTTCCGTTGCATACCTGCCCACAGAGCCCGGAGACTATGGTATCAACATAACCTTCAATGAATGTCACATTCCGGGCTCACCTTTCCAAGCATTGGTGGTGCCAGACACAGATCTGAAGCGCATCAAAGTGTCTGGCAATGGCATTCAACCGCATGGTAAAGATCATTGTGTGGCATGATGGTTTCTTTTATTAACCACCCACTGCTTGAGCTGAATGCTAACGGTGCTTCTGTCTGCAGTGGTGTTTGTGCTGTTGCATTCATTCACTTGTGACTTGTCTAAACTTCAACAGTGTATACTCCACTGTAGCGGCAGTCATAGCCAATGCCTGGTTTGTTCCCCCACAGACTGTACTATAGTAGTAGGTATGCCTGTACCTTTCTGAAATTATTCCCCATGTACATAATGTCTCTTTTATTGTTACCCAGTGCATGGCAGCCTTATTCCATAGGAAGCTTACATCTGCTGGTACAGCCCAGGAAAACTGCCATGCTAAGGGAAACAATACAAGGGACAACATATTTATTGTGCAGTTATAGTCTGTTTCTAGACCTTTCCAAAACTACTCATCTCTCTCCAGACCTTTCCAGAACTACTTACCTTTGCCCCTACCTTTCCAGATTACTCATATCTGTTGAGACCTTTGTGGAACTACCCTTCTCTGTTCACACCTGTCCAAAACCATTCATCTCCATCCATATATTTCCAAAACTACTCCATCTCTGTCTGTATCTTTCCAAAGCTACTACTCATATACTTATCATAGTATTGTACGTGTTCATACCTTTTCTAAGTAAAATATTGCCGTTATGTTTAGTAACCAGCACATGAGTTTGTTTCACTTACACTCACAGTGTGATTTCATTTGTACTTTGCCACTGTCACATGTTTGAGGGGTGTCCCAAGAAGTCACCCCTTTGTATTGTGTATTAGGCATGTGTGTGAGATGACCTGATGACTACCCTCAGCGTTGTGAAGTGTCTGTAATTTAACTGAACCTTTGTGAAAGACTTTTTTTTAGGCCGTTGCTAGGCATTGTGTGGTCTGCATACTCATCGTTTAATCACAGAGGTAGCTAGTCAAAGTAGGCTTAGGTCTAGCATGGGGCGACATTTTTCATTTGGGTAAATAAATTCACTTAAGTCTTCTTTAGCAACCATTTGCATCATGTTTAGCTGCCCAGTGACTAATGATCAAGACAGAGAAAGTTGGCGAGATGGCGCTCTTTAGGACAACTGGTTGCTGAGAGATTATGATGTGCCGACAGATTGCTGTTATTTTTCTATTTAGGTCTTCCTTTGTTGAATGGTTGTTATGCTCATAGTTGCTTAATTATGTGATGGCAGTCTTTGTTATCATAATGTTTGCCATAGATTAAATATTGGCAACATTTTTGTACTTAGGGCCAGTTTCTTATCTGAGCTGTGGTGGAAGGGGCGAAATGGGCGAGATGGTAGAAGAGAAGTATTGATTATGAGGTTCTGGGGATCACATGATTGTCCTTGAGGTGCAGATGGAAGCAAAAATGGAATTAATCCTTGTACATGTGATCAGGGCTGTGGAGTCGGAGTCGGAAGGAATTTTAGGTGGAGTTGGAGTCTGAAGGAATTCTTAGGTGGAGTCTGAGTCAGTAAAAATGTACCAACTTGGACTCCGACCGCAGTCTAAAATCTTAACTAGATACTCCAACTCCAGAGCCCTGATAGCTACAGTAACCATTAGACTTATACTTAAATATAGGTTATAAGTGAAAAAAAGTAGCCTGATGATTCACGTGGTGGCGATGAAGTGTCTTATAGTTTTACCATTATTAACGCATATTGAGCTTTAATGAGGGAGTCGGAGTCAGAGTTTTGAAAATTGAGGAGTCGGAGTCGGAGCTTTTGTGTACCAACTCCGCAGCCCTGCATGTGATGCGTTTAGATTGTGGGATTTTTCTTGCCAATTGTTTTGCACAACTTTCTGCTTATCTGTAGCACTTGACAGAGTGCTGTGTGATTTATTGCAGAAGCCTGTGCCAGGACATACTGATTTTAGTGTTTGTAGTAATTTGGATAATGACAAGTACTGTTAAAGCTGCAGTTAAATTTGTCTTATGGCATGTCACATTATCAAATTATTCTGTTTCAACTACAGAAGGTAAGTTACAGTCAATGGTATGAAGAGATGGTCATGAATTGTGTGTAAAGATATTCTGCCCTGGCATTTTTGTGGAGCAGCAGAGGAAAACCATGCAAGCTTCAGTCAGGATAGATGGTGGGACGTCAAAAATTCCAACTGCATGTTCCCTGAATGCAAATTACTCCTGGGCAGAGTGCTCAGTGTACGTGTAAATGCATTTTTGTTCTTTAGTACAGCACGTTTTGTAATTAGAATCAGCAGCAAGGTTCTGTGACAGTGATGAATGCTTTCAAAATGTGACAGAATTGAAATACTGTACCTCGTAAAGTGAGTGTCATTAAATGAGAGTATGTACATACGTTCAAAGCCAGCACTGTGTGGAAATACTGTATGACCATCTGCCATTTGTCACAGAATAGTCTACCACTGAGTACCAGTTTTCATACAGAAGAAAATAATGTTTCCTTGTTTTTGAGTGAAAGGTACGTAACTTATTTTAACCAGTGTTATGAGTTTGTCAAATTTGCAAGGGAAGCAAGAAGTTAACTGCTCAATTGTTAACAACAGTTAGATTGCTGATTGTAACTGTACATCTGACTCCTTGCCAGCAGAACACAGAGTTCAGCAAGGTAAAGCACCAGTGAATATTGCTGTCTTCTTCAATGTGATGTCATGTAGGCTGGTGATGTGTACTGATGATTACAAGGGATGTGCTGCCTCCATTATCAGATGCGTTCCTCTGCATTGTCAGTACATGCTTTACTACCTACATTGCAACACATCCCAGCAGGTGGTTATGTTTGTAGTCTTTGTATAACCCAAAATCTCATACAAAACAGGAAGGCATCATTGTTCCAGAAGTGATCTACAGCCTGTGTATTTTGATCATAGAATTTAATTGTGTAAACACTGTATTTTTTTAGCAGTATCTGTAGGGTGGACATAAACACAAGTAATTAAAATGCTGATCTGTTTGCAAGGGTGGTTCATGTGATGTGCCTGTTTATTACAGCAGAGTTATAGGCAGTGGGAAAATAAGCATATAATGATTACAGTTTGTGTGTATGAGCAAAGTTAGGGCAGTGATTGACGGTTAGTATTCAGCTGCATCCACTGGCACAGTATGAGTAGGTTTCCACTCATGTTGCCTGATGTCTATATCCACTTCATTGATATTATGAACAGTTCTATTTAATATATTTTAAAGTAAATCAACCCTTGTAAGATAAGTGTTTTGTTTGTTTTAGGTGTTCATTTTTATGTTTGCCTCCAAATAGTAGTGCTTTCACTTGTTTTTGTGTTGATTGTCTATAACCTTCCATGCACATCAAACAGAAGAACTCGTGGCCGTGAAGTTACAACAGATGGCCACCCACATGTGTATTAACGTATTGCCTCACCTTGGCATGGACTGGTAGTGGTTTGTTTGTCTAGAATAGAAGTTACACCTTCTCACACCAAATTTCCCCATTTATTTTTATTTTTTTTTGTATTGAATGAATAGCATGGAGCCAGTGTTGCAGATGCCTAACATTTTTACTTGGTGTTTATGTACAAAGTTTTTCATGGTAGGAACATACGTCAAGTGCCTGTGTTATGTTGTGAATGTAACGTTACGGTTTGCATTGTATTTATTGAGAATGTAAAGTACTAATTATGCATGAAGGAAGAGTTATGTTGAATGATTCCGTGACTGTACATTACTTGTTGAGCCTTATTTAAGTCGGTCTTAAAATGTGAACACCAGTAATCTTAGGAAATGAGAGACTGAGCAGGAAGTATTTTACTGTGTGATGTAAGATGTAGTGTATTTGTGGGGGTGGAAGAACACAGTAGTACAATTATAGTCATGATTGTAAGATGCTACCATTTTTGTAAAAGGTAAGGCTGGTATTTTATAATTATGGTCACTATTGAGCAATGGTACAACAATGACTGAAGTTCTGTAATATTTTGAAATATTTAGTCATATTTGTGTTCATAATTTTCCTAAGAGCTGGAATTTCCAATCAGGTTCTTTCATCATATTAAGAAGAAATCATATCTTAAAATGTTTGGTGGAAATTTAATACAGTCATGCATATATTTGTAACATGATGCGAAATTTTATTTACAAGTTCATGAAATAGTATCGCATACATTCATGCTACGGTGGTTTGTAAGTCTGTAACATTGGTGGAACAAAAAACTGACATGCATCACAATTTCACAGTTGCAAAGCATGTCATGAAGATTCAAGTCTTCTGGGATGTTATGCCATGCCTTTGTCGTTAGGGTTACGAAGTCCAAGATACCTGGCCGTAAAGGCGAAGGCAGTATGAACCTTCAAAACATCAGTTACTACGTACCAATCAACATGTTGTAACATCCCAGAAGACTTGAATCTTTTGAAGGTGCTGTGTAGGCCAACATTTTATTTTTCATGGAATTTACATTGAATTAGAAATTTCTGATGCCCTGTATATGTGGAAAATCTAGTGTGTGAGTGGTGTCAGACCCCTTGCTTAGGAGGGCTCTATGTTCAGCGTACAGTTTGTTGAGTTACAGTCACCTTAGGTTTCAGTGGTGTAGTGCCATCTCAGCATAGTGTAGGCAACTGTGTATGAAAGTATCCGTGCGTGGTGAAGTGTAGTTTAATCTTTAAAATGTCATAGACATGAAAATGCCCCTCATTATGGTGAGGACTGAGAATGTTTATTAAAAAAATCCCATGTCACATACGCATTCAGCATTTTCACGTGTATGTAGTGTATCAGTTTGTAATTTATGCAGTAGAACATAACAGTCTAGAACCATTTTAATAGATGCTTTCAAGTGAATACAAATTGTAAATATCTGATAATTTCAGTGTTGCTGTCATTGATGGTCTACATGGTAATTTAAAATGCTTAGCTGGGTTTCATGTAGGCCACGTGTAAGTGTTAAGGGCACTTACTGGCTGTATCAGATTGGCGTAATGATGTCCTTTTATGCTGATTTTTTTTTTTGTTTTTGTAAACCAGTGCACATCTTTTGAAATATGTTTATACCATTCACTTTCTATGGTGCATGTTTCTGTGTTTCATGCTTGAAATTTTGAAACCTTAATATATAAAACAGATACACTTATTCAACATTTTACTGCTTAAGTATTCCACCATACATGATATTGGCATATTTTTGTATTGTGTTACCGTAAATGAAAGTTTACTGCCTGTGATGTTATCATATAATGTGATGATTGTCATTATTTGCGTAATGGTTCCAGGTGTCTATGTTGATTCCCCGACGGACTTTGTTGTTGACTCGCGTGCCATTGCCAAGCGTGATGATGGTAAGGTTACGTGTACCATCACTAATCCATCTGGAACCAGGACTGAGAACTTCATCACGCCGTTAGCTGATGGCACCTACCGCATTAGCTACACTCCATTTGAAGAAGGTAAATATATTCATAGTGATGAGAGGTATGCATTCAAAGAAAACAATACACATTTGTAATGTAGATTTTTCTGGGTTGAATTCCTTCTGTTTAAGGTTGTTGCTGAGTTCCAGTGTTCTGGGATGTGACACTGTGTTGTTGGGCATTTAGCTCTGACATTTTATAGGATCACGGTGCCTTCATCTTCAGGGTCAGTCTTTTTGGACCACTTGACCGTAAAGTTGAACGCATTACAGTCCTTTAATAAGTCAGGAACTTGCCCAGTGATAAATTTCACACCACAGAACACTGGAAACTTCAACAGCACCACGCTGAGCACCTCGGACTGTATGAGGCTGTTGCTGTTGAAGCGTCACTGCATGACAGAAGTCGTTGTGATACAGTCCAATGCTTCACCGTTAATACAGAAAATAGTTGCTTGTGGAGTGAGCTATGAATACTTTATACATTGAAGGAATGGAATTTATTGTTGTTGTTGTTGTTGTTGTTGTTGTTGCTGCTGCTGCTGCTGCTGCTGCTGCTGCTGTTGTTGTTGTTGTTGTTGTTGTTTTGACCATCATGTTGATAATTGCATAAAAGTAATTTTTCACCCATATTTTCTTTAGATTCTTAAGTTACTCCGATCAGTGTCATAACCTGTTGTATATGTAATTTTTTAATTTAATGTTCTCAACATCACTTGCTAAATCTGTTTTTCGGTCAGGACGCCACACAATTGACATCTTATATGATGGCCTTCCAATTCCTGGGTCTCCGTTTGTAGTAAATGTGCGTCGGGGCTGTGATCCCAGCAAATGCAGGGCATTTGGACCCGGTTTGGAGCGTGGTTTGGTGGATCAACCAAACATTTTTACTGTTGAAACAAAAGGTGAGTTATAATGAATGACCCATTCTATTCAAGCTGTGAATGGACCAACTCTTGACTGAAATTTGGACATTGTCCACTCTGTTGGATTGAAAGCCACAGTGCTGCAGATGCTGGATCTGCTTCCCTCTTCATGTGTAATGGGGAAAGGGGAGAGCCTCCTCTGATGGGCCAGTTAGTAAGAGCTAGTCTTCATCACTGGTTTATTAACGTAAGACATTGTCCAAAATTTCAGGTGCAACTGTGATGAATATACCATTGTCAATGCTTTAGAGGTAAGGTGTGGGTAGACGTTTTCTTGATATCAGAATGAAGGCCACAGAAATCTCGAAGGGTGGGGTTAAAGCAAAAGTGTTGTAGACTTTGTATCACATGATTGTGATATATATGTGGTTGAATTGGTAAGTAGGAATACATAGCGAATACAGTGAAACTCACTTAAGAAAAACCCAGTTAAGAAAATTTCCCGCCTAAGAAGTCAGGATAGAAAAGCACCAAAATTCTCCCATTTAATTAACATTACAGGTCCTACCCTTTTAAGAAATTTCCTGCTTAAGAAGTAGGATTTTCTTGGAATTTTCAAAATTTTCTTAACAGGGTTTCACTGTGTTTGCTTGTTTAGATATGTTTTATTCAAAGTAACATTTCTGATGAGAAAGCAAAACAATGGCCTGCTTTTCCACATAGTCACCGTGAAGGTTCAAGCGTTTGTCACAGTGTGTTATCATTGAACATATGCCTTGAGAATAGAATTCTGGGCTTTGCGGATGGAATCATTGGGAGACAGTTTTTTGCACTTATGCAACATTTTACAACCTCTGACCACAAAGATGCTTCTTCAGGGAACTGGAACAATGAAAGTTACTTCTTGCCAAGTCTGGGGCTGTATGGTGGATGTTCGAAACACTCCAGGCAAAATTGCTGCAAAAAGGCACTGTCTGTCAGGTGTTTTGAGGTCGTGGCAGCAGGTACATCTTCTTGGCCCTCTGAAGAAGCTGTGTGGGTGGTCACAGATGCCAAATTGATGCGGAAGTTCAAGAAGTTGTGTCACAGTGGTTCTCTTTGTGAAGAGTAGAATTCTGTGTTGAATGCATACAGTCACTTAACCTCTTAAAGCCTAGCGGTAACTTTACGTACCACCAGGTTTAACATTAAAAAATTCTACGTGGTGCACACATCACGTTTATGTGTTTTGTACGGTTCTCAGAACAAACAGCAACTTTTGCCTTATAAAACATTAACCTTTTAAAGCCTAGCGGTAACTTTACGTACCACCAAGTTTAACATTAAAAAAATTCTACGTGGTGCCCACATTGCGTTTATGTGTTTTGTATGGATCTCAGAACAAACAACAACTTCTGCCTTATAAAACATTAAGAGACTGGTTTTTATAACCGAAGTGGAGAGTGTTTACAGCGGGGTACGCACTGAGTCTTTATATAAAACAGATATGCTTCGTCTTTAAAGGATTGTGACATATGCCTTAACATTCAGGGTCACTATATGGAAATGTAGGACACTGTTCTGTTTTCTCATGAGAGAAGTTTTTTCATTAAAAAGTTGCTGAATAAGCAAGTATTCTCGACGTACTGTTACATTCTGATCAACCCTTGTATAGAATGTGGATCTCAAAGCTTACATATACTCTTACTTGTGAAATAATTACCCTAGTAACTAGTTCATTAATGAATTTAATAATGCCTATCAGTTGTAGGCTTTTAATGGTTTTGAGTAGGAGTTAGCTGGATGGTTATGAATTCTGAGTTGGGGAAATGTTGAAGGAAGTGGATTTGGTATGTCATACTCTTTTGGCATTTGTGTAGAGCAAGTGAATGAGAACATAAACAACATGGTCATGGTGAAGATACAAACTAGGAAAATTGAGATATCATGTTGGTTAAAAATTAATTTAAATTTTGTCTGATTGTATGTTTGTAACAGGTGCAGGCACCGGAGGTTTGGGATTGGCTATTGAGGGTCCTTCTGAGGCCAAAATGACGTGTAAAGACAACCGTGATGGCTCGTGCTCTGTGGAATACGTTCCGACAGAACCAGGAGAGTACGACGTCAGCATAAAATTTGCAGATCAGCACATACCGGGTTCTCCATTCAAGGTGCATATCTGTTTATCATGTTTTCAGGAACATTCGCAAAATTGCAAAAAGTGACTATTGGTTTGGTCGTGTCTGCCTGTCTGTCCGTCTGTGGGGCCACATGGAACAGCTGTGCTCCCACTGGATTGATTTTCATGAAATTTTGTATTTGAGCATTTTTCAAAATTTAGGTTTCATTGAGATCTGACAAGAATAACGGGTACTTTACATGAAGACTTGTGTACGTATATGATACTGTCTTGCCGATTTCTTCTTACAGTGAGAAATGTTTCAGGTAAAAATGGTAGAGAATATCAGAACATATATTTATGTTCAATAACGTTTTGTAACATTGAGTATTGTTGCAGGTTCCTGTGGACAATACTGTGGATGCTTCCTCTGTCAAAGCATATGGACCTGGTCTGGATCCCAAGAAGTGCCGTGCTGGTACACCTTTAGCGTTCAAAGTTGATGCTACCAAATCTGGCAAGGCTCCATTGGGTGTTAATATCCAATCAGACAGAGGTATTTGGTTATTTGTGTCAGTGTTTTTTGGTATGTTTAATACTTTGTGGTTGAGAGTCAAACTCAGTTGTAAAGTGGTATCTTTGTCCCTTCTCATGCTTGATAATTCATGTCAATAATCATATTTTACAGTATTTCAAATTTGCATTTAGTTGTAAACTTCACAAAAACTGACATTTCAGATGCTTATGTATTATGTGTTGCTTTTCTGTGTTCTGCTAGTGGAAGTATTTACTCATTGTTTACCAACACAGTCCTGTGGAAACTGTTGCCGAAGTAGTGCCATTACAAGGAATAGTGCCTGTGCCATTATGAACTCCAGGTCATACTGGCCCAGTGTGTAGTACCTGGTAAGGAACCCTGGCCAGGCTTATTGTAAGTTAGATAGGACTACTTAGCATGGGTAAGACAGCTGTTTAGAGGAGGATAACGTCCATGGGAAAAACTAAATGCTTGTGAGGCTGAACTGGATGAAGGTGGAAAGATGAATTTTAGCCTTGAAATGGATTATGATAATGGCCCAAATATTATTTTTGTAAGAGAACGAGTATCGTGTAGGAGAGACTGACAGTGAAATGTATTAAAATCTCATTGAATTTTATGGGGAAGAGAGATTTAACCTTCTGAGAATACCAGTGTTGGCTAAAGCTGTTACCAATAAGGTGCATATTAATGGCGGCCGTTTAAAGTGTTAGCTTCTTCGGAGTGCCCTGGGCATTTAATTCTAGCCCTGAAGGGTTAAGGGAGTGGGCTGTTAATGGAGTTACTATACAATTTGTGAAGACTGATGGTGATAATTTCATTTGTTGCCGGTGAGTGATGTGTAATATGCTAATGGGTACAGGAACATAAAGAATTTATTTAAAAAAATAGGATTTATACATGCTAATAATTGACAGAAACACCATTTTTATGAGGCTTGTAAACTGTTTGAATTTAAATTAAAAAAAGTATGACACAATATGAAGTAGAACACCGACTGAATGATGTGACACTTAATCTTGGTCACCTATTGTATGTTGCCAGAAGGATGATTTGCAAAGTGCCCTGTGTGGGAGCTGAAGGCTGTGTTTGCCTATCCTTAGGAGCTGAAGGCTGTGTTNCTTATCCTTAGGATGTGAAGGCTGTGTTTCCTTATCCTTAGGATGTGAAGGCTGTGTGTACTTAGCCTTAGGAGCTGAAGGCTGTGCCTGTTTATCCACAGGACCTGAAGGCTGTGTGTGTTTTTATCCACAGGATCTGAAGGCTGTGCCTGTTTATCCTTAGTAGCTGAAGGCTGTGTGTGCTTATTGTTGGGAGTTGAAGGCTGTGTGTGCTTATCCTTAGGAGCTGAAGTCTGTGTGTGGTGATCCTTAGGAGCTGAAGTCTGTGTGTGGTTATCCTTAGGAGCTGAAGTCTGTGTGTGGTTATCCTTAGGAGCTGCAGGTTGCTGCTGAAGTTATACTTCCTTCATCACCTTAAAATTACCTTCCTTTCTCCTACTGACTTGTCTTTTTGCAGACATTAGTGGCTGTAGATTACTTTAAATCTTCTGACCATGTAGCAAGTGTACAGTGTCAAGTACTTCTGACCAGTGCGTTCAAGTGTGTGATGCACGGGAGTGAACACCTCTTTCAGATTTGATTAATCTCTTCTTCAGAATATCCAGACTGGCTATGGGGCCCACCCAGCCCCCTGTTTACTTGGTACTTGGTGTTTTTCCCAGAGGCAAAGTGGCCTGGACATGAAGCTGACCACTCGCCTGTGTCTGGTGTCATGGTTAGGAATGACTGGAGTGATACCTCTACTCCCCCTGTATATGCCTGTGTTGTGTGCATAGAGACAACTCTGTCTAAGCACGGGCTAAGTTTCCAAAAAAGGATGAGTGTCTTTGTATTGTCTCTGTGCATTCGAGCTCTATGTGACCTTCGTTAGGTGTGTTAACATCCCTCCAAGCGACGTATTAAAATTGCTCCATCTCTCCGTATCATGGAAACCACTGAATGGAAACGTCTGGAAGTGCCCAACCAGTATAGAGTGTCACATTCCAGAAGACTGCAGAAAGATGTGACATTAAACTGACATATATTCAACAGTCTCCAGCTTTGTTGTAAAAGATGCAGTGGTTTGGAAGCCACGTCTGCTTCTGTAGTCAGTTGTAAGCATGACATCCACGCGTGGAGGCTATTAGATGGGGCTAATCAAAAACGTATTTTGCTTATCAGGAACACTGACACCAGAAGTCCGGGATAATGGTGATGGAACATACGATGTCACCTATATGCCACCTCCAGAGGGCAGCAATGTCAAGGCTAAAATAACTTGGGATGGAAAGGACATTCCAAACAGGTATGGTTTATATATATATATCTTAGTCAAGAAGATCAACAATTACAGATAACCAGTCTTGAAGGTTTTACTTACCTCAGGCATGTATATTGTTGTGCAATTAATGATTTTAATGCATATGACAATTGTGATTTGATGATACAAGATGAAATGCTGAGAGTTAAATGACATATAAGAAATTCTTCTTGCAGCCCTTACCAATTGAAAGTCCGTCCAAGAGTGGAACCAGATCAGGTTAAAGTCGAGGGTCCTGGTGTGTCAGGCAAGGGTATTCCTGCCTCACTACCTGCTGAGTTCACCATCGATACCACCCAGGCAGGCTATGGTGATCTTGAGGTTCAGGTGAAGGTGAGTTGGTGAGAAACATGCATTTGGTTTACGTTTGGAATCTTTGTAATTAAACATCCATGAAATGTTTTTAATGTATTTAGGTCATTGACTCATCCATATGTACAGTTGTGTTTGTAGAAACAAATCTCATAGCGTTGTTAAGGAGTTTTAGCTTGCAGAATTTGTATTATATTGAACATTTTATGTATAGGACTTGCTCAGTAGGCACAAGTGTACACCTGTCAGAATTACTCAAGGTGATTAATTTTGTTCAGGGTCCTGATGGTTATCCGCGGAAAGTGAAGCTGGCAGACAATGGTGATGGAACGTTCAAAGCAACCTACATTCCTGATGATTGCGGGCGATACAAAGTTACTGTCAAGTACGGTGGAAAAGAAGTGCCACATTCTCCATTCCAAGTTCAAGCATTTGCAACGGGCAGTGTGAGTTGTACTTTTGTCTTTCATGCATGAAACAATTCCTTTATCACGTGTAATGTTTCCTGTACTTGTTAACCCATGCAGCATGAATGCAGAAATGTATTGTGGTATCTGCCAGCCATGTTCCATATATATTGGTTTCGTGAGTAGTAATATACAGACAGTTTTTTTTCCAAATGTGGAACTGAGTGTGACAGGGTGGGGGCCGTTATCAGACATTTGGCAGTAAGTGATGTCATCTGCTGTACAGCGGGCAGTATGACATTAGTACAGCACCTGCAGGACTGGGTGGGCAGCATGGTCAATAACTATGCAGTAATACAATTGTGAGTGGGTTTGTAGATCCTTTGAGTGGGCTCCCCATTTAGTTGGATATCTTGTATATTGTAACAAATTTGTATTGCATATATCACATTAACCTTTTAAAGCCTAGCGGTAACTTTACATACGACCAGGTTTAACATTAAAAAATTCTACGTGGTGCCAACATTGCGTTTATGTGTTTTGTATGGATCTCAGAACAAACAGCAACTTTTGCCTTATAAAACATTAAGAGATTGGTTTTTATAACCGAAGTGGAGAGTGTTTACTGCGCGGTGTGCACTGAGTCCTAATATAAAACAGATATGCTTCCTCTTTACAGGGTTAATATCGCTTCTGAATTATTCAAATATTAATTTTGTTGCAGGCAGAGAAATGTCAGATCACAGAGGGTATTCAGCATTCACTGACCAGTGGAGAAGAGTACTGTATCACTGTAAATGCTCAGAATGCAGGCTATGGCGCTGTCACCTGCCGTATCCGTTCTACATCAGGCAGGTAAGAAACATAATTGCAGATGGCACGTTAATCTCAGTGTGCTGTCTCATGAGGTCTGTTCAAACAGTGATATTTTTGAGGGTGGGTTTTCACACTGTGCAGTGAAGGATTTTTCCGACACTTGAGAGGAACATACTGCCTCGGTTTTCGGGGTGACTAAAATCTGGTTCGGGTGGATGCCGAAGTAACTGCGAGGAAAGAGTGTGTTGGTTATGTGGAAAGGTTTGAGGGAATTGTGGTGAAAAGTGAAGATGGGATGGGGCATTTATCAAATCAGTGGGAGTTGAGAGTTTCAAGAATGCCCCGTCTGGGGGCCCAGAGTGTAGGATGTGCATGTGGATGGATGCCGTTGATAAACATCATTTATCACAGTGAGGTGGTGTTGCTTGAGGGGGGCGAGACGGTTTTGTTTGTGGACAAGACCTACTTCATTGTTGCCTGTTGAACTCCGTTGACAACAAAAGAGGGAATGATTTGGAGTGATCTGATCAGGATATTTATATGGTGCTGTAGAAGGGTATCTACAAAAAGCTGATATACTAAAGGTCTGTGAATTATTTTGGAAGTAGCTTATGCCAATTTTAGTTTGTAGGACATTATAAATGGCCAGTGTGAAACTGACTGTAACAAAACCAGGAAACTGACTTGTAGTTGTTGCCTCATACTTGACTTAAAATCCATTTTATCATTAAACACCCACATTTTCAAAAGGTACTGGAAATTGAAAAAGGAAGCACTGGATCGCACTGTGTGGAGAACTCGCTTTGGAAGAGGCTATGGATTTATTTAAGACAGACTACAGAATGACTGTATGAGCCACAGATTTAATAGTCTTGGCAAAGGCACATTTTTAACTTCTCCAAAACATCCAGACTGAATCTGGGGCCCACCTGGCCTCGTTTTTAGTGGGTACTGGGGGGCCTTCCCTGGGGCATGAACCTGACCACTCCTATGCATCTACTGCTGATGTTAAGAATGAGTGGAGCTACACCTCAGTTGCCCCATTTGCCTGTGTGGCATGCAAAGGGGAAAACTGCACTTTATCTTTTTAATTTTGACACAGGAAAGTTCTGTCTAAGCATAAATACTGTGCAGCTGACTGAGCACTTGTATGATGGTGAAATTATTTACCAAAAAACGGGATGTTGTTTTGAGTAAAGCTTACTGCATGCTATTAGGTTTGTCATTTACAGAAATTATAACGCCCCTGAACAAACTTTCTTTTTCCAAACTGTAGTGTTACATTGTATGTACCTTATTCATGCAGGGAGAGTTATTCTTCGTAGGTATAATCCTAAAAACATGTTTTTCCTGAAACTGTTAGAAAATGGCATGGTTCACTGCGTAACATACTTGCTTTGTCTTCAGCTGTTGGTTTGCTTCACAGTAATCGCGGCTGTTACTGCCTGCTGTTGAAAATGTTTGTTATTATTTCATAGTTAACTGAGCATTCCATTTTTGTAATAAACTTTATACATATTTGTATTTAGTAAATATAATTACAATAAATACGCACAGAAGGTTAAAAAATGGGTTAAGAACGACTGCACTAATACCAGCACTCTCCGAGTGTGTGTCACTGTTGAGTCTGTGAGAATAAGTGGTCGTGGCTAGATGCCAATGCTGCTGAAAACACATTAAGTGTAGCATCCTCCTCGATAATGGTCATTTTCCTTTTTTCATATTTATAAACGTTGTTTGCCTGCCGAAAAATATCGTAAGTTGGTTAAGAAACATATTGATTATGAAGTTTTGTGGCGAGAAACTGAGATTTTTCAGTGGAGTTGCTATTTCCCTTTACATGTTGGAGTGTTTTGGAAAGTTTAGGCTGATAAGGGATTTTCTTTAAACAGTATGGACTTAAAAAACTTATGATGTGGATGGGATTGTGTAGGACATGACAGTCTACACTAGAGAGGAATGAGTAATGACTACATAATGTTGGAGGGGAAACCTGCAGGGCGAGAACCGCCTGAGCTGAGGGGGCGTGGACAGACGGGTGGGTCATTTTAACGTGGTCTGGATTGAACTGCATCCAGTGACAGCCCTGCACAAGGTTGTAACTTGTAACAATTTCGTCTGTGTCTGAGTACAGGATAAAGAGAGAGAAAACCAGTCTGAACATGGATGACACATGACAGGCTGCCATACAGGCTACTGCAGTAAATGTAATCTGTGACATGTGCTTATTACGTTGTGGACCTCTATAGCACTGTATATGGTGTTTGCTGGTGACAGATGTTTAGCGCCACGTAACAGAATCATGGAACATTTGGCAACAGTACAGGGAGAGTACAAAGTGGACGATGTTGACAGATAAATTTGATGTCTTTCAAAATCAACAGTTTGGAAAGCCAATTTTCAACGCACACTTGCCAAATGTTGTGTTATTTATGTACAAACACTTTCTGGCTGAAGGAACTTGTTTTAAAAATGGAACTGGTTGCGTGAGAGAAATTTTACTGGGGAATAGTGGAGTTTAAAGAGCTACTGTGCTTGAGATGGCAGCTTCCATAGGCCGCTGTCATTTGAGGTACAACATAAGCAACAGGCACGTCTAGTGTGTTAGACGTACGAAGAAGCTCCGATAATGATAAAGAAACCATTCAGCATATAACTGGTGCATATTGTGCGCTAGCTCAAGGCATTACGCCTGTCGTCACAGTCAGTTGGCCAGCATTGTCCATCAAGAAGTGTCTGTCAAATGTGGACTGTCAAGGGAAAAACCCAGCATCGTATTATAAATATGAGCTGTAATCTGTGTTAGAAGATTCCAACTATAAACTGTACCATGACAGGTCTGTAATAACTGATGGAACTATCCACAACAACAGGCTGGACACAGTTATACTTGATAAAACCATAAATGAAGCACGCTCAATGAATGCAGCAATTCCTAACAGTCACAGCCTTCACAGCACCGTCACTGAGAAGCTCCAGAAATATGCGGACTTGAAAGGAGGGCTAATAAAAATACGGCAACTGAAAATGGCTGATGTAATACCACTAGTATTATCCACAGTGTGTATTATCCCAGACAAATTGCATGAAAACTGCTTAATCTCCACCCTGCTCTCTATATTCTAATGCAGAAAGCTGTAATACTTAACCTTTTAAAGCCTAGCAGTAACTTTACATACCACCAGGTTTAACATTAAAAAATTCTACGTGGTGCCCACATTGCATTTATGTGTTTTGTACGGATCTCAGAACAAACAGCAACTTTTGCCTTATAAAACATTAAGAGACTGGTTTTTATAACCGAAGTGGAGAGTGTTTACAGCGCGGTACGCACTGAGTCCTTATATAAAACAGATACGCTCCATCTTTAAAGGATTAATATATGCTGTATAGTTAGAAAATTTGGGCAGAAGAGTGAGTAAGAGGTGCTTGGTCAGTGAGACCTGTACTCTTTTGAGAACCAGCTAAACTGCCCTGAGATAAGGAGTGTGGGCGATGGTGGTGATGACGATGATGATGATGATGACGACGACGACGACGACGACGATGACGATGACGTGGTGGTGGTGGTGGTGGTGGTGGTGGTAAGTGATGTGATGGAAATTTGTAACAGCCCAACTAAAACAGATCTTCAGTCATGTAATTGAATCGATTAAACTAATGTTACATCATTCGGGAAGGGAATGTACCAAAAAATCATACCATAGTGATGATATAGGCCTGTAGTCCTTTGGCAGCATTAATTATAAAATGAGTTTTATAGTAACCTCACGTTGGTAATGTTCATATTATTGGAGGATCCACTGCTAAGAACTGTTTCGTCTGTCATTTACCTTTGGACTCCTCTGGTGCAGTATAGCGTTAGCATTTAATTACAGCACATAGCCTGTGTCTCTGTAATTGCTGCAGAAGATTAATTTGAATTCTTTAATTTTGATAGAAGTTTTTGTGACTGGTCATACAGCATGTGGAAGGAATGAATAAAAATGGCAGTGGAATGGTGCCTTTTAAAGTTTCTGGCAAAACTGTGATTGTTGGATTTACATCATAAGATGTTATTCTGTATCTTAGCTGTGTAAAGACTCAGATTAACCAGAATTATATTTAAATATTCATTCCGTACCGCGTAGTAGACACAATGTTTTGTAGGGAAATAATCGCTGTGCATGGAATTTTTAAACATTTTATTGCTATGTAGTATTTTGTTTGACAAAGTCACTGATCGCGAACGATAGCGCACGAAGTACGGCAGATATTCCAATATGTATATACGGAGCCGCCACTGTCAGATATTCCGTTATGTATAAATCAAGCCGCCACTGTCAGACATTCCAGTATAAACGAAACCGCCGCTGGGAGATTTCTGTATATAAACTGAGCCACCACTGAAAGATATTCCACTATGTATAAACCGAGCCGCCGCTGTCAGATATTCCACTGTGTATAAATCAAGCCGCCAGTGTCGGACATTCCAGTATAAACGAAGTCGTCACTGGAAGATATTCTGTGTATAAACCGAGCCGCCACTGACATTCCACTATGCATAAACCGTGCCGCCAGTGTCAGATATTCCTGTATTATAAACCGAGCCGCCACTGACATTCGTCTATATATAAACCAAGCCGCCACTGGCAGATATCCCTCTGTACAAACGGAGCCGCCACTGACAGATATTCCACTATGTATAAACCGACCCGCTATTGGGGGATATTCCAATACGTATAAACCGAGCCGCCACTGGCAGATGCTCCACTATAATTCGAGCCGCCACTGGCAGCTATTCCAATATGTATAATTCGAGCCGCCAGTGACAGATATTCCAATGTGTATAATTCGAGCCGCCGCTGGCAGATGTTTCAATATGTATAAACGGAGCCGCCACTGGCAGATACCCCAATATGTGTAAACCGAGCCGCCACTGACAGATATTCCTCTGTGTACGAAGCTGATCCGGCCCCAGGCATCACTAAGATAGCAACACCTCGATCCCACGCCACGCTCTTCTTGCCTATTTATAACTCCACCTTTTCCCAGGGTTCCAGAAATTTCCCCTCTCTATTACATTGCATGTGGGTGACTATGAAGCGCGTTTCGTATGTCTCCGAAACGTTTCCCTTCCCGCAGACGCACAAGCATACACTAATTGAGTGCAGACAATACTTAAAGGCAATGTGAAGTCCTCGTATTTGACTCGGTTATGCCAGAGTTGATCCCGCGGTCCGTGGCGTGCGTCAGGCACCCTTTTATTTCACAGTTCCAGATTTACGGTTCTTAGTTGTGCTGTCTTACTGCTTTAAGTCTAAAGCTTATCAGAATTTTTAAAATTAGCTCGTACCGCGCAGAGAACATAGGCGCCAAAGTCCAATCCGTTTAATGCTGTTCAGGAAACTTGATCTCTATTGGAATCAGTCAAAATCAACAAGTGCTTCGACTTGTGGAGTGATACTATAGCATTTCATTGCCCTCGCACATGTCGGACTGTAAGGCTGTCTTTAGGGGAACCTATTAAAAATATCGGTAGAAAATACATTAAAAATATCGTTAGAAAATGCATGCTTATATATGGACCGGTCAAATACATTGTGTCCTGGTCTGTTGCGTCAGATATTTTGTGGTACCAATTAATTTGTCACTTTTGACCATAACATTACACTCCTCGCTTAAAACGACACAAAATATTCAGTCCCTTCCATGACGTTATAACCGAGTTCGATTGTATATGTGTATATATATCGATTGGTACCGTGAGTTCTTTCAATTATTTCGCAGAAGATGGTCTAACAGGCGGAAACATGTCGGAGGGAAATAAAACACTGTTGTATAAGCTACAGCTTCTGTGTACGTATTTGATCAGGGGACGTGCGAGAGAAATTAACCCTTTAAAGATGAAGCGTATCTGTTTTATATAAGGACTCAGTGCGTACCGCGCTGTAAACACTCTCCACTTCGGTTATAAAAACCAATCTCTTAATGTTTTATAAGGCAAAAGTTGCTGTTTGTTCTGAGATCCGTACAAAACACATAAACGCAATGTGGGCACCACGTAGAATTGGTTAATGTTAAACCTGGTGGTAGGTAAAGTTACCGCTAGGCTTTAAAAGGTTAAGAGGTGCCAAGCATGCGTTATCCACTCGAGCCTAGCGTCACGTCGTGTTAGTTGCTGAGCGGGGGAATCCGTATGGGCGTGGCTGGTAGGATTTGTCAGACACGCCACATGCGCGCATTGATTGTATGTGCTGTACCTGTTGTTAGGTTAAATTTGCAAGGCCCTCGCTGCATTCTGCCTGCCCCCAGACCCTCATGAAAGTGTTTTGACGCGGTCAGGTTTCTTCTAGAATACGGTATATTTTTCGTATCGCGTTATGTCTTGCTGTCGCGGCGCCATCAGTCTGTCTGTTCATCAGACGTGTCGTCTGTTACATTCGCACTGCAGACGCAATGCGCCGTCCGTGGTGGATCCAGTTCCTGTCACGTCACGTTCTCGTGAGCGAACGCTGAAGGTTGTTTTTATGTTGTTCATTTCCGTGCATATGATCAGTATATCAAAACAGCCAAATTATTATTATTATTATTATTATTATTATTATTATTATTTCTTACTGCAATTGGGCTTTCACCCGGTGGCAGCAGCCTTACACCAGTACAGACACCACAATGCAATAACACATACTTAAACGGAACAGCACAAATTACAGTACACGTATTAGCAATTCACCCACACAATACAATGTGCCTACACTAATACAATATACCTACATAAGTACAATATACCTACACAAATACCATATACCCACACATTACAAAATACTTACACAAATACGGCATACCCATAAAATACAATATACCTACACAAATACAATATACGTACACAAATGCAGTACAAATACAATATATTCCCAACAACACAATATACGTACACAAATGCAGTACAAATACATTATATCCCCACAACACAATATAGTACACAAATACGATACAAATGCAATATACTCACATAAACATAATATAATACACAAATACAATACAAGTGTATACCCATACAAATACAGCGTAATATTCCCACGCAAATACAATATACCCACACACACACGTTTCAGAACACCTTCACATCACTTCACTTATTTACACACAACACTTCACATCACTTATTTACACACAACACTTCACTTCACATCACTTCACTTTTTTACACACTGCACTTCACATCATTTCACTTATTTACATACAACACTTCACATCACTTCACTTATTTACACACAACACTTTTCACATCACTTCACTTATTTACACACAACACTTCACGTCATTTCACTTACATATACTCAAAACCCCACTTGAATTCGCTTTGCTTGTAACTACCTTCTTAACTCCCTTCCTAAAAGTGCTTAATGCACAGTGTTATTGTTTGTATATTTATCTTTTTTGTTCCTCTTCTCCCCGACATGTTTCGGCAAGTAACTATGCCTTTATCAAGGGGGCTATATCAAAATTACGTAAGATGTGCATGAATGTGACTACGGAATGTTACAACTTTTAAAATGTTAACATTTGCTATAAAATTTGTTGCACTGTTCTTATTCTTGTGGTGCTGTTTTTTGGCCTGGCGTCGCAATTTGTTGTAATTCGAAGGTTTTGATATACTGAAGGCCGCCCGTGTGTTGTACTGATTATAGTCACGGGGCACTATGGGCAACGCCCTTCACCCGGGATATAACGCTAATACGAGTAAGTGACGCTGCATCGTTTGTAGGCGCGCTCGAAAAAATTGCGAAAAGAGATATTAGCTTCGTCTTGCTTGGCCTTCCGCATGGAACAGCTCGGCTCCTACTGAACTGATTTTCATGAAATTTGATATTTGAATGTTTTTCGAAAATCTGTCGAGAAAATTAAAAGTTCGATTAGAGTACGACTTGAATGACGGGTACTTTACATGAGGACCTATGTACATTTGTAATATCTCGCTGAATTATTTTTGGAATTAGAAATTTTTCGGACGAACGTTGCAGAGAAAATCAAAACACGTTTTATTTTCAGTAACTTCTATCCTAAAACCATGCCGTTCATGAGGTAATATGGAAAAATATGGTAGATACAGACAGGCCACAGATGATAATATAATACGGCGCATGCACTTTGCATGCTGGGTAACTAAGGCAAAAATACAGACACCTTTCCCCTTGAATCACTCTGTATGCTTTATCGTATGCCTTGACTTCATGTAATACGAAATTTAATGCCGTCGACATTTATGTTACTTTATGCTGCTAATGTAGCGGGCGCCTTTCTGCTGAACCGATCCATATTCCCTGCTCCGTCATTAACTAACCATTCTCATGTTTTTAGAAGAGAGAAATTATTCAGAAGATGATAATTTTTTTTTTCGTGTACTCCCTGTTCCACAAATATGCAATTTGATCGAGGAAATGTAACATCTGTGTGTTTGTAGTTTCGCCCCCCCCCCCCTACCCCACGTTCGTTTTTAAGTGAAGTGCAGTCTGCTACGTGCACAGCTTTGTTCCTGACAGACGTGTGTACAAATACAGCGAAGACAAGCACACTGTTTTAAAGTGGTCCTTTTGTATGTCTGTCCACGGACGTGACGAGTTTCTGAGGAATTTACGATGAAGGGTTAAGGAGATAAGAATTGTGGAATTGTTCGTCTACAAAAGAAAAAAGTTATTAAATGTGTTTATGGGGCGGAAAATAATTTTAAAATGTTTAATAAAAGAGCGGAATGCCTTGTGTGCTGATGTCACCAGCTGAGGAGTGAGAGATGTATCTGAAGCTATAAAATTGTTTTGTATTCTTTGATGTTACGTGTAAACATCTCGTGATGAAGCTATTTTTACGTACGCCTAATGGCCTGACGATATTTACTCCTACACTCTTAACAGGTGTACTGCCTGCCCGTGGTCTGCTGTTATTAAAAGTACATTTATGTACGCGTGATATAAACGTGTTTCGGCTAGTTATTGCTTCCACAGTAATTTCAGTATCCATTTATTTTTTGGCTATGAAAAGAATAAGACTGTAAATTGCGGAACTTTACCGAGGCGTTCTTTGCTTTTGGGATGCCATGGTCTTTTACGTAACAGGCTTAAATGTAATTCTGTTCACGTCTTATGAGAAAATTACTCTCTTTCCTGCGCCGCTTTTTATGAAAGTCTCGAATGATGGACGGCTTTTCTTGCACATCTTTGTATCGAATTTCACGAAAATCGGACATTAAATCTAGGAAATTCGTTTCGTAGTCCTTCTCTCTTCTACCTACTTGTTCACAGTAGGTGTAGAGGTTGTTTAATTGGATCACTCTCAGACACACACCACAGTCGGTAGGACTCCTCTGGGCGAGGGATCGGCCCGTCGCAGAGACCTCTACCTGACAACACAAACAATCATAACAGACAAACATATCCATGCCCCCGGTGGGATTCGAACCCACGATCCCAGCAAGCGTTCGGCCGCAGACCCACGCCTTAGACCGCGCGGCCGCTGGGACCGGGAACAAATCTGGGAAATACACTATAAATCCATTTGCACCGGTGAGTAAAGTGTGGCGTTCACTTTGGCGGTTTTCGCAAGATTCACGGCCAGCACATTTTTTGACCACCTTTACCGAATTTAAGCACAGTGACCTCTACCTGGACCGTTCTTGGACCGCCCTACCATTTGCTCGGAACTAACCCTATCGTCGCCCTTCCATTGCCCTGATTTCCTCCGCCTTTCCTGTGTAACCCATATTGCCTTTCTTCCCAACCACATCGACATCCACGTGAACCAAAATTCCACCCTGAAGATGGAGGCACTATGTTTCTACGAAACATCGTAATTGTCATCTGCTACCTGGCGCAGGAACCCAAAAGACGCCACCAGCTGATCAAAAAGAGCTGTGAGGGCCTTGAAACTTATATGCAAGAAACAATAAATTTGTAAGTTCTAATTGATGACGCATTAAGCGCTAGTGTCTTGAAGGCTTCGTGTGGCTGTAGTGGAGTTTACATTTTGGGCTGGGATTGTGCAGGATTGACGCTTACGTGCTACTAACATTTTGAGTGCTTGTTCGGGTGATTAACCTTTTAAAAACGAAACGTAATCTGTTTTATATAAGGACTCAGTGCGTACCGCGCTGTAAACACTCTCCACGTCGGTTATACAAAACCAGTCGCGTAATGTTCTATAAGGTATAGTCGCTGTTCTGAGATCCGTACAAAACACATAAATACGCTGTGTGGGCAGAACGTAGAATTATATTTAAAGACCCAGTCCGTATCGCGCAGTAGCCACAGTCCGTCTCGGTTATAGAAACCAGTCAGTTAATGCTGTATAAGGAAATAATCGCTGTTTGTTTTGAGATCCACACAAAACATATAAATACGCTGTGTGGGCAGAACGCAGAATTATATTTAAGGACCCAGTTCGTACCGCGCAGTAAACACACTCCGTCTCGGTTATAAAAACCAATCAGTTAATGCTGTATAGGGAAATAATCGCTGTTTGTTCTGAGATCCACACAAAACACATAAATACACTGTGTGGGCAGAACATACTCTTAGAATTTGTGAATGTTAAACCTGGTGGTACATAAAGTAACCACTGGGCTTTGAAGGGTTAAATCAAGGAATGATGTGATAGGAATGTGGGAAACGTGGGAAGAAGAAGAGAAATTCGTACAAGATTTTGGTGCGGAAATCTGAAGGGAAGAGACTACTCGTAAGACCTATACGCGGCGGATATTATTAAAATGGATTTTAAAGAGATAGGCTGCGGTGACATGGACTGGGTTCCTTTGTGTCAGGATAGGGACAAGTGGTGACTTTCATGAAAACGGTAATGGACCTTCTGGTTTCATAAAATGTGAGGAACCGGGGTGGGTGTGACAGGGTTATGAACCGGGGTGGGTGTGACAGGGTTATGAACCGGGGTGGGTGTGACAGGGTTATGAACCGGGGTGGGTGTGACAGGGATATGAACCAAGCGGTATTTTTGTGTAGGTGCATTACTCAGTTCTTTGTGTTTGATGTGCTATCTCTGCAGCTACTGGAGCCAGTTACGAGAGTTTGGACGCCGCCGACAGGATGTCATCACACGGACGATGTCACATTTAATTCCAGTAACACCGATGTCTCGATTGTCAACAAATATAAAACACACACACACACACACACACACACCACATGTTGATAGCAACATAACTTGGTTCCAGATGATGGAAATAAAAAAATAATTCAGATCGACAGTATAAACCGGAAACCGACAACCGATTGAAGCCTAAATCAGTGCCATATGTTGTGAACATGTGTTGACTGTGCAGAAACGTCGGGAATTAGACATGTGGCTGGATACAAATCGCTTATTGATAGGCATACTGCTAGACTAACATTTTAAGTTTGAAATCATTTTAATGGTCTGTGTATTAGTTTTACATATGAGCTCACTGCGAAGCCTGGACAGCTGATAAATATGGTCCCAGGGATTAAAAACGTTGGACTGATGTTCGTAAAGAAAAGTGGTCACTCATTTAATGCCCAGTGGTTACTTTATGTACCGCCAGGTTTAACATTCAGCAATTCTACGTTCTGCCCACACAGTGTATTTATGTGTTTTGTGTGGATCTCAGAACAAACAGCGATTATTTCCCTATACAGCATTAACTGACTGGTTTTTATAACCGAGACGGAGTGTGTTTACTGCGCGGTACGGACTGGGTCTTTAAATATAATTCTACGTTCTGCCCACACAGTGTATTTATGTGTTTTGTGTGGGTCTCAGAACAAACAGCGATTATTTCCCTACACAGCATTAACTGACTGGTTTTTATAACCGAGACGGAGTGTGTTTACTGCGCGGTACGGACTGAATCTTTAAATATAATTCAGGTTTTCGTTCTTTGTAAGGGTTAAGGTTTTATTTTATGGTCGCTCGTTGATTGGTTCTTTAAATGTAACTATATATGTTAAAACTCTTGATTGTTTGTTGATTCTTGATGTATTTAATGACACTTTATTTTCTATTGAATGAGGGGAAGATTTTGTTTGACGTATTGGGAAGATACATGTGCGTTACTTTTATGCAGTACTAAGTCATTGATGTGGAGAAGCTGAAGAAGACTATGAAGAATATCGGCATTGATGTCTTTTGGGCCTGAAACGTCGAGATGGCCGAAACATGGCGCTGTTTGACGCTGTATTTTGTTATGACTGCGAACACGCCACAGCAAGAGGCATAATATGTCATGCTTGAAGGTTCGCCGTGAATGGCAGGCAACTTCTCCGACGCATTTGTCACGCGTGTTGCATGAACAATGCCAGTTGGGGGTTTGCCAGAAGCCAAACAATGCAACCTGCATTGTTCTGTCGCGAAACTTGAGGTTTTCAGAGCGGTTTTGCTGAAGATTTAAACCTTCTGATAAATATACCAGTCTTAACGCGGCGTAACATCTTCATTGCATAGTGAGTGTGTCTGCTTCACTGGAATATTCATAACCCACTTCCGGAACGACTGCGGGTTTAACCCTTTAAAGACGAAGCGTATCTGTTTTATATAAGGACTCAGTCCGTACCGCGCTGTAAACTCTCCACTTCGGTTATAAAAACCAGTCTCTTAGTGTTTTATAAGGCAAAAGTTGCTGTTTGTTCTGAGATCCGTACAAAACACATAAACGCAATGTGGGCACCACGTAGAATTTTTTAATGTTAAACCTGGTCGTATGTAAAGTTACCGCTAGGCTTTAAAAGGTTAATGACTCAGTGCCCAAGTACAGCAGTGACTGCTGTGCAATTTCGAAGCACGGATAGAAGTCTATGTGAAGCATGTTGCAAATTTGTCCTGCGGGGATGTAGGTGACGTGACAGAACTGAATAGAACATAGGTCGGTGTCAGTAGCATAGGTAACCCGTCCCCCCCCCCCGCCCACCCGCCCGAGATTGCTTATTAAGCCTCCCCCCCCCCCCGTTATAATTGCGAAGTTTCAGATTTCATAACGGGGTTCACAGTACCGCCTTCAATCAGAAGAACGGAATCCGGTCTGAAAAGGAACCCGCAAAAAATTGCAGCATTCTATGCGTTTAAGGGTCCCCCTGGCTCACGGGACCGCCGTGCCAATAGTGGGTGTGCATGGCGGTCTGGATCCACGGTATGTTCAGAACACCGACTCAGCACTGTGTGTTTTATTTATTTCGACAGGACTGGTGTAGTGTGTAGAATACAGTGGGCTACGACATGCAGTGCTCTTTTACATAAATGAATAGAAATGACACACGACCCTGTATAACCTTCAAAATTTATACGTCTTCTTGCAGTGTCATGAGCGTGGAAGCTTTCGATTTTCGGTGTAAAGAGGAGTTTTAAGAACTAGCAACTGGCTGAATATGCGGAATGTTTGGGAAGGTTTAGTATATTGCAACACAACTTATGTTTGTGAGGGACGTAAATAAAACCGTAAGATTACATAAATAACACTACATGTTCCGTCTGACACACCCTGTATTTGGTATCATTTTTTTGAAAAAATTAATAACAAATTTGTTACTACTTTTTCAACAAAAAATTAATAACAAATGTTGTGTCAGACGGAATAATGTAGTGTTATTTATGTAATTCTATATACAAAACGGGATGGATAGCGTCAAATTAAAAAAATTTGTAAGGGTTTGGCAGTAGTCGGGTAATTGACTGTGTAAAAATAAATCGGATTGTATATTTTGAAAACTCAGTTTAAGGGCTCACAACCGATGCGCATTTTGGTAAATTATGTCGTTCTTTAGTCTAAATCGAAGGTAAAGAAAAAGGTAAAGGTAAAGGTGTCTCTCTCTCTCTCTGTACATCATGAGGTGTTGCTCCACTCATTCTTACCGTCAATACTAGACGGAGATGAGCAGTCAGCATCACGCTGCAGCCGCTTTGCTCCCGGGAAAGAACTCCGGTACACATTGGGTACAAGGCTGGGTGGGCCTCCAGAGTTGGTCTGGATGATGTGATGACGAGAAAAGAAATATCTTGTCTCTCTCAGGATGCTGTGAATAGAACTAAACGTGCTGGCGGTGTAGAAGTGCATCGTTGAGTGTTTGTTCCAGTGACCTGGACATCGACATTGAAGACAATGGCGACGGAACCTTCAGCATCTACTACACAGTGAAGGACGCTGGTGACTACACTTTGAGCGTCAAGTTCGGCGGACAGCCGGTGCCAGACGGCTTCTACACTTTCACGGTAAGTGCAGATATTTAAAGCCTTACCCATTATATCACGGCGTTAGAATGCCAAGGTAGGAACACGAAAATTTTGTGTAAATATACACAGTGATCTCGAAGTTCGTGAAACTCGATGTTCGGAATTTCGACCTTTCATGATCACCCATTTTAACCTTTTAAAGCCTAGCGGTAACTTTACATACGACCAGGTTTAACATTAAAAAATTCTACGTGGTGCCCACATTGCGTTTATGTGTTTTGTACGGATCTCAGAACAAACAGCAACTTTTGCCTTATAAAACATTAAGAGACTGGTTTTTATAACCGAAGTGGAGAGTGTTTACAGCGCGGTACGCACTGAATCCTTATGTAAAACAGATATGCTTCGTCTTTAAAGGGTTAATACCAGTGTTTTAATGTTTCGCGGTGGTTCAGAAGAATCGGAATGAGACTGCGTGGCAGGTGTTTAGGTGGTTACGCGAACGCGCCTTGGTGTTACGTTATACGTACGTCGTCTGTCTTCTCTTTAGTAATTTTATTTCAATAAATTTAATACATACGGTGGGCAATTTTATTCGCCGCGGACAGGTTTCACTTCGAATCCCTTGCACGATCGATGATAAAGTTGTCAGTGTACGGATGATTTTGGTGACACCCGCGCCGCCTGTAATCTGATCGCCACCAAACTCACATGACGCTCCGCGCTCCTCCGAGTCACCCGCCAACCTACCCCCCCCCTCCCCCCGCAATCCCTGCCTAGCAAAACAAGCGTTGTTCTATAAATGTAAACATCCGCCGCCAGTGCCCGCTGTCATTGCGAGGTTTAAACCAAATTTCATTGGCTACTGTCGAGGATTGTCTGCGTGCACGGATGTTTACGTGATTAATGGGATCCAACCACTCGAAGGTTATCTCTTTTTTTATTCTGAAGTGGTCATTAAACGAAGTAATTAGGCCAGTGACAGATTTGACGTGTCGGTGTGTAAGTGCGTATCAATAAATTTCCGAGTTTTCTAAGGGTATTGCGCTCCTTCAATTTTAGGTGCCGTGGTGATAATATTGGCGTTTTTATGGTCTGTGTATTCGTCTGAGGGATAATACCGAGTATCAGTGGAGGACAGACGCCAGGGATATGCATGAAGTGATATTTGATAGCTATAGTGTATCATACTTGTAAATTAATTACAGTCGAACCCGCTTAAAACGACATCGGTGTATGCGAGACCTCGTCTATAACGTCCGATATTCTGTGGTACCAATTAATTCCTTACTGTTAACCGTAACATTATACTCCTCGGTTGTAACGACACTCGTTTATAACGACACAAAATATTCGGCCCTTTTCATGACGTTATAACTGAGTTCGACTGTGTATTTGCACGTAAAATGAGACAGCTACTGTAGAACTGACCAAAAATGTAATTCTATTTTTGAAGCCTATTCGAAAATGAACGAGGAGGATATTTGGGCCTAAGAGGGACGAGGCGACAGGGGATTGGAGAAGACTACATAACGAGGAACTTTATGACCTGTACTCATCACCAAATATTATTCGGGTAATCAAATCGAGAAGACTTAGATGGGCGGGGCATGTGGCACGTATGGGGGAGGAGAGAGGTGCATACCGGATTTTGGTGGGGAGACCCGAGGGAAGGCGACCACTTGGGAGACCCAGGCGTAGATGGGGGGATAATATTAAGATGGATATTCGGGAAGTGGGATGGGAGGACATGAACTGGATTGAGCTGGCTCAGGATAGGGACAGGTGGCGGGCTCTTGTGAATGCGGTAATGAACCTTCGGGTTCCATAAAATGCGGGGAATTTCTTGACTAGCTGAGAAACTGTTAGCTTCTCAAGAAGGCCTCTGCTCCATGGAGTTAGTTAGTTTGAAAATGAACAGCAGGTAGATGGATGCTAAGAATAGCTCTTATTGCTGTCTGCACCTGAATCGAATTTATATGAAGCTTCTGGTAGTTAAAGAGAAGCTACAGATTGTTTATGGCACTACTTGTGAGTCTGGACGGTAAGGCGCGTGCGCTGAGTTGGCGAAAAGCGTAAGCGAGTTTTGTAGAGACGGCTGGTGTATATTTATTTCATTTGCACTGTTTCCGTGGTAGTGCCTTGTAACGTGTTGAATTCCTCGAGGGCTATAGTGAACACTGCACTACAAGTCGGAAGGTCGCAGGTTCGATTCCCGATGGTGTCATTGGAATTTTTCATTGACATAATCCTTCCGGTTGCACTATGGCCCTGGAGTCGACTCAACGTCTAACAGAAATGAGTACCAGGAATATTTCCTGGGGGGTAAAGGCGGAAAGTGTGTAGGGCTGACAACCTTACCACCTTCATGTGCCGACTGTCTGGAAATCTGGCAGCTTCAACCTCCTGGAAACCTGTGGGCCTGTCCAGGCCTGTAATGGGACTGCTTTACCTTTTTACTGTTTAACCTTTTAAAGCCTAGCGGTAACTTTACGTACCACCAGGTTTAACATGAAAAAATTCTACGTGGTGCCCACATTGCGTTTATGTGTTTTGTACGGATCTCAGAACAAACAGCAACTTTTGCCTTATAAAACATTAAGAGACTGGTTTTTATAACTGAAGTGGAGAGTGTTTACAGCGCGGTACGCACTTAGTCCTTATATAAAACAGATACCCTTCTTCTTTAAAGGGCTAATTCAGTTGTTTTTGTATGATTTTAACATTTTAGTGATAACATTTAGTAGGCCATTTCGATATTAATAAAACTGAAGGAGTTGAATTAAATTGAAATAAAACGCATATTAAAAGCTTACGTGTAGTTAAACCCTGAGGGAGGTTCATGTGTGTCTTAAAATTAACTTCTTCTTCTTCGTCTTCTTCTTCTTCTTCTTCTTCTTCTTCTTCTTCTTCTTCTTCTTCTTCTTCTTCTTCTTCTTCTTCTTCAGCACGTTGCTATATACACTTCGCGCGTTTAGAAGATTCATTTCACATGAGATATTGTACTGGTTTTATGTGTAGCGTAGAGTCAGAAATGAAAATTCACGATTCATTAATGAGGAGGTGTCGTGAAGGCAGCGGACCACAATTTACCTCCGGAAGAGGGAACCGACGATATCTTTTGGCACAGTCGGTGCTTGAACAGAGATTCTGATATGCTATCCATAGACTGCGAAACGGAAATTCTGCCACCACTCTCGCTGAAACAGCTTGAATGTGAGGTTAAATTTAGTTAAATCTGTAGAAAAGAGATGTGCCCTTTTCAGTGTAGAATCCAGAAGCCCCGCCTTGATGAGCAAGATAAGTTTCATTTTGTCGGTACATGCGGCGTCGCGCGTTTCATGCAGTAACCCAGATTTAACTGACGCAACTGCGTGACGCATAAAGTGCAATTAATGGACCTTAAACACTTGGCCTGAGTATAATGAAGATATATATATATATTTGTGTTGACTTGGAGGAGGTATACATAAATATCGAGGGATATATTATAGTTGTTCGCAATCTGACCACGTGTGCGCCCCCCATTCACGTAGTAAACCGTGGAGGGGGCCCTACCGAGCCGGGGGTGGCCGGTTTCTTGCGTCGCCACGCCCCTGTACGCGTCCCTGCCAGATTCTTTGCGCATATAAGGAGGGGGCTTCAGACGCCGTATTCTCTCACACCCTCGTTCTTCCCCTTCTTTTATTCTTTTGTTGTCATGTACAGGCAAAATTAAGGCGGGGGCCTGGTTGATTGTTCAGTAAGTGGTTTGAAACTAGTTCATGTTGGATCCTTGGTGCTAGAAGATAGTGTGTGGTGAACTGCAGGCGGATTTGATCTGATCTGGTCGTCGCCACAGCTTTGAAGTAAGTAAAACCGGATGCCCCGATTTCGGGTGTAACATATAAATTGTCCTTTCCCCCCCACCCTGCGACCTGGCCACCTCCCACCTGTCAACTTGCTCATTTAATACTTTAATTGACGATGTCTGCTACAACTCCCAACACCTTACAGCCGTCATAAAGTCGATTGGTTTGGTTTATTTGTACAGGA
>BLKM01000692.1:509814-533821 GCA_013340265.1 Coptotermes formosanus
CCCCCCCCCCCCCCCCCCCCCCCCGCTTTTGCTCCTAGGATTTCGGGTATTGCGTTTTATGTAACAGCCTGTACTGTGAATTGTTAACTATTGAGGATTACCCTTTACAGCCCAGCGGTCACTTCATGTACCGCCAGGTTCAACATTCACAAATTCTGCCTTCTGCCCACACAGTGTATTTATGTGTTTTGTGTGGATCTCAGAACAAACAGCGATTATTTCCCTATACAGCATTAACTGACTGGTTTTTATAACCGAGACGGAGTGTGTTTACTGCGCGGTACGGACTGGGTCTTTAACATTCACAAATGCTACGTTCTGCCCACACAGTGTATTTATGTGTTTTGTGTGGATCTCAGAACAAACAGCGATTATGTCCCTATACAGCATTAACTGGCTGGTTTTTATAACCGAGACGGAGCGTGTTTACTGCGCGGTACGCACTGAGTCTTTAACTCTCCCCTCTAAAGCCCAGCGGTCACTTTATGTACCGCCAGGTTTAACATTCAACAATTCTACATTCTGCCCACACAGTGTGTTTACGTGTTTTGTGTGGATCTCAGAACAAACAGCGATTATTTCCCTATACAGCATTAACTGACTGGTTTTTATATCCGAGACGGAGTGTGTTTACTGCGCGGTACGGACTGAATGTTTAAGTATAATTCAGGTTAATCCTGATTTAGGTCAGTCTGAGTGTTTAAAGGGTTAGCAGCCATGGTGCTCGTCATTCACATACAGGGATCTAGGGAAATCCCCTTCATGATGCTGGGACTCGGACCTGGGCGGTGTTTGTGATCTTCAGAGCTAATAACGCAATGCGTGAGTCACCGGGCATGAGCACAGGCTGGCCAGATTTGTTATGTGCATCGCGGAGACCGAAAGGTGGTGATGAACTGTGAATAGGTAAGGATTTCGAAGGAAGCCGTCGAAGCCTATTTAAAGGACGGTAGCGTGTGCCTTGAGGGGTTGAGGAAAAGCATGAAAAACCACAGTATAGCTGATAACACAGCCTGTACTTACCGGTTACGGGTTACCGCTGCGCCAGCGTGCTAAGGATCTCGAGTTGAGTATTTCACCACTACAAGACAGTTTTGGAGTTACGTGTGAGTCATAATTTTAAAAATGTTATTTTAAAGTACTTTAAATTTATGAAAAGTACTTTTAAAATGTTATTGGGAGTATCTTAAAGTGTTATTAAAGTTATCTTAAAAATATTAATTAAAGGTACCTTAAAATGCTATTTAACCTTTTAAAGCGTAGCGGTAACTTTACGTACCACCAGGTTTAACATGAAAAAATTCTACGTGGTGCCCACATTGCGTTTATGTGTTTTGTACGGATCTCAGAACAAACAGCAACTTTTGCCTTATAAAACATGAAGAGACTGGTTTTTATAACCGAAGCGGAGTTTACAGCGCGGTACGCACTGAGTCCTTATATAAAACAGATACGCTTCGTCTTTAAAGGGTTAAAGTACGTTAAAGTGTTATTAAAAGCATCTTAAAATTTTGTGAAAGGTACCTTAAAATGTTATTAAATGTACCTTAAAATGTTATTTAAAGTACCTTTAAGGTGCCATTAAAAGTACCTCAAAATGTTATTAAAGGTACCTTACAACGTCGTTAAATACCTTAAAGTTTCGTTAAAAGTAACTTAAACCAGTTGTCTTTCCACATAAAATTCATACGGAAGTTTCGAACCTGTCAGTGTAATGTAGGCAGTAGCGTCATTGGATTAATTGTCCGTCTTTGAATTCTTGCATGCTGGCACCTGTCCTATTTCCTGCTGAATACTCCAGTGGCTTCATGCATACCTACGGGATGGTAGTCGTCCTCCTTGCGTGGTGAATGATGGTCGCATGGATTTATCACCTTCATGGGGATGATCAAAACATGCTGAGGTTGGGAATGTGACGCTGTGTCGTTGGGTGAGTGGTTACCGACGTGTCGAAGGATCGCAGTGCCTTCGTCAGCGGAGTAAGGCACCAGGATCCTTTACGAAGCGTCGGGAATCATCCGACGACACAGCGTCATATCCCAGAAGGCCTTAATCTTCAGTAACACAGCTCTGAGAACCTCAGGCCTTAAGGTAAACTGAGTGTTTTAACCCTTTAAAGGCGAAGCGTATCTGTTTTATATAAGGACTCAGTGCGTACCGCGCTGTAAACACTCTCCACTTCGGTTATAAAAACCAGTCTCTTAATGTTTTATAAGGCAAAAGTTGCTGTTTGTTCTGAGATCCGTACAAAACACATAAACGCAATGTGGGCACCACGTAGAATTTTTTTAATGTTAAACCTGGTTGTACGTAAAGTTACCGCTAGGCTTTAAAAGGTTAACATGGTTGTGGAACAATTCAAATATTTGGGAGCAACCCTAACGAATCGAAACTCCATTCATGAAGAAATTAAGAGCAGACTGAAGTCGGGCAATGCTTGCTATCATTCGGTGTAGAATCTTTTGTCTTCCAGGTTGCTATCCAAAAACACAAAGATTATGGTATACAGAACTGTAGTTTTACCTGTTGTTTTGCATGGGTGTGAAACTTGGTCTCTCACACTGAGGGAGGAACAAAGACTGAGGGTGTTCGAGAATAGGGTGCTGAGGAGGATATTTGGGCCTAAGAGGGACGAGGCGACAGGGGAGTGGAGAAGACTACATAGCGAGGAACTTAATGACCTGTACTAATCACCAAATATTATTCGGGTAATCAAATCGAGAAGACTGAGATGGGCGGGGCATGTGGCACGTATGGGGGAGGAGAGAGGTGCATACCGGATTTTGGTGGGGAGACCCGAGGGAAGGCGACCACTTGGGAGACCCAGGCGTAGATGGGAGGATAATATTAAGATGGATATTCGGGAAGTGGATGGGAGGACATGAACTGGATTCAGGTGGCTCAGGATAGGGACAGGTGGCGGGCTCTTGTGAATGCGGTAATGAACCTCCGGGTTCCGTAAAATGCGGGGAATTTCTTGACTAGGTGAGAAACTGTTAGCTTGTCAAGAAGGCCTCTGCTCCATGTAGTTAGTTAGTTTTAACATGATTAGTATGTGCTAAGATTCTCATGGTATCCTGCATGAGTAGTTTCGCATTATCATGGCGGTATAGAATACAACGTGAACGTGTGTGGTGTCTGCGATCGGCTTTGTGTTTGGCCAGACGCGTCACGCTGTGGAGGGAGTGTGGTGTGTTGTATTGAGGATGTGTCCTATTTATATATGACGCCAAGGGCGCACCCAAAAGGGGGGCGGCAGCTGCCGGGCTGCAGCCCCCCAAACCCCCCGAAACCAAAATGTAAGGATCACAGATTTTGTAGATATTATGATATCAAAAGTCTTACGTGATTTACCCTTCAGCCGAAATCAGCCACTGAAATCGGCTGACGACTAGTACATCAGAATTTTGAAAAGTAAATTCATAAAATTAAAAAAAAAAAAAACAAGAATATAGTACACTGTGATTGAGTCACGGAACATGTAGTTATATTCGTATATATATATAAATGCAGTTGCAGACAGCGTTATGTTGTGCTTACAGCTTGATTTTTATAACATAATTTTTAAAATCAAGACTAAATTACATATAGCCGCAGGGCCAGCCCACCCGCCAAGGAAAAATTCTGGGTGTTTAACTGTATGACGCCCCTTCCCTCCTTCTTAGTGTCAAGAGTGTAAGACGTTAACCGACGGAACAATAGACGTAGCGACGCTGTACAACCAAACGGTAACTTTACGTACCGCCAGGTTTAAAATTAAAAAATTCTACTTGGTGCCCACATTGCGTTTATGTGTTTTGTGTGGATGTCAGAACAAACAGCGATTATTTCCCTATACAGCATTAACTGACTGGTTTTTATAACTGAGACGGAGTGTGTTTACTGCGCGGTACGGACTGGGTCTTTAACATTAAAAAATTCTACGTTCTGCCCACACAGTGTATTTATGTTTTTTGTGTGGATCTTAGAACAAACAGCGATTATTTCCCTATACAGCATTAACTGACTGGCTTTTATAACTGAGACGGAGTGTGTTTACAGCGCGGTACGGACCGAGTCCATATATAAAACAGATAACGTTTCGTCTTTAAAGGGTTAATGTGTCCAAACACAAGTAAATTCTATTTGAATTGTATATGCTGTACACGGTGCATATTAGAAGTTAATTAGAACAAACCAACAATTATGCACAAAATTCACGAAGTTATTTAATGTGTTCCATGTCCGTGCACAGTATAACTGCATGAAATAAATAAACACCAACTAATGCAGCAAAATATATAATCTTTACTGCTAAAAACCTCCTACATGTTTCGACCATAGTGTATCAAGACTATTCTCCCTGAAGGTGGCCCAGCAGGGTCGAAACATGTAGGAAGCCTTTAGCAGTAAAGATTATATGTTTTGGTGCATTAGTTGGTGTTTATTTATTTCACGAAGTTACGTTTACACTGACATTACCCCTACATGTTTCAATGGACATGCCGTCATCTTCAGGGGATAAAATGTGTTGCAGGTACCAAAAGCACCAAGAAGTGTAAATATCTTAGATTTTATTATAAACCGGGTTTGATGTATATAGGAAGAAGATATTTATACTTCTTGGTGCTTTTGGTACCTGCAACACATTTTATCCCCTGAAGATGACGGCATGTCCATGAAACATGTAGGGGTAATGCCAGTGTAAATATAACTTGTGACCCTTGTGCATAATTGTTGGTGTGTTCTAATTAAATTCTATTAATTACATGGAACTACATGTTTCGACTTATCTCAGGTTATTGTCAGGTTCACAATTGGTCTTTAAAAGATATTAAAGGTGAGATACACACTGTGTAAGTTTTATAGTGTATATTCCTTCCGCAGTGTGTTTTAAACACAAATTGTGAACGTCAGAATGACCTGAGATAGGCCGAAACGTGTAGTTCTGTATAATAAATATAATGTAGCTGTATTTGGGCAGATATTGATTTAATTTTTATATGTTCAACACAACGGGATGACTTTCGTTAAAAATATAATATTAAAATGTGTCTCGGATAGGAAGGTAATGTAGTTTGAATTGACTTGTGTTATCACACGTGACCACTGACCCCATATGAAGGGATCGGCAGCGTAGATGACTGAAGGCAGAGACTTGGAGACGTTGTGCATGTTTTTGTTAAGGCGCTGGACAGTGCACCAAGAAAACATTGCGCTTGTAATTAATGTACTTACCTCTAGTATTTAAAGCAGTGCGTTAGCCAGTGTTTGTTTAGATCGCACAAAGTAACAAATAATTGGTCTTGAGTCAACTGTTCTTTTATTTTTACGTGTAGAAGTCTCTAAATAACACGCCATGAGAGTGCGGTCGGTTTGTCCTATAAACGGATAGTCGCAGTGCATTTACTGCGTCCGTGTTAACCGGAATCTTCACCGTTTTGTATAAATATTTTGTAACGTGGTTACTATTTAACGAACTGTATATAACAATGTAGACAGTTTTATGTCTGCAACGCCACGTAGCACAGAGGCAAGGTACATAAATTCTATGTTAAAAACATAAAATAGGTTGACAGCTTTTCAAACTACGTAATGATGTAACGTCATATGCGCCTGTTAGCTGTGACGCACTTCTGCGTGATTGTGCGTAGACTTTCACGTGGAATCAGCGATTTTGTGAAAGAGAGTGAGGCACGAACTCGCGGAGAGAATGTCTGAATCAGTGATGAGCAGACCATGGCCCGCCGGCGTTAGGGCTGTCGCCCACACGAGTGTTCTTGAACACACGTGACTTACATGTTGCCCCCCTCAGAAGTAAGGGCGATTATTTGCGTGAAGTTGGCACGCGTAGTTAAATTTAGTAAACACTATTCAAGTTGTAAGGGCTGCGTGCGTATTGTGTGGTAACTTTTTATGTCGGAAACCTTACAGTAGGAGTGAGAAAAATACAGAGTTGTAAGCTTCAACGTTCCCCTCACTCTTTCAGTTTTAAGTATGTTCAAATCATAATTAGTGCAAGTGGGTTTTATTCATACTTCTATAGAGTGTAAATCGATTTATTTCTTTGCAAAAATTATCCGTGACAAACAGTGGAAAGCTTCTCATTGACGTTCTCCCCCCCCCCCTCCCCAATGGCGCAACAGCCCCAAGTGGGCCGGGGCCTCCTCACTGTCAAGTCTTCACGATCATATTCAGACACACCACACTCGGTAGCATTCCTCTGGACGAGGGATCGGCCCGTCGCAGAGACCTCTACCTGACAACACACAACATTCACAAGAGACAGACATCCATGCCCCTAGCAGGATTTGAACGCGGAATCCCAGCAAGCGCTCGGCCGAAAACCCATTCCTTAGACCGCTTGGCCACAGGGATCGGCTGCTGCTGCTGCTAATAATAATAATAATAATAATAATAATAATAATAATAACGCAGTACCAGTGGTCCCGATAGTAATTTCAGCCACGGTAATAATTCCAAAGTCAGTCACAAAGTTTAAAGAGACTTAACCTGCACCCAAACACATATATACAGATGCAAACAGTGGTAATTCTTGGCACATGTTCAATTGTAAGAAATTTCTTAAATTATACATAAGACCACCGCGCTTAATCCTGTTGATGATACATCCCAGGATAGGTGAACATTTCCCAGCTAAAGCTGAGAAGTGAGAAATTCGGATAATAATAATAATAATAATAATAATTATTATTATTATTTTATGACCCCCCCCCCAGCAGAGCTCGGAGGCTGAAAAGTGGCGCTAGTGCAATAAAAAACCAATAGGGTTTGTGAGTGGTCACCCAGACAACAGTACCTCATTCATGAGACATCACACCACATCGTTTAACATTGCCTTTATGCACGTTTATCAAGGGAAGTGTGCTGCTGATATCCTTACCGGTAAACATGCAGCTATCACATGCCATGTTGCGGTGGGAACGAGGCCGCGGATTGGTGTGACATAGCGTGACTTACAGCCAGTAGCACTAAGCTGCCCGTTTGCTGGAGTATTGGGATGAAATGATACAGAACTGTAATTTGGCCCTTGGTTTTGTGTGGGTGCGAAACTTGGTTTCTCACATTACGAGAAGATCGTAGGCTGGTGGTGTTCAGAAATAGGGCGCTGAGGAAGGTATCGGGCCTAAGAGGTACGAGGTGACAGGGAGTGGAGAAGACTACATGATAAGGAGCTTCACGTTCTGTACTGCTAACCTAATATTATTCGGGTGATCAACTTGAAGGAGAGTGAGGTGGGAGGGGCATGTGGCACAGAAATTCATATTGGGGTTTAGTGGGAAAATCTGAAAGAAAGAGACCACTTGGAAAACCTAAAGAAAGAAATAGGATGATATTAAAATGTGTTTTAAATGTGATGGGAACGCGTGGACTGGATTAATGTGGCTCAGGATAGAGAAAGTTGGTGGGCTGTTGTGAACACGGTAACGAACCCTCGAGTTCTATAAAATGCAGGAAATATCTTGAAAAGCTGAGGAACTATCAGCTTCTAAGAAAGACTGTAATGCCTGAAGTTAGTTACGATATTAAGCTTATATGTGTGTTGAATCTTGGAAGGTATTTCATTATTATATTTGGCAATCAGAGGATAAAAAATTGTGTTTGTACGTTCTGGTCAGTAGTCGCCTTGTATGTTGTTGGCCATTTTTCAACATGGGACATTTAACAAGCGCAATCAGTCCCAGAAATGAACGATGGTTCCACAATACCACCGCCTTCTGTACCGTAAAATATGACGTGATCGTCTGGGCACCTTTGCGGTGGACGGCGTTCGTCTTGAAGGGCTGATAAAACCGCGAAGAACTTCCCTGTACTCAGTTCTGCAGCATTTGAGGTGTGCACAGCACTGTTATGGGTGTTCAGATGCTTTTGAACATGAGCGCGTATCGCTCGGTTAGTATTTCGCAACATTTCGAAACAATATTGACGTGCGATTGAGGAGTCCAAGAAGAATATTGTTCAAATACAACATTTCTTAAAGAATATTATTCTTGGACTTCTGAACCCTTGAAGATTAGGACACAATCTTCCGTCGAAATTTCGGGAGTCGACACGTCACATCCCAGAAGACCTGAACACTCAGCTGAAATATCTTTAGCACTGTGGGCGACGTATTATCGCTGTAGCCCTTACTTTTTATATCTGCTGCGCCGGGTTGGTGGATTACTGAAATGTGCGCTGTTATTGGGCCGAGATTAAGTGCGCCTATGAGTAATAATAAGCTGACCTTTGACACTTACAAGGTCTGAGATATCGGCGTTGTTTTCAGTGCGCCAATTTCGGCGAGGGACCAATTTTTGATAATATTTGCAGTGATCAAATCACAATATTCAGTACAAGAAAAAGCACTGTTTTGTTTCCGCGTATTTTATATTATAGTATGTTGTTGGTCAGTCCTACATGTTTCGATCCCTCATGGAATCATTATCAGGGATCCATATCAGAATAATACTGCACAAAACTGAACTAACAATCCGTGTACATCCATATTCCACTGATGGCGCTTTGTAATAACATACCAGCCTCTGTTTTGCAATATTTCCTTTTCAGTGACACTCAACTAACAGCTTTTGTGTGACGGTACAGTTATCTTAAGCTGTGGGTTTCTTGTCAGTGGTAGGCAGGACACATAGAACGAATTATATGAATCAGAAATACATACGAATACATTTTTGAGGATCTCATCGGGGACATTTTTGGAAGGGAAAACACGTGTGGTAGAATAGTGCTGAGATAATACTCGATCTATGAGTACGTGCTTTATTCTGTGATTGTTTATTATTGTTTGTCTGTGATTTCGGTTGAGGAGACTTGGAACTTTACAACTTCTGCATACAGTGGGGGCATTGTCAGTGACGACAAGTATACGGAAGGATGATCTCTTGTTAAATACACTGGCTGTCAAGAATGCTCTGAGACGGGTAGGTACTCTATCACCGTTGCTTTTCAACTTTGCCTTACAGTATGCCATCAGGAAGTTAAAAACAGGCGGTACTGAAATTTAATGGGACACTCCACCTTCTGATCTACGCTGATGATAATTTATTGGACGAAAGCATAAATCCTGTGAGAAGACACAGACACTATTCTAGTCGCTAGTAAGAAGGGTGGCGAGAAAAACATAGGGTCTGTATTCGTGTATCGTCAACAGATTTCATGTCGGAATGATCGAGTTTAACCCTTTAAAGACGAAAAGTGTGTGTTTTATATAAGGACTCAGTGCGTACCGCGCAGTAAACACTCTCCACCTCGGTTATGAAAACCAGTATCTTAACCCTTTAAAGACGAAGCGTATCTGTTTTATATAAGGACTCAGTGCGTACCGCGCTGTAAACACTCTCCACTTCGGTTATAAAAGCCAGTCTCTTAATGTTTTATAAGGCAAAAGTTGCTGTTTGTTCTGAGATCCGTACAAAACACATAAACGCAATGTGGGCACCACGTATAATTTTTTAATGTTAAACCTGGTGGTATGTAAAGTTACCGCTAGGCTTTAAAACGTTAAGGGCTGAGCTCGGAGGTATGTTGCGTGCTGCTGTTTAAACCACTCGAGATGCTGTGACGTGTCCGTGAGGATCAGCTCCAAGATGTTTTGTTGCCCAGTGAGACTTAATGTTGGCTTTACGGAACGCCCCGTTTCAGTCGTATAGGTTGTACTGTATAGTGTGGGATGTTATTTTGATTGCGTTTCGATAATCTACCAAGGCACTAGAAGGAAATTGTTACGACTTAGTTTAGAATCACCTGGAGAGATTCTGGTGAACTTAACGGGACAGCCGACGTGCAGGCCGAAGTTGCTAGCCGGTACCTACCGGACTGGGAGCAGAGATGCCAAGCAGTCTTCTGCAAGTTTCGTTGTTTTGATTTGAATTTGGCGTGTTAACGCGCGTGATTTGGTATGTTAACGTGTACTTTGGTATGCAAACATGTGTAATTTGGCAATGTTAACATGCGTAATTTGGCGTGTTAACACGTGTACTTTGGTATTTAAACACATGTAATTTAGTATGTAAACACGTGTACTTCGGCATGTTAACACGTGTAATTTGTCATCACTTTGCCGTCTACACGTCACTCTTCTTTCACGAGCTGGTCAAACAACACGTGTATTTTGTCGTTGTACAAAAAACAGTAACACATGTATTGTCTTTGCTTTCATTGTATTTTTAGCCTGATTTACCTGCAGCTTAATCAAATTATTGTATCCTGCATGAGTAGCGTATTTTGTGAAAGGAACGTCGGTATGCTGCATGTTAAGAGCGGCGTCAGTTGATGTGATTTTGTATATCGATATTGCACTTAACAAGCATTCGAGTGTTTGTATTTTAAGAATCCTAATAGTACGGGCATGAGCCAAATGAACATCTGAAACAAAAAAGGACCAGCTGCTTTACCGCTGATACGTTCGGTAGAACTTTTTAATTTTTCAACACGTTGCCAGGTCTTTCCTCTTTTCACACCCTATTGCAGACGAAGTGCATTTTAGTTATAGTTACCATCTAGATTAAATTCGAGACTCAAATAGAAATTGTAATATTAACCCTTTAAAAACGAAACGTGTCTTATTTTATATAAGGATTCAGCGCGTACCGCGCAGTAAACACATTCCGTCTCAGTTGTACAAACCAGTCTGTTAATGTTGCCTAAGCCAAAAGTCACTGTTTGTTCTGAGAGCCATACAAAAGAAGTAAACTCAATTCGAGAAACACTTAGAATTGTTGAATGTTAAACCTGGTGGCAAGTAAAATAAGCGCTAGGATTCAAATGGTTAAAGTACCAGTGTGAAATGGTGCAGTTGCAGGATTGTGTTGAAGTTTACATTCTAACGAGAGTCGTTCATTCCCTTCTAGGGTCTTATCACTTCAGCAGTGCTTGTGAGCGTCAGTACAGGTGTTGTGATCATCAGTACAGGTGTTGTGATCGCCAGTACAGGTGTTGTGATCGTCAGTACAGGTGTTGCGACCGTCAGTACAGGTGTTGTGATCGTCAGTACAGGTGTTGTTATGATCGTCAGTACAGGTGGTGTTGTGATCGTCAGTACAGGTGGTGTTGTGATCGTCAGTACAGGTGGTGTTGTGATCGTCAGTACAGGTGGTGTTGTGATCGCCAGTATAGGTGTTATGATCGTCAGTACAGGTGTTGTTATGATCGTCAGTACAGGTGTTGTTGTGATCGTCAGTACAGGTGTTCAGACTGACTGGATAGGTGACACTGGCCTTGAGTGTCACGACTTAATATTATTGTGCAATATTTAATTTTGCTCCTGGGTCAGGACGAGTAACCTGTATTGGCCAAACGGGCCGTCCCCATCCGCTTAAATGTAACTCTTTATGGTCAAAAGGGAAAGCGCTGTCCCACTGATGTGCAGGGGTGGGTATTTAACGTGAAAGTAACTCCGGCCGTCAGCAGCTATATTGGGATATAGGGGTCGGAAGATGTAAGTTAAGCATGTTGAGTGATATTTATGCTGCTTTGTGTGACCATTGCTTTCGATTTGTGTTTAAAAAAGAAAAGGAATCGCCCCTGGACCAAAGAATGGTGGGAACAAAGACTACAACACACTCACACACACACACACACACACACACACACACACACACACACACACCTTACTGGAGACTTACGAATGAGTGAGCCAAACGACTACAGAATTCTTTTGCGGTTGCTTGATTCATCATTGGATGAGCTGCTTCAGATCGTTACCCCTATGCGAGAGAATTGGTCACTTCCAGTCAGCGTTTATCCGCTACGCTAGCTGTTTGGCCACTGGAAATACTTCTGAAGACCTGAAATTTTCTTTTTTGGTCGGCATACAGAAGGTAACCGAATGGATATTGCCCAGTGCTGTCCACGGACTGTTTTGCACAATAAAATGAAGCTTCATTTGTTTGACACAATAGGCTATATTGTGCAGCCCTTCAGTGTTAACCTTTTAAAGCCTAGCGGTAACTTTACGTACGACCAGGTTTAACATTAAAAAATTCTACGTGGTGCCCACATTGCGTTTATGTGTTTTGTACGGATCTCAGAACAAACAGCAACTTTTGCCTTATAAAACATTAAGAGATTGGTTTTTGTAACCGAAGTGGAGAGTGTTTACAGCGCGGTACGCACTGAGTCCTTATATAAAACAGATACGCTTCGTCTTTGAAGGGCTAGTACCTGATGGTCAGTAATACTATGCAATACTGATTATTGCTGAATATTATTAATCGTCTAGAGGCAGTCACGGCTTGGTCTGCTGTACAATTCTGTACGAACGGAGGTTTTGTATATAATGTACATACCGGAAATTGGCACCATGAAATTTGTGAATAACTGTAAATATTGACAGAGAAATATAACAAAACAGAGCCAACTTATGCCCAATATTTTCTATTTATTTATCTTTTTATCTTCTCCCCGACATGTTTCGGCAAATAACTATGCCATTATCAAGGGGCCTGTATCAAAATTACATAATATGCATGAATATGACTACAAAATGTTAAAACGTTTTAAAAATGTTAAAATCTTCTACATTTTGTAGTCACATCCATGCACATCTTATGTAATTTTGATATATACCCCTTGATAATGGCATAGTTATTTGCCGAAACATGTCGGGGAGAAGATAAAAAGATAAATAAGTAGACAATATTGGGCATAAGTTGGCTCTGTTTTGTTATACTGATCATATGCACGGAAATGAATAACACAAAATTGACAGAGAAAATCGCAGATACCCGAGTCATTGAAGTCACCTGCGGGATAGTAAGCCCTTGTGACCTAGTACGTCACAGCCTCAGGTCACAGGGCACGACGGTAGGCAAGTGTTACCAAGTGTATGCCAGGTTGAATACTAATAACGCAAGCACGCAGAGAATGTTTGTGGGGAAACAGAGCCAAGCAGCCGTCTTGTGTTCTGATTAATCACGGCGTCGGTGCGAGAGCAGGTGGCATCGTCGTAGGCGTCCCACCACATTTCCGCCCGAGCATCGGGGTGTATAGCTTGATACTTGACGTTCCTTGGGAAGTTATTTTCAGGTCAGAGGGAAAAGCCAAGAATAGCTTCCTCTATCGTTTTCATAGCTTAGCGAAAGTAGCTGACACTGGCGGCATAGCTGTTGGATATCAGGTCATGATATTTGTGACCAGCGGGTCAACTTCGCTGGCGCAGGAAGAAGGGGTTAAGGACACACCCATGCTGCATCGCAGAGTCGTGGTCACTTTAATCCTCTAAAGCACCGTGGGTACTTTGTGTACCACAAAAAATTCTACGTTTTGCCCACACAGTGTATTTATGTGTTTTGCGTGGATCTCAGAACAAACAGCGATTACTTCCCTATACAGCATTAACTGGCTGGTTTTTATAACCGAGACGGAGTGTGTTTACTGCGCGGTACGGACTGAATATTTAAATATAACTCAGGTTAATCTTGAGTCGGTAAAAGGTTTGTGTACCACCAGGTTTAACATTCACAAATCCTACGTTCTGCCCACACAGTGTATTTATGTGTTTTGTGTGGATCTGAGAACAAACAGCGATTATTTCCCTATACAGCATTAACTGACTGATTTTTATAACCGAGACGAAGTGTGTTTACTGCGCGGTACGGACAGAATATTTAAATATAATTCAGGTTAATCTTAGTCGGTAAAGGGTTTGCGTACCACCAGGTTTAACATTCAACAATTCTACGTTCTGCCCACACAGTGTATTTATGTGTTTTGTGTGGATCTCAGAACAAACAGCGATTATTTCCCTATACAGCATTAACTGACTGGTTTCTATAACCGAGACGGAGTGTGTTTACTGCGCGGTACGGACTGAGTATTTACATATAATTCTGCGTTCTGCCCACACAGTGTATTTATGTGTTTTGTGTGGATCTCAGAACAAACACCGATTATTTCCCTATACGGCATTAACTGACTGGTTTTTATAACCGCGACATTGTGTGTTTACTACGCGGTACGAAATGACACTAAGTACCTGGAAGAGGCGTCTGACACTCATGTGATAATGCTGAAGTGAATTAACCCAAACTGACAGGAAGTGAATTGTTTTGTCGCAGGAAGTACATGTCACAGAGGGTATACGGCACATGCTGAGTGGTGTGTATGTTGCTAAGCCATCCAGTTTCCGGTTTAATTCTTATTTGAACACAAATGTTGTCTGTTTAAGGGGCCCACTGTTACAGAATTACAGTGTGTGTGTGTGTGTGTGTGTGTGTGTTGGCGGAGCCGTTTTGACCTGTAGCAACTTGAAATAGGCCTTTCTATTTTGGGCCAGCAGTAGTTCAGTAATTTCATAGTTTACGTCCCACTTTTTTTTTTGTGTGTGTTTGGGAAAGATAGAAATGTGCGGAAGATCAGAAAGTTTGGTTCATTTAAATTGCGGAGAATGCGACCGTGGCTTATTTTAAGACGCTGCTCCACAATTTGCCGTACACTGGGGTGGAGGCGTGCCGAAAGGTCTAGGAACCTTCCCGGAATATTTGGAAAGATATGAAGAAAAGTTGGTAGAATTTATTTTAAATAAAACTGTTTGATTTTGAAAGGGAATCGATATCGGTTTGTTTTAGTCTTCGTATGGATATTTAGTTCTTTGTTGAACTTTCTAGCCGTTCGTGTTTTCATATATCTTGGCTACTGCTGAAAACAATACGCGTAAGGAACGCCGTTTAATGACGATGATTCAGACAATGCTGGCTGTGAGTGTTGTCTTCTGATACCGTGTTCTTAGTGTTTTTTATAAAAAGGCAGACGATGTAGATATATCTTAACATTGAGGCGCGTTCACGTAACCATTGTTGCCGTGGAAAAGCAATGAGTATTACATTTTATGAATGTGTGTCTGTAGCCTTAGTTATCCGGCACGCAACGCAGGGCGTCTTATTATATTGTCACCTGTGCCCTGTCTTGATCTGCCATATTTTACCACTTTATCTCATAAACTGCACGATTTTCGAGAAAAATTTATTAAACGTAAAATATGTGTTTTGATTTTCTGTAGAAGTTCTGTCTGAAACATTTCTCGTTCTAAGAATTCGGCGGGATGTTATCGTAAATGTAATTAGGTCTTTGTGTAAAGTACCGTTATTATTGTCAGATTTTAAAGACGAAGCGTATCTGTTTTATATAAGGACTCAGTGCGTACCGCNGAAGCGTATCTGTTTTATATAAGGACTCAGTGCGTACCGCGCTGTAAACACTCTCCACTTCGGTTATAAAAACCAGTCTCTTAATGTGTTATAAGGCAGAAGTTGCTGTTTGTTCTGAGATCCGTACAAAACACATAAACGCAATGTGGGCACCACGTAGAATTTTTTAATGTTAAACCTGGTGGCATGTAAAGTTACCGCTAGGCTTTAAATGGTTAATGGAACTTTAATTTTCTCGAGAGATTGTGAAAAGATACATAAATACCAAATTTCTCAGATGAATATTTCACCGGGTACTATCAACCGTGTGTGCTTTATGTAAGGGACAGGCCACTCGCGGACGCTCAAAGCAAGGTCGCTAAAATAGCTACAAAGCAATAGCTGCATGAGAAGGTCGCTAATAAACAGCCGAAGCATTTACCGGGTTATTGTGGGGCCCTAAATTAAATTCATTCCCAGAAAATTAGACTTGAACTGTACGTGATCCAAAGTTTGGACATATGACCATACCAGTGCCAAAATTCGTCTACCCCAGCCTGGATCGTGTAAATAGAATGTAGTTGTGGTGGCGTTAAAACAACAGAGCTTGTTGCAAATAGCGTCGCTGCTGTGTTTTTATGAATGCGAGGTTTGGTATTGTCAGAGTGGCGCTGCTGAATATTAAACTATTTTGGGATCTTTCACAGAGTCGAGGGGTGAACAGGTACTGACGGTTCGAATGATGAAGTTACCGACGTTTCGAAGGATGTTATTGTCGTCTTGGTCGGGTTAGAGTGTTCAAAGAGGAGGGTTCAACCTGACCCTGAAGGTGGAGGCGCGAAACCACTGCAACTGTTTACTGACCGACGCGTTGTAATAACCCTGAAGATTTGAATCTTCAAGTTTTGGAATAATTTGTTAAATATTGCCGAAATTTGATGTGAAGGGATTCCACGAGATCGAAATGGTGTAATTTGAACTTCTGTGTGGTCAGTAGTAAAGACGCTTTATTCAAGCCCTTGAAGGATGAAAATTTACGTGGGTTCTTTTTAAAGATTCAGTCCGTACCGCGCAGTAAACACACTCCGGCTCGGTTATAAAAACCAGTCAGTTAATGCTGTGTAGGGAAATAATCGCTGTTTGTTCTGAGATCCACACAAAACACATAAACACACTGTGTGGGCAGAACGTAGGATTGCTGAATGTTAAACCTGGCGGTACATAAAGTAACCACTGGGCTTTAAAGGGAGACTCAGTCCATACCGCGCAGTAAACACACTCCGTCTCGGTTATAAAAACCAGTCAGTTAACCCTGTATATGGAAATAATTGCTGTTTGTTCTGAGATCCACACAAAACACACAAATACACTGTGTGGGCAGAACGTGGAATTTGTGAATGTTAGACCTGGTGGTACATATAGGAACCACTGGGCTTTAAAGGGTTAAATTGCGTGTATTCATTGAGACGCTTAACCCAAATAAAGAACTTCGTTGTTTGCATATAGCCGCGAGCGTCAGTTTGTCGGTAAGTGACAAGATGTCTCGCCTACAACAACCTATGTGTTTGTAGTAAAAAGACTTCCGTTTTCTTATGCTGACAGTTTGGTTCCATTTGTCGCGATTTTTACTGATGGGTGCCAGTAGTTCATATAGCGAACGTGTTTGCAGTTGACATAGTATGTCTCCGTGTCTCCTGTGGCTAACACCAAAATCATTCTGATGTATGCAACGTGAGCAGGGAAGTAGTGCGACAGAACGACATCCAGTCGAACTCGGTTATAACGCCATGAAAGGGACGAAATATATTGTGTCGTTATAAACGAGCGTTGTGATAACCGAGGAGTATAAAGTTACGGCTAACAGTGAGAAATTAATTGGCACCACGTTAAATCTGACGTTGTAAACGAGATGCCGCGTAAACCGACGTCATTATAAACGGGTTCGACTGCATTTGTGATTTCAGAATTCTAACGAAACGTTCAAGACTGCGTCTTCTCACTTTTGTTCTTTGATTTGTGTTTTTCTTGGCAATTCATTAAATCATTTTCATTTTTTCTCCATCTGTTGGTCTTCACTTTCTTTCTTTCTTTCTTTCTTTCTTTCTTTCTTTCTTTCTTTCTTTCTTTCTTTCTTTCTTTCTTTCTGTATGCACCGTAATATTTAGCTCACGATAACGAAATTTCGTGTTGTAACATTGGCAGCTAAGTGATAGACTTCATCTGTTAGCAAGCCGGGCTTTATGCAGAAAACGGGCTTGTGAGTGCGGTGGTGGAGGTCTTTGGCAGTGCGTGCTGTCTGAAGGCTGGATGCCGCCTGAGGCCTGCAGGCCTGGAGTTGGTTATCCCTGGCCTAAGTATTTTGACATTTAAACTCGAACGGATGTTTACACTGTTTAACTTTTGTAACACTCATAAAATTCGTTTTTCCTATAATTCACTATAAGGTTTACTCTTTGCATCATCTGCTTCAGGAAGACATGTTTACGTCGTACGTTGGACCGTCCTCGCACGTTCGGGATAAATCGACGCAAGTGACAAATAGAAGACTATTGAATACCCAGCACAGGCCTATGTAAATTTTGTATGACTTAATATTATCTGTTCGGGAACTTGAAAGTGAATTAGCCTGTAGATTTACATTAACTCTAAATTAGTCTTCAAACTGATACGCGTTTAACCAATTAAGTCACAAGGAATTTACTGACACAAGACGGCAGAAAGGAAGGAATTGCTGTATCCTGATTTGTGGTGTGGATTCGTCTGTGTTTGTGTTTAAATGTGGATTGACCCCTTTTAAGGTCCAGTGGTTACTATATATACCGCCAGGTTTAACATTCACAAATTCTACGTTCTGCCCACACAGTGTGTTTATGTGTTTTGTGTGGCTCTCAGAACAAACAGCGATTATTTCCCTATACAGCATTAACTGGCTGGCTTTTATAACCGAGACGGAGTGTGTTTACTGCACGGTACGGGCTGGGTCTTTAACTATAATTCTACGTTCTGCCCACACAGCGTATTTATGTGTTTTATGTGGATCTCAGAACAAACAGCGATTGTTTCCCTATACAGCATTAACTGGCTGGTTTTTATAACCGAGACGGAGTGTGTTTACTGCGCGGTACGGACTGTAGCCCTTTAAAGCCCAGTGGTTACTGTACGTACCGCCAGGTTTAACATTCAACAATTCTACGTTCAGCCCACACAGTGTATTTATGTGTTTTGTGTGGATCTCAGAACAAACAGCGGTTATTTCCCTATACAGCATTAACTGACTGGTTTTTATAACCGAGACAGTGTGTTTACTGCGCGGTACGGACTGGATCTTTATATGTCAGGTGATTCGTAGCCTTTCAAGGATTAATGCATAGAATTGTGTTTGGCACACAGACAGTAGTGACTGTTCGAGAACCGATCTGTTAGAAGACCAAAACGGGACTTCCGGGGACAGACAGTGAGGGAGAAAGCCCGTTGTTTCTTGCAGTACCGTGTGTTTGGAATATACTTGCGTGCAGAAACGATACCTGTAAATACACTGCTGAACAAGGTTGTGGTAACATACATGGGAAGTGACATTTGAAGTTAATTTTGATCTCCTGATCGCGTCTTTGATGTTACGAGTCGGAGGCTTTGACAACAGCAGTGTTTTCAGAATATTCTCTGTGTTTCTGATTCCGTGTGGCTGTAACCTAGAAGGTGGCACATTCTCCGAAACTTAACTTGTCCATCGATAAGACTTCATGGTGTCACAACCCAGAACGGTATAATCTTATTTTCATTTGTTACTCTCTTTCCCAAGGACTCTTATGTCTCAGTCAGTATAGTGACTAGGCTACAGGCTAGTAGACAGTGGACTCACGGTTCGATTCCTGGAAGGGCAAGAGATTTTTCTTTTCTCCGAAACGTCCAGACCCTCTGTAGGCTCCGTCCGGCATCCTATCCACAGGGGGCACTTTACCTCCGTGAGTGGGGCGTGAAGCTGACCACCCACCTCCATCCAGTGCCAACGATAAGAATTAGTGGAGTTATACCTCCGTATTCCCACATGCCTTCATGGAGCGCACAGGAGTAAGTTTACCCTTGCGAGATTGGAGGTTCTCACAGCGGTGCCGCTGAAGATTCAAGTTAGTGAAGCTGTAACGTTGGGCAAGTCGTTTCCGACGTTTCGGACGTTCTCAGTGCCTTTGGCTTCAGGGGCAAGCAATCCGAGAGATTTTATTATTGTCTTTTACTGTCGTTAACAATCATTATCATCATAATCATCAACTTTATCATCATCATCATCATCATCATCATCATCTGAATTCTGTTGACGAGGAATGAGTGCTTACCTCGTGCATCCTTGCACTGTCATGTAAGACCCTGTACCCTCCGGTGTGCGTTCTACAGTTTGTGTTGTTGTCTGTGTGGTGGTGTTCATTGTAATTTTAGGCAACAAACTGCAGTGCCTGATGTGTCGTCGTAAAGTAGGTCTTCACATAAAGCCGTGTTACGATGTCCTCCCCCCGTCCCTTTAACGCACGTCGTATCGAAACAGTCCGCTATTGTACGCCGTATGGTGCAGTCTGTTGTCTGTCGCCATGTTCAGCACGCGTGTTGTAATGGTGAGCCGTGTACAGGGGCCCAGCTTTCCTTGGAAGGGGCCTGCTAAAGCGTTCTGCTGGAATTGGAAGGTTCGTTTAGTGTTAACCTTTTAAAGCCTAGCGGTAACTTTACGTACCGACAGATTTAACATTAAAAAATTCTACGTGCTGCCCACATTGCGTTTATGTGTTTTGTACGGATCTCAGTACAAACAGCAACTTTTGCCTTATAAAACATTAAGAGATTGGTTTTTATAACCGAAGTGGAGAGTGTTTACAGCGCGGTACGCACTGAGTCCTTATATAAAACACATACGCTTCGTCTTTAACCTTTTAAAGCCTAGCGGTAACTTTACGTACCACCAGGTTTAACATTAAAAAATTCTACGTGGTGCCCACATTGCGTTTATGTGTTTTGTACGGATCTCAGAACAAACAGCAACTTTTGCCTTATAAAACATTAAGAGACTGGTTTTTATAACCGAAGTGGAGAGTGTTTACAGCGCGGTACGCACTGAGTCCTTATATACAACAGATACGCTTCGTGTTTAAAGGGTTAACTGGGTGGAGAAGAGACGTTTTAACCTTTATCAGGCGTTGTCTTTGTCATGTGCCAGAAGGTAAGCATTGGTACATTGGAGGTTCACGCATATGTGTTGCTGCAGTCTCAGGTATTTGGTATGTGACGCTGTGTCGTTGCGTGAGTGGTTCCGGACATTTTGGAGGATAAAGCAGTGAATCAGTCTTGATTCTAAAGATGAAGGCAGTGAGAATCCAATGCACGCCGGCTACTGTTTGCCCCAGGGACTCAGGGTCACGTCACAGCACTGGATTTTAAGAACATATCAGTGTAGTGTAGAATATTTCACATGCGTGGCGCGCGCGCGCGCGCGTGCCGTTCCTGTATTCGTATGTTTATTGTTTCAGATTAACCTACACAAGACTGGCATTCTTTTAAAAGCGTGCGTCAGGGTGCCTAGTTTCATGGGCCGGATGTTGTTCCTTTCCCAGCCTCCAGTTTTCACGTCCATAGGCGTCCAACTGACTGTCGATAACTGCCGGATGGTACTAATTCTTTTGGCGCAGTTGATTGAGGCACTTTGCCATAAGCCGGAAGGTCGCAGGTTCGATTCCCTATAGTGTAATAGGAATTTGTGATTGACATAATCCGGCCGTACTATGGCCCTGGGGTCGACTCAACCTCTAACAGAAATGAGTACCAGGAGTATTTCCTGGGGGGTAAAGGCGGCCGGTGCGTAGGGCTGACAACCTTACCACCTTCATGTGCCGATTGTCTAGAGATCTGGGAGCCTCGACCTCCTGGAACCCTCAGGGCCTGTCCGGGCCTGTAATGTGGCTCCTTTACTAATTCTTTTATTGACAGCGAATGCAGCCATAATGTTGTGTGGCGGTCTGTGGCACAGCGCATGCATTTGTAGCCGCGATCTACAAAAACGAGGAACAGTGAGCCTTTATTCTCTCGAGTGTCACAGATGCAGTGCACTTAATGCAGACGCTGAGATACAATCTATATAGAGTACTGGGACTGAGTGGCCGGGAATGTTACGGCAGAAGCTGATTCCAGGAGGCGTTAACCTTTTAAAGCCTAGCGGTAACTTTACGTACGACCAGGTTTAACAGTAAAAAATTCTACGTGGTGCCCACATTGCTTTTATGTGTTTTGTACGGATCTCAGAACAAACAGCATCTTTTGCCTTATAAAACATTAAGAGACTGGTTTTTATAACCGAAGTGGAGAGTGTTTACAGCGCGGTAAGCACTGAGTCCTTATATAAAACAGATATGCTTCGTTTTTAACCTTTTAAAGCCTAGCGGTAACTTTACGTACGACCAGGTTTAACATTAAAAAATTCTACGTGGTGCGCACATTGCTTTTATGTGTTTTGTACGGATCTCAGAACAAACAGCAACTTTTGCCTTATAAAACATTAAGAGATTGGTTTTTATAACCGAAGTGGAGAGTGTTTACAGCGCGGTACGCACTGAGTCCTTATATAAAACAGATACGCTTCGTCTTTGAAGGGTTAACAGTATCGTTCGTTGATTGCCGCCTGTCGCGTATATCTAACCCTTTAAGGCGAAAATTAACTGGATATATTTGTAGACTCAGTCCGTACCGCTCAGTAAACTCACCCCGTCTCGGTTATAAAATATAACCAGTTAATGCTGTATAGGGAAATAATCGCTGTTTGTTCTGAGATCCACACAAAACACATAAATACGCTGTGTGGGCAGAACGTAGAATTTGTGAATGTTAAACCTGGTGGTACATAAGCCCTTGAACGACTAAGCTTAACCTGAATTATATATGAAGATTCAGTTCGTACCGCGGAGTAAACACACCCGTCTCGGTTATAAAATATCAGTCAGTCAATGCTGTGTGGGGAAATAATCGCTGTTTGTTCTGAGATCCACACAAAACACATAAATGCACTGTGTGGGAAGAACGTAGAATTTGGGTTTTAAACGGTTGCTTGATTTTTTCCCTACCAAATTGACACTCCCAGTTCATGTGTTAACGTGTTTGGTGCAGTGAGAGGATTACGCTGTATTGATTAGGATGCACCTTCCCTGACGCAAGATACAGGGATTTATTGCAGTTGAGATGGCTTATTTGTCACGAGATTATTTTTGAGCATGCCAGGCTCCAGTTTGCCGGCTGCACCGGAAGCCGGGCGAATGTTTGTAAACAACTTGTTTGCGAAAAGAAACTGCTGTTCTTAAGACTTGTCGTCTGGGCCTTTGGGAATGAGGCTAAATGGCGTCACCATTAACCATTTTGATTTTAATGAGCTATTTTGCGCGTGTTACAGACACAGTAGCAACTGAAGGGTTCAGTAGAGTTTTTTTAAGTCCACAGGATCTTGGTATCATCATTTGATATAGCGTTTTTCTATACTGATAGGCTTGTCACCAATCACGGATGTTCGTACACAAATTGCACGACGTAACGCGTCAGCGAAGTGAAGAAATTGTCATTGTTGCCTCAAAAGCGAGGGTTCACTGTATTCTGAAGATGGCTCTTTTGTCACTCTATTGGTGTTATAATCAGCACGGAGCGTCACTAAAGTGAATGAGAAAAATCAGCAGAAATGTAGGATTCGTGTTTTGTCTAGTCTGGTTAGCTTGCGAGTGAGTCTGGTAATAGAAGCAACTCGGCCATAAGTCGTTCCTCGATGTTTAACCCTTAAAAGACTAAATTTAACAAGAATTATTACAGTTAAAGATTCAGTTCGTACCGCGCAGTAAACACATTCCGTCTCGGTTATAAAAACGAGCCAGTTAATGCTGTATAGGGAAATAATCGTTGTTTGTTCTGAGATCCACACAAAACACATAAATACACTGTGTGGGCAGAATGTAGAATTATATTTAAAGACCCAGTCCGTACCGCGCAGTAAACACACTCCGTCTCAGTTTAAAAAACCAGTCAGTTGATGCTGTATAGGGAAATAATCGTTTGTTCTGCGATCCACACAAAACACATAAATACACTGTGTGGGCACAACGTAGAATTGTTGAGTGCTAAACCGGTGGGTTTTATAGGGTTGGATGTTCCTTGTTTTACCATGTAGTAATCAAGGAAGCAATAGCCGCCAGCTTGAGGGCATTAGTGTGACGTATACCGGGAGGAATGCCACTAAAAATGCCATAAATTCCAATCGCCTAGTCTCGCGATCTTCGGCCATAGTAAGCCTGCATTTATAATCGACCTGTAAACATTAAAATCACCAAGCTGTGTGCGTTTGTTCGTTGCTTCGAATCTCACAAATTCTTACTCATTAGGAGCTTGACGAAGTAACCTGTAATTGCCATTAATTGTTGTCGCTTTGTTTTCTTGTTTGCTTTCCTTCACACGCATATGGTGCAGTATGACAGTCCCGGGCAGTGCGCCAAACGACAGTCTTATTGACAGCTTGGCTGAGAAATCTCGTTTACTAATTGACTTCTATTGTTTTGGCCGTTAGAAAACGCTGGAAATTAACTATGTAGTAGGCTATATCGCCTTCATGAGTAACCTTCTACAATTAAGGTGTCTGTATTGTATTCAGTGCTGATCCCAGTGGCCGCGCGGGTCTGAGATGTGGATCTGCAGCCGCTTACTTCGTGAGATTGTGGTTTCGAATCCCGCCGAGGGCATGGATGTCTGTCTGTTGTGAGTGTTGTGTGTTGTCAGGTCTCTGCGTTGGTCTGATCACTCGTCCAGAGGAGTCCTGCCGATTGTGGTGTGTCTAAGTGTGATCGTGAAGTCTCGGTAATGAAGAGGGCCTGGCCCAC
>BLKM01000692.1:542240-628765 GCA_013340265.1 Coptotermes formosanus
AGATACGCTTCGTCTTTAACCTTTTAAAGCCTAGCGGTAACTTTACATACCACCAGGTTTAACATTAAAAAATTCTACGTGGTGCCCACATTGCGTTTATGTGTTTTGTACGGATCTCAGAACAAACAGCAACTTTTGCCTTATAAAACATTAAGAGACTGGTTTTTATAACCGAAGTGGAGAGTGTTTACAGCGCGGTACGCACTGAGTCCTTATATAAAACAGATACGCTTCGTCTTTAACCTTTTAAAGCCTAGCGGTAACTTTACATACCACCAGGTTTAACATTAAAAAATTCTACGTGGTGCCCACATTGCGTTTATGTGTTTTGTACGGATCTCAGAACAAACAGCAACTTTTGCCTTATAAAACATTAAGAGACTGGTTTTTATAACCGAAGTGGAGAGTGTTTACAGCGCGGTACGCACTGAGTCCTTATATAAAACAGATACGCTTCGTCTTTAACCTTTTAAAGCCTAGCGGTAACTTTACATACGACCAGGTTTAACATAAAAAAAGTCTATGTGGTGCCCACATTGCGTTTATGTGTTTTGTACGGATCTCAGAACAAACAGCAACTTTTGCCTTATAAAACACTAAGAGACTGGTTTTTATAACCGAAGTGGAGAGTGTTTACAGCGCGGTACGCACTGAGTCCTTACATAAAACAGATACGCTTCGTCTTTAATGCTCGCCGCTGAATCCCGCAGGTGTTCATGTGCTTTCTTGAACGCAGAGCACAGGCCATGGGTGTCAGACAACACTACGTACCTGTCAACACGGTGACAATGAATGGAGGGATGGTCGTTCTGCTCTGAGGTTCTAACTTACGGGGAGAATGTGGACGATGTTGATGTGTCAGGGGTAGACGAATTGCAAGTCCAAGAGTGAAGTTTTGTTTTAAAGAACAGCTTACTTGTTTTTTTGTTAAGGGATAGAGATGTGTCAAAGTTGGCAACAGTTCGCTGTGTTAATTGTCGTCTGTGTTTTACGTCACGTAAAATCTTTCTCATTGTCTACGTTGATTGATTGGTTGCCAACTTTCATTCATGTTGTACCACATCACAATTTCCCCTCGCTCTTTCTTGGCAGTTGCTGAGTAATTTTTTCATTAATTTCTCCGTCTGTCTGACGTCATATTTTTATCCAAATATAGTAAGTTATTTTAAATTATTCACATTTACCATACACAGACGTGGAATGGAAATAAAGTCTGAGGTTAATCTGAGTTATATTTAAAGACTCAGTCCGTACCGCGCAGTAAACACACACCGTGTCGGTTATAAAAACCAGTCAGTTAATGCTGTATAGGGAAATAATCGCTGTTTATTCTGAGATCCACATAAAACACATACAGGTACTGTGTTCTTGATTACTTTTCACATGTTTTATAGCGATTTTCAGTAAAATCATCAGTTTTTATCCTTCGGTGCAGCCTCTTGTACAGTGTGTTTCTTTCAACACATTGTCAGGGATGTCCCGGTGGATGCATGCTTTCTATGCGACAAAGCTGTCTTGCTCGGTGAGACGATAAAACAAAGAACTGCGTATAGTAAAGACGCTGTATAATGGTTTTGTTGAATGTGTGATTTTGGGCAAATATACAGTAAGGGCGGTGCACCTATCCAGCGACACCCTTCCTGTGTTACAAGAACATGTCTACAGGGTCATCAGTTTTGACAGCTTGTCCTGTGTTGTGTTTACAGGCCGGGTCGGAGGAATACGTAAAGCAGACGACAGTTTCCAAGGACACACGGCAACCGGGTCAGCAGCAGTACCGCCCAGTTCAGCTGAACAATATCCCACTCCCAACTACTGGAGGCCACGTAACATGTGAGTCAGATGGTTTTAACCTTTTAAAGCCTAGCGGTAACTTTACGTGCCGCCAGGTTTAACATTAAAAAATTCTACATGGTGCCCACATTGCGTTTATGTGTTTTGTACGGATCTCAGAACAAACAGCAACTTTTGCCTTATAAAACATTAAGAGACTGGTTTTTATAACCGAAGTGGAGAGTGTTTACAGCGCGGTATGCACTGAGTCCTTATATAAAACAGACACGCTTCGTCTTTAACCTTTTAAAGCCTAGCGGTAACTTTACGTACCACCAGGTTTAACATTAAAAAATTCTACATGGTACCCACATTGCGTTTATGTGTTTTGTACGGATCTCAGAACAAACAGCAACTTTTGCCTTATAAAACATTAAGAGATTGGTTTTTATAACCGAAGTGGAGAGTGTTTACAGCGCGGTACGTACTGAGTCCTTATATAAAACAGACACGCTTCTTCTTTAACCTTTTAAAGCCTAGCCGTAACTTTACGTACCACCAGGTTTAACATTAAAAAATTCTACGTGGTGCCCACATTGCGTTTATGTGTTTTGTACGAGTCTCAGAACAAAAAGCAACTTTTGCCTTATAAAACAGTAAGAGATTGGTTTTTATAACCGAAGTGGAAAGTTTTTACAGCGCAGTACGCTCTGAGTCCTTGTACAAAACAGATACTCTTCGTCTTTAAAGGTTTAATTCGTAGTACTGGGGTGATATCGTAAAGTGTCTCATTACACGCCGCGTAATAGCATTTGTCCTTGAAAGTGTCTGCAAATACTACCCTGCTTCTTGCCACCCGTAGAGGGCGTAGTATATTAACCGTTGTCATCACGCGTTTATGTCCCACTGTGGTTGCTGACGGATTTACATTCATTTTAAATGGCCATCCCTGCACATTTGTGGGACAGCGTTTTTCCGCCAACAGTGAATTCCATTTAACGGGGAATCGGCTGCCCGTTTGGCCAATAGAGGTTACATCCGCATAAAACCTTACTAATTACAGGGTGCGTCTTATCACTTGTAGCGTCTTATGAGGAGGGAAATACGGTAATACCTGATAGACGATTCAGGTCTCCTGGGATGTTACGTTGTGTCTCAGGGTTACTTTTTACCGACGTTTCGAAGGAACTTGGTACCATCGTGTGTTAGGGTCAAGTAGTCCATGAAGAACAGCCAACACCAGAGAACGACTGTTCTGGAACTTCATGGAACTTCGCACGTTCCTTCGAAACGCCGGGAAACACTAACCGTGCGACACAATCACATCCCAGAAGACCATAATCCTGTGCAACAGTGCTGTTCAACGACGGATCCGGAGATTCCAAAATCTTTGGATCAAGGAAGCCAAACTCCTTAGTTGCCTGACCTTCCTCCTGCGATACAGGGATCAAAACATTATGCCACGCTTCCTGCAATTCTGCCACAACACCCGGTCACAACTTCTATTCAGTGATGGCTATTCTTCGTGGCTATTTGACACTTGAAGCTCCGAAACATCGAGAAACACCCAACGACAAAGCGTCACATCCCGTACGTCATGAATCCTCGGCGACACAGCTGTGAGAACTCCAAATCTCGCATAATTTGTGATGGCTATTGAAACATTGGTAATTATTTTTCTTGGGGATGTTACATATTGTCGTGACGAGGATAGTCGGTTAACAGAGTGACTGGTCATTCCTTCGAACTGTGTTAAGTACGTGGATATTCGTGTGGCGTTCCATGTTGCAGATATTCTAAATATGAAACATCTGTCATATAATGAAAAAGTACAATTTTATTTCCGTGCTGAATGTACTCATGAAAAATGGTGCGGGGTCTAATAATAGAACGCGGCCTCCTTCCTGTCAAATCCACCTACCCACACTCTGCAGCCCTGCAGCTCTTAGGGAAACATCAGAACAGCAACTACAGATTGTCATACGATACAACGAGTGAGTGGCCCACATCTTATTGGGGGTTCCTTTGCTCCGAAAATTTGTATCGTGGGGTAAATTTTCTGGCCTAATATTTTGGACGTCACGTTCCAATATACAGCCAGATGGTTGTGAGTTTAATGCCGCCTTCAGTAAGTGCAGTTTGTTGCTCACTCACGGTCCCACATTGGTGGTACCAGTCACCAGTGGTTGAGAGGAACAGCGGATCCTGCCATACATGAATTGCTACTGGACGTCTGTGACAGTGAAAGTTGCTATTAAGCCCTGCAGTTATTGTTGTTCGTATAAAAATGAGTTTGATTCTTTGGTTGGTTGGTTGGTTGATTGGTTGTTGGTGGTTTGGTTGATTGGTTTGGTTGGTTGGTTGTTTGGTGGGTTGGTTGATTGGTTGATTTGTTTGTTTGTATGTTGGTTGGTTGGTTGGTTGGTTGGTTGGTTGGTTGGTTGGTTGGTTGGTTGGTTTGCTTGGTTGGTTGGTTGGTTGGTTGGTTGGTTCGTCCAGCGCTTAGTTGTACACGTATTTCCCGCAAGAGTGCGGGTGATGGTAGAGCGCCTTTTATGGGGCCAGCAGCGACGAGGATTTCTGTCGGCAGCTCAGTGGCTGCAACTTACATGCAGGTGCACTGGCAGGCTGATATATCTGCTGGTGCAATTTACACACAAGTTAAAAACAGCATTTAGTGACGCAGTGGGATGTTGGAGAACGGGTATATCGGCCGTTACCTTGTAAGGGCAGACGTGCTGAGTTCCGTTGTTCCTCGTGGTGGCGTTTTCTTCATTTCCAAAAATTGTTTAGCGGCGTTTCCGTAAAATCTGCGCGTTTTTGATGAAAATGAAGGGCAACGCAGTGGGGAGGGAGTGATAGGGACGTAAGGACGTAGTTTATAGTGTTACAGGATGTGACGCTAGACTGGCTGACCCTGAAGGTGACGGCACTACGATCCATCGAAACGAGGGTTACTACGCGCCCTGTGGTACAGCGTCACACCCAGAAGACTTGGACGTTCACCACCACCTCTGTCATATCCTCAGACCTTGCAGGTCGAAAGTGTTTAGTGGCTGATATAAGTTCCTGGCAGGTGTAAATTCTGTGGCGAGATTTCAGCCGACAGCTGGAGACAGAATGCACCAAGTGTTCGCGGTAACAATCATACAGGCTATGCATCAGAGCAAACAGGCTGTGACTGGCTGGTGGCGTGATTACATTGTAGTAGCGAACTGCCGTTCCCTTTGGCTACTTTTACAGCCGATAGTTCGAAATGTTTGTGACTGGAGTTAATTCTCTCCTTCAAGCTAGGTTGTTGTGTATCGTGTCTGTTTATCCGATAGCATTTTATGGAGTAGAAAAGCGACGCGTAATATTTGAAATTCTTTCCGCTGTGGTCATCCAGTATCGCGAATGGCGCAGTGAATATAACCACACTGACGATGCAAGGTAGCCGTTTATAAAGACGTTGGCTAATACGTCAACTGGTGTCATTTTATTAATATATGCTGATTCTGAAGGTCGGTATACCGTGCCGCACTGAAGTGACGGTTGTGGATTTGATGATATCCGTCCCGTTGTGTTCAACCGATCATACAAACGCACGCTGTTCCGTCTGACACCACCTGTTTGCTTCTTTTATTTTAACGCTACATGTTTCGACCGATATCCATCATTAGGCGTTCTCTACAAATTTTCAAAACCAAATTAAGATGTTATTTGTGAGATCTCTCAAATATTACAGTATGCACACACACACACACACACACACACACTCACTCTCTCTCTCTCTCTGTCTGAGTCGAACCCGCTTGTAACGACATCGGCTTATACGACGTCTCGCCTATAACGTCACAAATTCTATGGTACAAATTCAATCCTTACTGTTAACCATAACATTATACTCCGGTTATAACAACACTCGCTTATAACGACGCAAAATATTCACTCCCTTTCATGACGTTATAACCGAGTTCGACGGTATATAATTGTTACAATTGTTATACGAAATATATATTATTTAAATTTTATTGTAATAACATATATATTGTAATGTGTGAGAGGTCTCACAAATAGTAACATTTTACCTTTGTTTTGAAGATTTGTGGAGAACGCGTAATGATGATCGACATCGATCGAAACGTGTAGCGTCAAAATAAAAGAAATAAACAGGTGTTGTGACAGACGGAACAGTGTGTATTTGTAGAGCAGTCATGGGCCTCACGTCCGCGTTTCGATTCCTGACAGAGGCGGGGCCATGTTTGCTCAAGTTTGTTGTCTCCAAATATGGCTGGGGATTCCGCGTTGTCGGACATTGGAGCCTTGGGTTCGAATCCTTCGTAAGGCGTTCGTTGGAAGAACTAGAGTGAACTGTAACAAACGGAATGTTTGTCAACAGGTGAACCCAAAGCTCCAGCATGTCAACATGAACAGCATGACACACGGAATTCCGAGCCATATTTGGATACAACAACAGTTAATTACATCCAATTATTTCTCTATTTATAGACACGTACAGTGCTGCATTGCTTTTATGTAACAAATTTTTAAAAAATGTAAGAGCCACCTCAAATATTCTGGGCGCCTGAAAGGTGACGTGATGCAGTCTTCCTAATGAAGACCCACAAATATTAGTCGCCACACTACAAAATCTAGTGGCCACGGCGACCTGGTGCCCGGGATTTGTGCACCCCTGGGCATGACTTTTTTCGTGGTGACGTCTAGACCGGGTGGAATTCCACGCAGACTCTTGTAAGGTCGACTACAAGGGTCTCTTTCCTTTTCGGGAGTGACGGTGCCGGGCCTGTCACTTGAATATAATTCTGAGGTTAAGAATGCATGGAGCTTTAACTCCGTATCTCCCTACATCCTCAAGGTATGGCATTAGGGACACCAGTACCCGTTTTATTATGCGATCTAAAGTTTTTGATGTTAGGTTATGCCCTTTGCACAGTGCAGAAAGTAGCGTGACGGAAGGTAGAGGCTGGACGTATGCGGCAGGGGAAAGGATTTGAGCTTTTGGGTTGAGTTTTGTGTTTGGCTGGTGGAGTACAGAGAGGGGGGGGGGGAGTAGTAGCATTATAACGAAATTTCGATTAGGTTGGGAGTTCCGCATTTTGGCGAAAAATGTTAAGGTAGCTTTGGGGACGGCTAGGTCAGAAGCATGCATCGCAATGTGGGTTCTGGGTACCAGGTTAGCATTTGCTCTACGTCGGAGGAAAATAAAGAAAAGCCTTAATCGAGTTTGTTTAAGACTGAAAGTAGTTACAGTTTGTACCTCTCAGTGAACACAGTCCGCCTCCGTGCGGGAGATCAGTCGGTTAATGCTGTGTCGAGAGACAGTAGCTGTTTATTGCAAGGTTCAGACAACACTTAGCTGCACTGTGTGGCGCAAATGCGGAATTCGTAGTGGTAAAAACTGCACGGTACATATGCTAGCTGCACTGTGTGGCGCAAATGCGGAATTCGTAGTGGTAAAAACTGCACGGTACATATGCTAGCTGCACTGTGTGGCGCAAATGCGGAATTCGTAGTGGTAAAAACTGCACGGTACATATGCTGACCACAGTGCTTTAACCTGTTAAAGCCTAGCGGGTACTTTACGTACCACCAGGTTTAATATTAAAAAATTCTACGTGGTGCCCACATTGCGTTTATGTGTTTTGTACGGATCTCAGAATAAACAGCAACTTTTGCCTTATAAAACATTAAGAGATTGGTTTTTATAACCGAAATGGAGAGTGTTTACAGCGCGGTACGCACTGAATCCTTATATAAAACAGATTACGTTCCGTCTTTAAAGGGTTAAAGCAGCGGTTCCCAACCGTTTATGTGTGTGACCCTCAAGCAGCAAACGGTATGTGACCCGCGACCCTACCACGGAAGAGGCGGTACTCTGTGATATTCACTGTACACGAACTAATGCTAATGCCTTTTCTTGAACACTATGTAACATTGCCACTTATTGAAAAATATTAAATTTTTAATGTTACTTGTCAAATCCAATATTTTTTGTGGCAATATTAAATACACTAAACATTCAAGAAACAAACATTTATTTAAATAACTCACACATGTGGTGGCACGCTGTGGCGCAGTGCGCTACAAACCGGAAGGTCGCGGGTTCGGTTCCTCATGGTGTCATTGACCCTTCCGGCCGCACTAAGTGGCCGGTGCTTAGGGCTGACAACCTTACCACCTTCATGTGCCGATTGTCTAGAAATCTGGGAGCTTCAACTTCCTGGAACCCTGAGGGCCTGCCCAGGCCTGTAATGGGATTGCTTTTTTTTTTTACCATACATATGCTGGTTAGACAAATGATTTGCTTTTACATAAAAACTTGTGAAATACTCAACATGTGGAACGTTGCATAAAATAAACACAACAATAATGTCAAACATTGAGTTCTTCGTAAGACCCTTTCGCGACCCTCATTTGGGTCGCGACCTTATGTTGGGAACCCTTGCTGTAAAGGGTTAGCAATACCAGAAGCATAATTTCCGAAAATGCAGTGTTGTTGGCTGCCGTCACTTCAGAGGAACGTCAGTGTTTTTCGACTCGTGGGTGTAACGAACTCCCAAGTTATGATATGATGATATGAACGTGTAACGCATATATCGTGTGTTACTCACTACGAAGACGACGTGCGTCTAATCTGATGTGTTGGGAAGGATGAGTCACTAAAAATCTGCAGGAGGGAAGGAAGTGTCCATGAAGCAGGGCCGCGGCTGTCGCAGTACTTCTTCTCTCCATGGGGGTGGCGCCGTGCGCGTTCAGTTGGCGGGATGAGGTTGTGAGGTACGCAGCCAGTGACGGTCAGTCCATGATGTTCGGTTGGAACGAAACAGGAAGGCAACCAGAAGCCTCGTGGAACGAGTTCAGTACCATTTACCGCGCCTTCCCCAAGAGAGTGTCAGTGAGTGAAATAGACCGGGAGGAGAGACCCGTGTGTTACGCGTGTGTGCCCAGTAACACCTCTGTGGAGAAGAGCATCCTAGACTTTGCCCCAATCACCTTTCTTAGCTGCTTCTTTATCCAAACTGCCAAAGGTATGAGAGACATCTCGATTACATTGAACGGCTTAACCCTTTACAGACGAAAATGAACCGTACTGCGCAGTAAACACACTCCGTCTCGGTTATAAAAACCAGTCAGTTAATGCTGTATAGGGAAGTAATCGCTGTTTGTTCTGAGATCCACACAAAACACATAAATACACTGTGTGGGCAGAACGTAGAATTTGTGTACTTTAACCGTGGTGGTACGTAAAGTAACCAGTTGGCTGTAAAGGCTTAAGGCCCAGTGGTTACTTTATGTACCACCAGGTTCAACATTCAACAATTCTACGTTCTGCCCACACAGTGTATTTGTGTGTTTTGTGTGGATCTCAGAACAAACAGCGATTATTTCCCTATACAGCATTAACTGACTGGTTTTTATACCTGAGACGGAGTGTGTTTACTGCGCGGTACGCACTGAATATTTAACTATAACTGAGTTTAATTTCTGTCATTAAAGAGTTGATTAACCTTTTAAAGCCTAGCGGTAACTTTACATACGACCAGGTTTAACATTAAAAAATCATACGTGGTGCCCACATTGCGTTTATGTGTTTTGTACGGATCTCAGAACAAACAGCAACTTTTGCCTTATAAAACATTAAGAGACTGGTTTTTATAACCGAAGTGGAGAGTGTTTACAGCGCGGTACGACCTGAGTCCTTATATAAAACAGACACATTTCGTCTCCACTCCTAGCATTGCACACATTTCTTACAGCAGTGTAGGTCATTAATTTCTAATTATGCTGCACAAAGTCCCCTCATTATGTCACAGTTGATGTAGCGTACAATTCAGTTGTGAGGCCGCCGTATTCTCTATTCATATGATGTAATTTTAAAGTTGACAGTCGGATAGACGTCGATTTTGTTCGAAATTTGTAAATCATGTTGTGATTTAATATTCAGGATTTGCTGCTGTTTAAAACACTAAATGCAAAGGTGTTACGCGTAGGAGGGGGTTAATAGCTTTGGCAGTGTTAAAGAACTTGATAGCTGAAGTAACAAACTGAATTCATATTAATGGTACATTTAACAAGGAGGCGAGAAATTCCGAAGTTGCTGCTGCTATTCACTTCATGGTCTTGTCTGTCCAACGTCTTACTGTAAACCTGCAGATAAATACACGGCTAGATTTACCTGCTGTTTTGGATGGGCGTGAAATATGTTGTCGTACAAAGACTAAGGGGGGGGGGGGGGGTTCGAGAACAGGACAGTGAGGAAGATACGTGGACCCTGTAGGGGTGAAGTAACAGGGGACTGTATAGCTCCATATTTTGTAATCTTTACCTAATATTGTTACAGCGGTTGTATCATGGGCTGGGCACGTAGCACTCATGATCAGCGTTCGTATAATTTCAGGGAGGACATGACTTGGGGGAAACCTAGATCTAGATCTAGGTGGGAAGCTAACACTGACGCGCATCTTAGAAATGGGATACAGAAGTGTGAAGTGTTCTGACTGGGTAAGGACCACCCTCTCTCTTCCATCTTTATTTTTGTCGTCGTTGAATGTTGGTGCTTAACAAGACAGGCAGCGTACGTATAAATGTAACATTGTGGCGCGTTCGCGTAACCACTGTTACCGCAGAAAAGCAATAAGCGTTTCATATTCTGAGTGTGTCTGTAGTGTTAGTTATGCAGCATGAAATCGCGTGCGCCGTATTATATTGTCGTCTGTGGCCGTCTGGCTTTACCTGTGTGTTCCACATTATCTCATAACGGCGCGATTTTCGGAGAAAAAGTTATTGAACGCAAAATGGGTTTTGATTTTCCCTACAAATTTGTATGAAACATTTCTCATTCTGAGAAGAATTCAGCGAGATATTACCATAAATGTACACGGGTCTTCATGTGAAGTACCCGTTATTGTTATCAGATTTTAATGAAACTTGGAAGTTTTTCCATAGATTTTCGAAAAAGCGCCCAAATATTAAATTTCGTGAAAATCTGTCCAGTAGGAGCGGAGTTTCCCATGCCGACGGACATACAAACAGACATGAAGCTAATAGTCGCTTTTCGGAATTTTGCGAACGCGCCTGATAGAAATGGGACATTACCTTATAAGTAACAGAGATAAGTACCTTATAAACGGGACATTACCTAATAAGTAATAGCGATAAGTACCTTATAAACGGGACATTACCTTACAAATAATAGGGATAAGTACCTTATAAACGGGACATTACCTTATAAATAATAGGGTTAAGTACCTTATAAACGGGACATTACCTTATAAATAATAGGGATAAGTACCTATTAAAGTGAAGATTACAAAAATCTGTTTCACCAGCAGACCGTCAAATCTCGTACCGTATTTGCTGGGCTGTATGACCCTGCTCGACGGTATTCGTTTAACATCCTGCGAGAGTTGCGTCCAGACTTGATGTGTTGTTGAGGTTTCACGTCTCCTGGGATGTGACGCTGTGTCGTTGGGTCCAAAAGCGTCTTATACCGTGAAGATGAAAGCACCACTTTCCTTCGAAACGTCGGGAAACTCTTAACCTAGTTACACAGCGTCACATCCGAAGGACGTCGGTCCTGGATTTACATCCGTTGACCCTGGGGTGTGTATACGGTACTGCAGTGTGTCATAGTAAGTAAATGTAGTGACGGTGGTAAATGGTGCAGTTCGTGACTTGTACGCAGACCTTATGAAGGGCGAAAAGCGATTATTAGTTTCGTCATGTTTGCCTGTCAGTCTGTCCGCATGAAACAGCTCGGCTGCCACTGGACGGATTTTTATGAAATTTTATATTTGTGGATTTTTCAAAAATATGTCGAGGAAATTCAAGTTTCATTAGAATCTGACAAGAATAACGGGTACTTTACGTGAAGACCCACATACATTTATGATAATATTTCGCTGAATTCTTCTTAGAATGAGAAATGTTTCAGACAAAGTTGTAGAGAAAATCAAAACACACATTTTGTGTTCAATAACTTTTTCCCGAAAATGGTGCCGTTTATGAGATAATGTGGAAAAATATGGTACAGCCAGACACGCCACAGATGACAATATAATACGGCGCATGCGCTTTGCATGATGGATAACTACGGCTACAGACACACACTCAGAATATGTAATACTTATTGCTTTTCCAAAGCAACAATGGTTACGCGAACGCGTCTCACTGTTACGTAATAGTACAGTGCCTGTCTTATTTACTTCCAAAATATACGCTTCTGCCTCACACACCTAAATGTAATTTCATTTACGTCCATAAGGAAAGTACAGCCATCCTTGCGTCGACTTTAACGAAACTCACAAATGTTCAGCAGCATTACTTGAACATCCCTCATGCCGATTTTCACCCAAATCGGGCAATGAATGTGGAAAGTATCACTGGAAATTTTTTACACCCCGCCGGTAAGTGTGGCTAGCACTGTACCAACTTGCACGTTAACTCGTCATTGGCCAGCGGAACTAAGTGGAAATCTATGCCGAATTTCACCAAAATCGGTCAACAGGTACGGAAAATACGAGTTTAAATTTATTTAAATCCATATAGGTAAAGTTCGATTTTCACTGAGATAATGTTCGTTGAACTCACGCCCGTGCGACAGTTTTTTTTTTTTTTTTGCAAAGAATTCCTGTACCGAATTTTACGGTCGGACATCACCTACACACGAGACATTCACTTCGTAAAGAACGCGTGATTTGTATCAGTAACAGAATTTCGTGGAGCACAAGGTCTGTGCATTGTGCCACAGTGGGCCGGATTGCACGGCGTGGGTTATATACAGGACCACTTCATCCAACGTGGCGTTCCAAGGAGTGTATTTCTTCTTGGAGCGAAGACGATATTTCGCAGTATGGGAGTTTAGACTGTTCAGAAAGAATGCTGCACCTCGCACCATCCCATCTACCCCTGTGACGTGTCTAGTAATTTATAAAAACTGCTTCGCAAGCCACGCCTCTTTATTGGCGCAGTTGGAATTCAGAGTTAATAGCGTGTTAGGGAATGTGTTCAGCCATAAACTGGGAGTTACGCTTTATTTCTTGGCTTATGATTCAGTTTCAGATGCGCGCCTCGTTTCTCGTGTGACGAATCAAATCCTGAGGCATGCCTTCCCCACTTTGTTCTTTATTCAGGCTACATTAATTGGCCTTGCACTGGAGAAGACGCTGAGTGACTCATGCAGCCGAATCAAATTTTTTTTCGACCCGTACCAAACGCACGCGGTCTCGTCGAGATACAGATTTGCTCAGGCCCATGTCCGTGGGCAAAGGTATGCTAGTTCGGAATTCTGAAGCCGTAATGCAGTAAAACCTCGTTAATCCGGACTGTCTGGTGGGAACAGTAGTCCGGATTAGTAGGAGTCCGGATTAACACGAATAATAACAAAGTTTTGTATGGGTGTGAAACTTGGTCTCTCACACTGAGGGAGGAACAAAGACTGAGGGTGTTCGAGAATAGGGTGCTGAGGAGGATATTTGGGCCTAAGAGAGACGAGACGACAGGGGAGTGGAGAAGACTACATAACGAGGAACTTAATGATCTATACTCATCACCAGATGTTATTCGGGTAATCAAATCGAGAAGAATGAGATGTGCGGGGCATGTAGCACGTATGGGGGAAAAGAGAGGCGCATACAGGATGTTGGTGGTGAAACGTGAGGGAAGGCGACCACTTGGAAGACCCAGGCGTAGATGGGAGGATAATATTAAAATGGATCTTCAAGACGTGGGTTGGGGCATGAACTGGATTGAACTAGCTCAGGATAGGGACAGATGGCGGGCTCTTCTGAATGCGGTAATGAACCTTCGGGTTCCATAAAATGCGGGAAATTTGTTGACTAGCTGAGAAACTGTTAGCTTCTCGAGAAGGTCTCTGCCCCATGGAGTTAGTTAGTTAGTTAGTTAGTTAGTTAATAACAAACAAAAGTTTCCGCACGAATAAAAACACACAATACTCAAGGCCATGTTATATATCACAATAATAAAACAGGAAGAGAGATACATATTTACGTTGTTGTAGTGTGCAGCAATTATTAATAGAATACTGTGTGTCACAAACTACATGTACAAATCGTCTGCGATCGCCTTAGAACAGGATGTCCGTGGAGACGTAGGCTTGGTTGTAACGGTAGAAACTGGTTTTAAAAGAACTGCCTTATCTTCTTTTGTGATGGTTTCATACACATTTCTTTAACAATGAGGTCACGCCGTTGTCTCAGATGGTTATAATAGCCACACATGTGTTCAGTGTCACTTTCTTGGACGAAGTTGATTACACAGTTTAAGTGTTCCCTCACACGTTGTTTCGTTTTTGGTACTTTGTTTTGTTCATGCTGGTCTTACGATTCGTGTTCGGTCACTTCAGACTCGCGCCGGTGATTTATTCTACTGCTGTCGGCTCAAAAATAAAAATTTCTTTTTCCAGGATCCCTGTCCGGATTAAGAGAAGTCTGGTTTAACGGGGTCCGGATTAACGAGGTTTTACTGTAATGGAAGTTTCTGCACGAGTTCAGAAGTTGCTTGCGCGACTGCTGTACAATATCGATGTCAGTGAACCCGATGGTGGACTCCTGTTGTACGGAAGTCGGTTGATTGTAGTATGACGGTTTGGTTTAGAAATAGGACGACGGACAGACGCGCATATCTGTAATTCTGCCTGAAAGAGTCGATGGCATGTGAAGGCTAAAGGAATCCGACAATGAGCGGGGGGCAGGCAGAATTTATCCAAACCTTTGCTGTGCGAGATTTACTTAGGCTTTTCAAGTTTCAAACCCCTTTAAAGCCTCACGGCCACGTTGTGTTAACATAACTGCGTGTTTAAATATAATTCAGATTAATTTTTTTCTTGTAAGGGTTAAAAATGTGCTGGTTTCTTCTTCGCAGTGAAGCCGGCAGGAAACAATTTTGTGAGCTTAGGTCTATGAATCACTCACTTTCTGACTTTTTGATAAATTCCACTTGGAAAGCTACCACATGTCTATCTGCTCGCCTAAACAACATTTCCATCTGGACTGTTATGTTTTATAAACACAGCCTTGGCGTTAGGCATTAGACATGTCGTTGGAAGATGTACAACGGGCTCGGTCGGAAGACTGCGATTCCACTTTCGTTTCTTGTAAGGTATTATTAAGGAAGGCATTCCGGGGGTTTTTGTGGGCATTACGCAGGCATTTAGGACTTTTTGTGGGCATTGTTAAGACGTTCGGGACGTTCCTGTGGGCATTGTTAAGGTGTTCAGGATGTTTCTGTGGGCATTATCAAGGCATTCAGGACTTTTGTGGGCATTGATAAGGCGTTCAAGACTTTTTGTGGGCATTGTTAAGGCGTTCAGGACATTTCTGTGGGCATTATCGAGGCATTCAGGACGTTTCTGTGGGCATTATCGAGTCATCCAGGACGTTTTTTGGCATTGTTAAGGCGTTCAGGACGTTTCTGTTGGCATTGTTAAGGCGTTCAGGACGTTTCTGTGGGCATTATCAAGGCATTCAGGACGTTTTTGTGGGTATTGTTAAGGCGTTCAGGACGTTTCTGTGGGCATTATCAAGGCATTCAGGACGTTTTTGTGGGCATTGTTAAGGCGTTCATGACGTTTTGTGGGCATTGCTAAGGCTTTCAGAACGTTTCTGTGGGCATTATCAAGGCATTCAGGACGTTTTTGTGGGCATTGTTAAGGCGTTCAGGACGTTTTTGTAGGTATTATTTAGGCATTCAGAACGCATTGTTAAGGCATTCAGGACGTTTTTTGTAGGCATTATTCTGTCAGTGTTTGAGTTGTCTGAATCACGTAACATAGGCGGGCGTTGCTGAACTGCGAGGCGTGGCATGCAGTGAATGTCGCACTTTTGGCTCCATCTAAGTAGACATAACAGATCAACAGTTTTTGCAACGCAATGGCTCCTGCGCCAGTGTCACAGATAACAATTTGGTCGGCCCTTTCCAGGGAGCTTTGAACTACGGAGACGTCGAATTGCATTTCTTTTGTTGTTATCAAGCACCTGATAAATTGTGACCAGAAAGATGAGTGCATGTAGACTTAACGTGTGCTTAACTGGAAAAGTGGGCAAAAACTATTCCAACCTAACCGAGATTTTTAGTTAGAAGCAGACAGTTTCGTCTCAAAGTACTCATTATTTTCTAATTCCTGCCGTATGGCTCAAAGTCTTGATGTCCCCCGCTCTTGTGGGAAATACGTGAATAGCCCAGCAACGCACGAACATTTCAGTGAAACTGATTTTGATATCTTATAGATTTGTCATATCTTGTATGTGTTGTCATGTCACAGACTTTAAAGCAAACAAAATGCCCTTTATTTTGGGGGCGCGGAGGGGGGGGGGATAGGGACTAGTCTGTGGTTTGTCTCGTAGATGTTTCAGCCATGTTGGGAAATTATCGACGTGCTTTGGGTGATAAGCTTTTCGTATTTTTGTATCTATATATGCGTATATGTTTTGTTTCTAACTGCAGTGTTATTATTTTACCTAAATCTCCTTCATAAGGGCCCAGTATGGCCGAAACATGTGGTATGCAAACTGTTGACAACTAGGATCCCCCCTCCGCACCAATACTTGCATTTTGCTGGTTTAACCTTTTAAAGCCTAGCGGTAACTTTACGTACCACCAGGTTTAACATTAAAAAATTCTACGTGGTACCCACATTGCGTTTATGTGTTTTGTACGGATCTAAGAACAAACAGCAACTTTTGCCTTATAAAACATTAAGAGATTGGTTTTTATAACCGAAGTGGAGAGTGTTTACAGCGCGGTACGCACTGAGTCCTTATATAAAACAGACACGCTTTTTCTTTAACCTTTTAAAGCCTAGCTGTAACTTTACGTACCACCAGGTTTAACATTAAAAAATTCTGCTCCCTGCCCACATTGCGTTTATGTGTTTTGCACGGATCTCAGAACAAACAGCAACTTCTGCCTTATAAAACGTTTAGAGACTGGTTTTTATAACCGAAGTGGAGAGTGTTTAGAGCGCGGTACGCACTGAGTCCTTATATAAAACAGATAAGCTTCGTCTTTAAAGGGTTAAATTCCTGTGATACACATCGAGAGACAATCAGAGATTTGAGTTTAACAAGTCAGTTTCGATGCTAAGTGCTTAGAAGTCTGAACATGCTTTCGGAGGCAGTGAGGAAGGCTAACAGTATGAAGGGAATGTGCGTGAAGAGGAATAAGACACAGAAAGTAAATGTGGGGGGGGGGGGGGGTGGGAGGGAATTGTGTTTATGCAGGAAATGTAGAAACAAATGTCAGTGTTAACGTTTAAACATGTGTAAACATTTTCCTTGCCATTTTGGTGGATTGGTTGGTAGTTATATTTGGGAAGTCTGTGAATATTTTATACAGTGACACGTTACGTATGGGTCAATGAGTGAGTAATTCGTAAGAACAGTGCCTGCAGTAACACGACAGCCATACCAACAGTCCACCGGCCAGGAGAAAATTCCTACTAGGAATGTGGTAAATGTGCATGCGCAAGATTTGTGGTGAATGACGAATGTTGCTGCTATTTGCTTCTACGAACAGCGGCCCAATAGTCCACCACTGAGTCAACACTTCCCGCACCGCACCAGAGCCGCCCACCCCTCCTCGCCCCACAGGCATTTTCTTCTTGTCGGTGGATAGTAGTTGTATAAATGTAGGCTATGTGTGTGGGCACGGATATACGTTGGACAACACAGAGTGCAGATCAATTGAAAAATAGCGTGCTACGTATTTCCGGTTCCGGATTTTCCGAACAATTGCGATTTCGAAACATATTACTTTTAGTGAAGTCTCGAGGTTTGGCATCCCATAAATTTTCCTTGTGTACACCATGAAGACAAGGGGAAGTAGAATTACAGCGCCATGTGTTTTTACCTCCGGTAATACACGGAGGTGTTCAGCTTCCAGTCAGATTTTATGTAATTCTGCTGGATGTTTCTAAGGTGTCGTACTGACAGTATGACAGCCTGTTACAGCCATCTTCCTGTCCCCTGACCGATTTATATCCGTTGGCGTGTCTGTCGTAACGCTATCGTCCGTTATTTTGGATTGCATATACAAGTGGACAGACCATTCGTGTAGCGTGACCGATACACACATTCCCAGTTCAGTGTATTAATACATTCTGACCTTCAAAAGAAAAGTAGGTCGACCAAAGAAAAGATGTAGAGACCGATAACCATTGCAATGGAACAAGCCTGGAATGGCTTACGCCCTTCTGCTGAGGATGACTGTCATCGTATCGTTGTATCTTTTGTTTTCTGTCCTTGTCTGAGAACATTACACTTACGGGGCTTATAAGTGATGCGAACATGTTGCAAGATAAGGCATTAGGGCATATTTTATGTGCATTGCGAATGGGGTGGGGTTAATATAGTGTTTGAAGGTTATGTGCTGTCAGCTGGCCAGACAAGAAAAGAAAAGCGAACGAGAAAACCGACAATAGTTCGTGGTCACTTTGTGACAGGATCGACAGTTCAACGCGAGTTATGGTGGCGCAGTTGGTTGAGGCACTGCGCTACAAGCCGGAAGGTCGCGGGTTCGATTCCCGATGGTGTAATTGGAATAATATTTCATTGACATAATCCTTCCGGTCGCACTATGGCCGTGGGGTCGACTCAGCCTCTAACAGAAATGAGTACCAGGAATGTTTCCTGCTGGGTAAAGGCGGCCGGTACGTAGGGCTGACAACCTTACCACCTTCATGTGCTGATTGTCTTGAAATCTGGGAGCCTCAAACTCCTGGAACCCTCAGAGACTGTCCAGGCCTGTAATGGAATAGCTTTACCTTTGCGTCTTTATTCTTGGAGCAAACAAATTGTTAATTTTATCCATAGTAGTGATGTGCGTGTGTTGTGTTGTATTACGCGCTCAGTGCTCAACTGTTTCTTCGGCCTCGGCGCATACCTTACATCATGGCAAGCAGGTTAACCGTGGCCACGGGGGGTTTGACTTACACAAAGTGTATCCTATTAGGCATGTAATAACAAATTACCCCGATTTGCAATCGCCACGGCTGCTGTATATTTGCGGAGAACGTAGAATCACCACGACAGTTTCAGCGTTCATGCTAGTTATGATCGTATGTGGTAGTTTTTGCTTTAAATTATCTAAAATATATTTCCGAAACAGAAACGTAAACGTCTGTCTTTTCACATTATCACGTAATCTTTTGAGGGCGTTTGGATATTGCTTGTTTGTTTAGAGTTTGCGTATGTGTTTTGAAAAAGTGCGGCTGTACGCATGCGCAGAAATATTTATTCCTAGTAGCAGTATTGTATTAGCATAATAGACCGGTGTTTGGCATAGACGCGGCTGTCCTTTCCCCGCTTTGTCGTGTATACGGAACCACTTCTGATGCCCCGTGACAGAACTGCCCTTCACCCTGCTCAATCATGGAAGGCGCTCTGTATATTTTAAAGTTGTCCGTCCCATGCATTCTTACGTCAGTGTATTAATCTTTCAAAGCCTAGCGGTAACTTTACGTACCACCAGGTTTACCATTAAAAAATTCTACGTGGTGCACACACTGCGTTTATGTGTTTTGTACGGATCTCAGAACAAACAGCAACTTTTGCCTTATAAAACATTAAGAGACTGGTTTTTATAACCGAAGTGTAGAGTGTTTACAGCGCGGTACGAACTGAGTCCTTATATAAAAGAGATAAGCTTCGTCTTTAAAGGGTTAATATACATTTTACAGGCTATGCATGGTATGTAGTGCGCTTGTTGGTTGTTACGAAGATTGTGACAAGATGTACAGTGTATATGCTATAAAACTGCCATTCTGTGCTCCCTGAAGGTCATACGCTTGTACGGAAACATGTAGGAGCTACGTCTTCAACCTTTTAAAGCCTAGCGGTAACTTTACGTACGACCAGGTTTAACATTAAAAAATTCTACGTGGTGCCCACATTGCGTTTATGTGTTTTGTACGGATCTCAGAACAAACAGCAACTTTTGCCTTATAAAACATTAAGAGATTGGTTTTTATAACCGAAGTGAAGAGTGTTTATAGCGCGGTACGCGCTGAGTCCTTATATAAAAGAGATACGCTTCGTCTTTAAAGGGTTAAAGGTTTTAATATTCGTATGTACTTCATAACGTGCATTCAGTTGGTACAATAAACTGAACACAACGCACTGTACAGGTTATGTCATGTAAGCAATTAAAGGTGCTCCAAGCAGGTGTCTTTCAGAACATAAGACGGGAGATGAAAATGAATTAAAAGTGGAGCACGTAGTAGTAGTAGTAGTAGTAGTAGTAGTAGTAGTAGTAGTAGTAGTANGGAGCACGTAGTAGTAGTAGTAGTAGTAGTAGTAGTAGTAGTAGTAGTAGTAGTAGTAGTAGCAGCAGCAGTAGCAGTAATGCGAGTCCGGTCTATCCTCCTTTTATTGGTGTTAGACTACCATCAGATTAACCCGGCTTGTCTCGGTGGTAACCCCTTCGCCAATCAATATATATGTTATTTACATATTTGTACCGTATCTTAAACCACGTACGTCTGACTTCGTCTAGGGCCGCGCCATGGCTCAGGCTGTTAGCCGCCGGCCTCCCATCGCGGAGGGACGGGTTCGATCCCGGGTCAGTCTGTGTGGGATTTGTGGTGGACAAAGTGGCACTGGGACAGGTTTTTCTCCGAATACTTGGGCGTTTGTCTGTTAATTTCATTCCACCGATGCTCCATTACTTGGAAAAATGAAAAAGAAAACCGATCATAATCTCCATCACAGGGTTGGACAATAAGCCTCAAGGCTGCGGTGCGTCCGTAGCGTCTGCTGCGGGGTCCTTCTCCACAGAAAAAAAAATCGTCTAAATAGCTGTAGCTGTTATAACACATGCTTTATTATTGCATTTTAATATTTTCTTACAAAGTACCGCCTCTTTCATGTTCAGGCATTTTGTATTTAAAAATTCCGTTCTCCATTTTCTAGTTTCTGAACAGCTCATCCATCACGTTTCACATACGTAGACACACATCTGCAAAAGAGGCACCATGAACGGTGGGTAAAAATAAGGACAGGGACAGGGAGAACAAGTTTAGAAAAGAGTATGAAAAATGCATGCTAAATTAATAAACGCAGGCCACATACTGGCAGTATGCCAGAATATGACACATCGCTTAGGAAACATTATTAATAAATTGGTGCCAAACCGTGCAAATTTCGGGGAGTGCGAAGCACTGGCACGCGCTGCCATATCGACTGTTCGGTGTTACGGGCTTTTAGTGGGTCCGATCCAGAAAGGAGATTCAGGGATTCAGGAACGGAGTCGTCGTCTCTTGGTAATGCACCAAAGAAAACAAAGCGACTCGACGTTTGTCATAGAGACGTGAAACGTTTGCTTAATTAAGTTGTTTTAAGTACTCAACGTGTCTGCGTGTCGACAGGTCGTCGGTTGGGGGTGGCGTGTGTCGTGGAATCACAGCCTTAGCCGTCGATTATATTGACTGATTTCTTGGCTGATTTTAATGAGACGTTGACAGGAATCTGGGTAACAGTACTTTGAAAGGCGCTGTACTTTGTGAGACACGTGTGGGGGAAAAGAAAGGTGCATGCAGGATTTTTAGGGGGAGACCTGAGGGAAGGCGACCACGTGGGAGACCCACGTGTAGATGGGAGGATAATATTAAAATGGATCTTCAATAAATGGCATGGGGGCATGGACTGGATTGAGCTGGCTCAGAATAGGGACAGGTGGCGGGCTCTTGTGAATGCGGTAATGAACCTCCGGGTTCCATAAAATGCGGGTAATTTCTTGACTAGCTGAGAAACTGTTAGCTTCTCAAGAAGGCTTCTGCCCCATGGCGTTAGTAGTGTGTTAGATTTGACATTCTCACAGCGGCGTACCTGCAGATTCTGATCTTCTGCGATGTGAAAGGAATACGATCTTCCGAAACGTCGGGAAACACCCCCCCAAAGATACAGTGTCACATACCATAATGCTGTAATTCTGCAGACGTTTCTTTGGGTGACAGTAATTTAATTTTCAGTTCCTCAGTGTCTTTCGTCCATGGATAATCGGTACATGTTCTTAGCAGCATGGCGTTTAGCTGTCAGGTTGGTGGGTATTGTACTCAGTAGTTCTAGTATGTGTCATTTCAGCTTCCTAACTCCATTCTAGATGTGCATTCAGAATTTTGCCTTGGGGGGGGGGGGGACCGGGGGGGGGGGCTGACCCCGAGGCTATATATAATTCATGTTTGATTATAAAAATTGTTGATTATAAAAATTTCGTTGCAAGAATCATGCTGTAAGCAGGACATAACGCTGTCTGCAACTGCATTTATATACATACGAATATAACTACATGTTCCGTGACTCAATCACAGTGTCCTGTTTTCTTGTTTTTTAATTTTATTAATTTATTTTACAAAATTCTAATGTACTAGTCATCAGCCGATTTCAGTGGCTGATTTGTGTAGAAGGGTGCATCGCTATTCAGTGTTTCAGTGTAATCTGCCGCTTGTTGGAAGTGACAGAAGTGTAATGGAAGCCCGGGACAAGTGTGCAGTGGGTTGCTGTACCGATCGTGCGGGCATGCGGCCGGCCACAATAATGTTTGGTTTTATTCTGACTGAACATTAGTCACGTATGCACTGGGCCAGTGATTCATGCACCGTGATACGCACACCGCTGCGGTGCCGTGATTGAGCCTCGGAGACTGCATACTTGTCACTGGTGTCACCAGCGTAGAGCGATTTCAGTTCGGTATGAAAACGGAAGCTCTATTGTAAAGAATGCGCGTAATATTTCGGTTGTAAGTGATTGGTAGAAAAGGTACTTGGTATGTATCTTTCTGCATACCTAAACTTGGCGTGTTTCGACGTACCTAAACTTGGCATATTTCGGCATACCTAAAATTCGTGTGTTTGGACATACCTAAACTTCGTATATTTTGGCATACCCAAACTTGGCATATTTTGGCATATCTAAACTTGGCATATTTTGGCATATCTAAACTTGGCATATTTTGGCATATCTAAACTTGGCATATTTTGGCGTATCTAAACTTGGCATATTTTGGCGTATCTAAACTTGGCATGTTTTGGCATATCTAAACTTGGCATATTTTGGCGTATCTAAACTTGGCATATTTTGGCATATCTAAACTTGGCATATTTTGGCATACCCAAACTTCGAATATTTTGGCATATCTAAACTTGGCATATTTTATCATACCCAAACTTGGCATATTTTGGCATACCCAAACTTGGCATATTTTGACATACCTAAACTTGGTATGTACCGGTTCATACCAACTAATGCCCTGTTGTTATTGAAAGAGTTCTTACATTACAAAACTTTGTTCCAGCATGTTTCGATCCCTATTGGGATCATCTTCAGGGATACGTTTAAAAACTAAAATTACACATACAGGGTGGCAATATCTTGTTATAAAATCTGAACTGCATATAAACCGTTTGTTTTATACACATTTTATAACAAGATATTGCCACCCTGTATGTGTAATTTTAGTTTTTAAACGTGTCCCTGAGGATGATCCCAGTAGGGATCGAAACATGCTGGAACAAAGCTTTGTAATGTAAGAAATTTTCAATAATAACTGTGCATTAGTTGGTATGAGGCGGTACTTACATAATGGTTATGTGCGGTGTGAATAATAGAAAGTTTAAACTTGGCATGTTTCGACCTACGTAGCTCGGACACGATTCAGCAAAACTGGACTTGGTATGCTTTGGCATACCTGAACTTTCTATATTGTGGCGTAGCTAAACTTTTAGTTAGAGTGAAGCGTAATCAAAGGTTACGTTTCCGATTCAGAGTTTAGTTTCGGAAATGTTATGATTTTGAAGTAAAATAAGAACCAGTCCACAATTCGACAGTGCCCTTAACCTTTTAAAGCCTAGCGGTAACTTTACGTACCGCCAGGTTTAACATTAAACAATTCTACGTGGTGCCCACATTGCGTTTATGTGTTTTGTACGGATCTCAGAACAAACAGCAACTTTTGCCTTATAAAACATTAAGAGACTGGTTTTTATAACCGGAGTGGAGAGTGTTTACAGCGCGGTACGCACTGAGTCCTTATATAAAACAGACACGCTTCTTCTTTAACCTTTTAAAGCCTAGCGGTAACTTTGCATACCACCAGGTTTAACATTAAAAAATTCTACGTGGTGCCCACATTGCGTTTATGTGTTTTGTACGGATCTCAGAACAAACAGCAACTTTTGCCTTATAAAACATTACCAGACTGGTTTTTATAACCGAAGTGGAGAGTGTTTACAGCGCGGTACGGACTGAGTCCTTATATAAAACAGATTACCTTTCGTCTTTAAAGGGTTAAACACAGTACAGTTTCCTCAAGACACCTCTGTGCACTAATTAAGTTCAGCTGCAATACACCTCAGTGACCCGTACATTTTGATGTCAGTTGTTGAACCCTGAAAATGGTCGCTGGACTTTGGCGTTTGATTGCTCAGAGTTTTGTCTTTCACCCAGGCTTCCCCAGTAGGCACGAAGGGCGATCGGAATTTGCGTCTTCCTAAAACCCTCCCGCGGAAGATTGGTGCTTAGTTGAGATGTCATGGTGGTCGCGATTGACGTGACTGGGATGAACTGCGATAGAAGTTGCAGCTGTTGCTGCGCTTCGCCGTTAGACATAAATTAATTGAGCGTGTACGGTGCAGTGCCTCGGTCATGTCATCAGCATTTTTCAGTGTGTCTACAAAGTGATGGCTGCTACGTGGGATTTGAGTGATATGTTTGACAGGCGTGTTGCAGGCCCTAAGCAGAACTTGTCAATCTTCAGCTCATTCGTTTAGCTGAGCTTGTTAGCATTTGGCTGAGTCTATTTTTAGACATTATGAATTGCAGACTGCATCTCTTTATGTGTAAATAGATGATTATTTTGACAGTGTGTGTTTAATTGCTAGAACGTATAACGAATTACATATTTTATTGTGTAGTTCCGGACATTAATTTTTGAATTTATAGGGTCAGGGGTGCATGAATCACGGCTGCCAGTTCGGCCGGGCGACCAAATTTTGTACGGTGGCGACTAATGTTTATGGGTCTAGAATACGGAGCTTTCTTCGTGTCTGTCACCATTCTGGCGAATGTAATTTTCAGGTGGCTCTAATGTATTTTTGGAAAATTTTTGCAACTCTTGTGCAGGTTGATTCTGAATTACACGCTGTGCCCCTAAAATCTGGGGGTAAAGTTCATGTAAACACAACCATTTTGTTTACTAGATTTGGTAACGGAAAAATTACCTGCACTACCGGAGAACGTAACGCGACGAACGGTGTAGTTTGAACATGATGGGGCCCACTGCACGTTTTACCCGCGACGTAAAGTGGTTGTCAGTCTCTCGGACTCCAACTGGTCTAACTCAATAGATACGTTGAAACGGGCCTTTTTTTTTTTGGCCTCCGCGATCACCCGGGCTCGCTCCTGCCGACTTCATCACTGGGGCGCCATTTTACGTTCTTGTTCTGAGATCCACACAAAACATATAAATACACTGTGTGGGCAGAACGTAGAATTATATTTAAAGACCCAGTCCGTACCGCGTAGTAAACACACTCCGTCTCGGTTATAAAAACCAGTCAGTTAATGCTGTATAGGGAAATAATCGCTGTTTGTTCTGAGATCCACACAAAACACATAAACACACTGTGTGGGCAGAACGCAGAATTTGTGAATGTTAAACCTGGCGGTACGTAAAGTAACCACTGGACTTTAAAGGGTTCCTACTGTTGACGTACTTGTTATTAGGAAACGTCCTGTTGTCGCAAGGTGTCAGCCCTCCACATACTGAGATTAACCTGAATGATATATAAAGATTCAGTCCGTACCGCGGAGTAAACACACTCCGTCTTGGTTATAAAAACCAGTCAGTTAGTGCTGTATAGGGAAAAAATTGCTGTTTGTTCTGAGATCCACACAAAACACATAAATACACTGTGTGGGCAGAACGTAGAATTTGTGAATGTTAAACCTGGCGGTACGTACAGTAACCACTGTGCTTTGAAGGGTTAGTAAATTCGGCACTCTGGCCTGAGGTAGGGCTGTTCTGACACTCTGTTGGACGCACAGTGCGCAATGTGCATTACGTCTACGTCACACACGAATGACGAATCGTATACACTCTAACCTGCTTGGCTGGGCTAAGTGCAAGCCAGGCAGGTGCTCTGGTACTGCTTGCAGCCAGATGATCTCTGCTTGTAGCCAAGTGTGGTGCTTCTGACACCGAGTTGTGTTTTCAAAATATGCACGCCCCGCTGCTTTTTGGATGGCGGCCAGATTCTTCCATCCGATTTATAGCAGTTATTGAACGATGAAACGGACGCCTGTGGGTTGTGGAACTTCGGAACGTGGGTTACTGCTGCGCCAGGTTATTACATGGTGACGCAAAGCATTAGACTCCGTTTTATGACACTGCTTTGTTACCAGTGAGCAGACGCGGCGGTATGGCATGTTCTGACGCCAGACATAATCTTCTGTGTGTGATTTCAGCCTTCCGCCGCGCTGTAGATGAGATATGCTCTCTTCTGGGATATTACGCAGCGTAGAGTGGTAATTCTGTACCGACGTTTCGGGACTTTTTTCTTCTTAGACTCGACCCCTGAAGATGGGACCGATTGGTCGTCCCGAAACGTCGTTACGGAATTACCAATCTACGTGCATAATGTCCCACAAGAGCGCAGTTCTCATGAACGTGATTCGTTCGTTCATTCGTTCGTTCGTTCGTTCGTTCGTTCGTTCGTTCGTTCTTTCATTCCGCAGTCTGACGACAGGTCCACAGCCTCTTTCAAAGCGAGTTCTCCACACAGTGCGATCTAACGCTTCCTGTTTCAATTTACAGTATCTTCCAGTTGCCTTAAGATGATAAGTAGCTGCTTACCTCTTCTTCCCCGTCTTACCCTCACTTCTATCCTTCCCTCTGTCTTTTCTCCAATAACATATGTTTTAGAAGGCAGTTCCTACGCAAGATTTGACCAATCCAGTTAGGCTTCCGTCTTTTTATGTAGGATATTCCTGTAATCCTTGACTCTATGCAATACATTTCTCTGTGTTGTTGGAAAGAGACTGTCCAGCAAAAGTAATAATGTGGCGGTTTTTCCATTTGCTTTCCACATCGCAATACAGCAGCCGTCCAAACCGCTCTGGTCATGCCTGCTGCTACAAGACATGGGTCTCAAACCCGCGGCCACGTTTGTAAATTGTGTAGACGCTATAAAATTGCACAATAATTTACGCGGTTAGGTATACTGCTTACTGTTATTTTGTCCACGTGCGGCCCACGAACCAGCCCACAGTAACGGGAGCGGCCGTTAGCCACAAAGAGGTTGGAGACGCCTGCTGCACGATCATGAACCACCTCGAGCTGCAGTTGCTCTGTGCTTCAAGCCGCTGCTGATGTGGCTAGCTTCCGGCGTCGTAGGAATTTGTATCGGAGTTCCCATTTCCTAGGCGTCTCTCTTCGTCTGGTTGCTGCCATCTTGATCTGTCCGACTTGGGAGACCCTAACTAACTAACTAACTAACTAACTAACTAACTAACTAACTAACTAACTAACTAACCACATGGAGCAGATGACTTCTTGAGAAGCTAACAGTTTCTCAGCTAGTCAAGAAATTCCTGCATTTTATGGAACCCGGAGGTTCATTACCGCATTCACAACAGCCCGCCACCTGTCCCTATCCCGAGCCAGCTCAATCCAGTCCATGCTCCCATCCCACTTCTTGAAGATCCATTTTAATATTAACCTCCCATCTACGCGTGGGTCTCCCAAGTTGCCGCCTTCCCTCAGGTCTTCGCACCAAAATCCTGTATACAGGTCTGTTTTCCCCCATACGTGCTACATGCCCCGCCCATCTTATTCTTCTCGATTTGATTACCCTACTGGTAATAATGCTACCGCCGGCTTAACTCTCAGGGTTGCCGAACTCCCAGGCCCCCTCCACCACGGCAAGGTGGAGATACCATCGGCAGGGGTCGAAGGTCATTAAAACTTGACGGTGTGTGATACAGGTGAGAGACTCCATTTACGCCCTTAAGAGAAGCATGTTTTCGTGGATCAGTAGATAAATTCCGGGCAACTTTAAATAAAGGCCCCCCATAGAATAGGGGTGCACAAATTGTCCAGAAATATAGGCGCCTTCTCAAAATTCTAGTCGTCAGAAGGGTGATGCGAAGCAAGTTCCATACTGAGGGCCCACAAATATTAGGCGGCACTGTACAAAATTTAATCTGCCTGGGATTTGTGCACCCCTTGCAATAGAGATTTAACAAAAATACGTGCAACGGTTTAGGCCGTGTTGCTATGTCACAGAGGGACGGACAGACTTTATCTTACTTTTTACTTTGTAAGGAATGCGTGATTGTGTAAATATGCGAAGGCACATTTATGTATCCGCCTTTAAACGCTCTGAATGCTACAGGCGAGGTACAGTATATCAATGTATAACCAAAGCGTAGCGTTATGGGAACAGTCCGTGCCTTCACTTTTAAGCTAACGATACGCAGGATCCTGCAAAATAGCTGTAGAAGTTAACATGAAGATACAAAACAAAGGCAAACCTGCTGCTAAGACTCACAGTGTGCATGCAGCTAACTAAACACACCGACCGACACTACCGCCGGCATAACCAAACACACAGCCCGTCAGACCGTTTTCATCACATCTTATTCATAGCGATAAATATAGGCAGCAACAAAAGATGTTGTCTGCTAACTAACAGCTACGCAGACCCGGTTCTGTTGCCGCAGCACTGGTGGAATCGAGTTCTGAACTCAGAGATGTCGAGGCGTCAGCGGGTCAGGATTGCCAGTTGGGCGGATTTGTACTTTTTGATTGTGAGACGTGTGGCCGATCCCAGTGGCCGCGCGGTCTAAGGCGCAGGTCTGCGGCCGCTCGCTTGCTGGGATCGTGGGTTCGAATCCCACCGGGGGCATGGATGTTTATCTTGTACAGTGTTTGTATTGTCAGTTAGAAGTCTCTGCGACGGGCCGAGCCCAGTGGCCGCGCGGTCTAAGGCGTGGGTCTGCGGTCGAACGCTTGCTGGGATCGTGGGTTCGAATCCCACCGGAGGCATGGATGTTTATCTTGTACAGTGTTTGTGTTGTTAGGTAGAGGTCTTTGCGACGGGCCGATCCCTCGTCCAGAGGAGTCTTACCGACTGGGGTGTGTGCTTGAGTGTTATCAAATGAAATTACGAAAACCTTCGACACCTGCTGTGAACAAGTAGGTAGAAGAGGGAAGGACTAAGAAAGAAAGAAAGAAGATAATGAAATGTCCGCGTCGATATTGGTGCAAGGCGCTTCGCCAGTTGGAAGACGTTTAAGAGACGGGATGTATTAACTAATTTTTATCACAGAAATCAAGACAAAATCCGTCTAAACACAACTGTGTTCTATTTATTGCACAGAATGGCACGTCTCCGCCAAATTAGGTCATCTTCATGTTCACAATTCTTATTTTCAAAACATACTGAGGAAAGAATAAAAGTCGAGAAAGTGCGATTAGCTTTTGCGTAACAAATAGAACGGAGTTGTGTTTCGACGGAGATAGTCTTGATTTGTGTTACAAATAACACAACGGATTGGTTTTCTTATAATTTTTGTCCCATAGACCAGCGGCTTCCAGTCTTTTAGAGTATATGGAACCCTTCTTAACCCTTTAAAGACGAAGCGTATCTGTTTTATATAAGGACTCAGTGCGTACCGCGCTGTAAACACTCTCCACTTCGGTTATAAAAACCGGTCTCTTAATGTTTTATAAGGCAAAAGTTGCTGTTTGTTCTGAGATCCGTACAAAACACATAAACGCAATGTGGGCACCACGTAGAATTTTTTAATGTTAAACTTGGTGGTATGTAAAGTTACCGCTAGGCTTTAAAAGGGTAAGTTTCCAAAAATTCCGCTGACCCCCACGTGATAGTGGTTATATATATTTTTTGGTCCCGTTGACAGATTTCAGAACTTACGCACTGATAAGGAAAGTACGGTGCAGTCCGTACCCGCCGTAAAAGAAATCGCATTTTATTTATGCCAACGAAACACTGACAGGTGACACCGAGAAGCTGTGCACATTGTCGCTACCCTTGGAATAACCCCACAGCCCCTTTTAAATAACTCCGTGTTCCGCCCAGGAGGTCCGCACAGGGTGGGCACCACTGCGGTGGCGTGTAACGTGCGTGGTGCTGGAAAATGTAGCCCAACAGTGAAGTCGGTGACACACATTGTAGACACATGAGTGAAGTGATTCAGTGAAGTCGGTGACACACATTGTAGACACATGAGTGAAGTGATTCACTTCATTCAACAGTTTTCATCGTCGTTTAATTCACTTGAGTGGACAGTATTTTGTTAAAAGATAAAGGTAAAGGTCACCCTAGAACAGCCATTAAGGCCCAGAGGGTGAGTAGCGGTATAGCTGTACTCTCTTTAACCTCGGCACTAGATGTGGGTTGGTGGTCAACGCCACGCCGCGGCCACATTACCCCTGGTACCCGTTGTACAGGAAGCTGGGTGGGCCCCAGGGCCCATCTGGACGGAAGCGTACAATTTCGCCCCCACCGGGATTCGATCCCCGGACCATCCAGCCCGTAGTGAGTCGCTATACCGACTGCGCTATCCGGGGCCACACAGTATTTTGTTGTTGTGCGTAAGGTGGTACCTTGGTTCGTGTGGAGCTGGCAGATTAATGAGGTTTTGGTCGTTCCATTTTTCGCTGACCACCGTATAGCACTGGCTTAGAGTTTAGACTCCGGCTTATTTGGTATGGGGAGCCCCTTAGTTATGCAACCTTAAAGGCACTTGTGCTAACCGAGGGCTGACCAATGTCACCTGACGTCGTGGCCAAATGCGACTGGAAATCAGTAGGCCAGTCCAGGCTGCACGTAGAGACGTGGCCAAGTCGACAGAAGAAACTGTTTAGCGCGTTTGGGCTACTGACTGAGATTTTACTTGATTTTCCTCGGTTCTAAGGTGAATTAAGGGCAATTCTGCAGCCAGCAACAATGGGGCCGTCCTGTGTAAACAAATTAATGTTATGGATCTCTTTGTTATTAGGATTTTAATATTGACTTGTCCTTAATACTGCCAGTGTTTCAGTTATCTTGTAACATACCCTCCTCCTTTTCCTCTTCTCCTCATTATCCTCTTTGTTCCCTTCTGCTCCTTTTCTTCTTACATTTAATAAGGTGTTTGTCATTCTCAGTTTTCACAGCAGTGTCTCCTTTCAGTCTTAAATCTTCCATAATGTATTTGGTATGTGCTTTGCATGTATATACATTTTACAAGTTTGTGTGACTGAAGGCAGTAGAAATGTGTAATCTTATGCATCTGCAGCTGTGGAGAAAAGTAATTATAAAGAGGATCCTGAATGTGCATTTACTTTGGTCAGTGCTGACTGACTTCTCACTGCATTGTCTCAAGCTACACAAATGTATATTGGCAATTTTGTGGTTTTCATTTCTGCCCTGTGTATATACCACATACCTTCAGAAGAAGTGGGAATAAGTTAATTTATTTGTGAGAGATTTCAGGCTTCTGCCATTGTGTCCTTGAGGTCCTCACTCTTCTGGGGTGTTGCGTAACATTGGCTGGTAGTTAGTGACCAACATTTTGGGACAGCCTGTCAGTCTCTATTCAGGGATCTAAAGCAGTCCAAAAAGAAACTTGGATTGCTTATTTGTGTTTTGTATTTCATCTCCATATTTTAATTTTCAGGAAGACTTTCTTGAAGTATTTATTTGTAATTACTTGCATGAAAGGGACAAGATCAGCCCTGGAAATATTTAGCTATGCAGCACCATAGATGTAGTATGATATGATACTCATTTCGTAGTCCTTCCCGCTTCTACCTACTCACAGTAGGTGTCGAGGTTGTTTATTTTCACTTGATCACACTCAGACACACACCACAGTCGGTAGGACTGCTCTGGACGAGGGATCGGCCCGTCGCAGAGACCTCTACCTGACAACACAAACACTCACAAGAGACGAACATCCATGCCCCCGGTGGGATTCAAACCCATGATCCCAGCAAGTGATCGGCCGCAGACCTATGCCTTAGACCGCGCGGCCACTGGGTTCGGCATGATATGATACTAGCATGTGGAATTTCTACAGACACGTACCAGTTGCTCTCAAAATTGAGATGAGAAAAGAATTGTTCATAGTCAGTAAAAAATAAAGTGTTAATATAAATATAAGATTAAAACTCAATTGTGCTTCAGTTTTCAGGAAGATATTTTGCAGTTAGTAGATTCTGTAATTCGTCATTTAGGTAGACTGGTTGCAAAGTGTGTAATGTCATGCAAGAGCGGTAGAGTTAAAAAAAAGTATGTATGTATGTATGTATGTATGTATGTATGTATGTATGTATGTATGTATGTATGTATGTATGATGGCAGCTTTTAAACTAAAATGCAAGTATCTGCTTTTCTGTGCAGCTGAAATAAAAATGCCAAGTGGGAACGTCGACAAACCAATCATTGAAGACAACCGAGATGGAACTGTAAGCGTCAAGTACGAACCACGAGAGGAAGGTCTGCATGAACTATCAGTGAAATACAATGGTGAACATGTTCAAGGTGAGTTGGAAGTGTTTCAGCTTGCTAATGCTTCCCGTCTGTGATCTGTGACCTTTTGTTATTATGTCTCCCATTTGAACATACCAGAGTTTTGAGGTTTTCACAACATTGCTGCTGAGGACTCACTTCTTTTGGGATATGACATTGTGTCAGTGGGTGATCAGATCCCATTGAAATGTCCCAGAACAATTATTCTTGGATATTTTGACCCTTGAATATGAGGATGCTACGCTGCCTCCAAACACCGTGATCCAGTTACCCATTGACAGAGTGTCATATCCCAGAAGAATGTAATTCTTAGAACATACCAGGATTAGCAGCCCACTTTGTTGTTTTTTAATATTGCCCTCTATTGAACTTCCTGCCTCAGCTATTAGCCCAGATTGCGGCTTTTGACAACTTTGTACATAACTACCAGCTGAAAGAAAATACTGGGCATTGGAGATATGTTGTCAGATATGGTGAGCCTTGTGTAGTGAAAATATGAGGGGTGCTCCATAAGCAAGATTCCCTAGCCTGTAACTTCTGTGGTACTCAGACTTTCTATTTTATACTACCTTGTAGTAGGGGTAACGTGCAACAGATCATTTGAGTGGGCTGCTGAAGGAGCCCTTGAAAGGTTGTTGATATGACAGTAATAAGCAGAAATTGCTTTTTATGAATGCTTGCAAGTGTAAGAGCCCAATTTCTACCAGCATGGCATTTTTGAACTTGTGTCAAGATAGGACAAATGAATCATGCTTGGGGATTGTGTTGAAAAATATTGATACTTTATTGATCTATATTTAACATTGTAATGACTTTGAATTTAATTCTTATGACTTAAGGAATGTGACATATTGAACACTTTTCATATTTTATTTCTGTAGCTCGGTTAATAAAGTCGTGGACTGTGAGCTGGAAGGCTGAGATTCAATTCTCAGCAGAGGCAGCCACATTTCTGATAGGTCTTATATCCAAACCAGCCCCGAGATGTACCCAGCTTCCTGCCTAGTGGATAGCAGGAACTTTGTTCTGGGGTAAAGAGGCCGGAGCGCTCAACAGCTGAGTGGAAACACAGAACCACCGCTTCTGTATCACACCTTTACACACCAGACAGCTTATCCTTCATTTTTAAAAGCTTCACTTTGGGTTCAAATTTTTATTTACGTGCTATTAAATTACTTGTGTTCCATAATATAAAATAAGTATTATTTACGATAGAAATGTGGTCAGGTACGTGAAAGTCTCTTTCTTCTTGTTTGTTTATTCTTCGTTTATTTAATAACAACTTGAGTAGCTCAGATTTGTAGCATGGAATAATGTGATCATTAGTGAGTTAATGAAGTGGAATGGATGTAGAAGAAAGTGGATTTGGCCTCATCTGACTACTATCCCGGCATTTGCATAGAGGGATGGAGGAGGTCCACGAAAAAAACTATGTGTTTGTGAGCAGTCTTCAGACCAAAATTTGAACCAAGTACCTGCCAAATAAAAAGTAACCATGCCATCCCCCTGACCAGTGCTGGTACATAACAGGTATGGGATCTTTTGTCTGCCACCCTGGTATCCACAACACTCCAAAAACTGGCTGTGTTCCAAAACAAATAAACTTAAAGTTAGCATCAAGTAATTCCAGGTCTGGCACTTTGTTTTCATGGCGCCATCAGTCATTCCTGCTCATATCTCTTCAGATGATGCCCTGTAAGTGATGTTTATGAATCTGACATACCTTCAGGCTGAAGGCAGAACAGTAGATGTTAGGCATGGTGCTTCAAGTTAAAGAAAAACCCTTTATCCAGGAAACTCTGGGTCCTATGCATTTTGGATAAAATATCCCATACCAGTAGGCTTAATTGGTTCAGTCTTGTGATGTGAATGAAAACAGACTGCTAAAAATGTCAGTTGCGTTGAAGGAAAGGAGAAAGACAAAAATGGTCTTTTTGACAAGACAAAATTGACAGTACTGATTGTAAACATTATGACTGAAGTTTATTATTAAAAAAACATAATGCCTGTATGCATGCTGTGTCATTTATGGTCCCATGTGGTCTAGAGGAAAATGCTGCCAACATTATGAAACACATTCGCTGCATTTTTTTGTACAGGTTCACCATTCAAGTTCCATGTGGATTCCCTCAGCAGTGGGTATGTGACAGCATATGGACCAGGCCTTACGCATGGTGTCTGTGGGGAACCATCCAACTTTACTATCTCAACAAAAGGGGCTGGAGCAGGTATGTAGTTACCACATTCACATTATTTAGCAGTTTGTGGTCTTAATAATACAGGTCTGTCTTGAAGTAAATGTTCTGAATATAGGGTAAAATCTGATAAAAAGAGTTATGCCTGATAAATCCTTTGAAAAATGTCGGGGAATGGCCCTACGAAATGAAAATTGCATTCACAGAGAAATTAAGTTAAAATGGAGCCTTGCCTCCTACCATTCAATCCAGATTTTTTTCCCTTCCTCTTCATTGTCCAAGTATGTAAAGGTTAAAATATTGAGAGCCATAATTTTTCCTGTTGTTTTGTATGGGCATGAAACCTGATCTCTTGCATTGGTTAAAATATGGAGAGCCATAATTTTTCCTGTTGTTTTGTATGGGCATGGAACCTGATCTCTTGCATTGAGGGAAGAACATATGTGCATTCAAGAATATGGTGCTGAGGAAGATGTGTGGACCTAAGATGGAGGAAGTAAGAGGAGGCTGGAGAAAACTGCCCACTGTGGAGCTTTATGACTTTTACTCCTCACCAAATATTATTCTGGTGATCACATCAAGGACAACGGGAGGGGTGCGGCCTGTAGCACATATGTGGAGGAAGAAAAATGTGTACAGGGTTTGGGAGTGAACCTAAGGAGGAGGGACTGTGTAGAAGTCTTAAGCTTAGCTGGGAGGGTAATATTTAAATGGCTCTCGGAGAAATAGGGTGGTAAAGCCTAGACTGGGTTGATCTGCCTCAGGAAAGTGAGAAGTAGTAGGCTTTTGGGAAAATGGAGATGAACCTTCAGGTTACGTAAAATGTGGGACATTTCTTGACTAGCTGAGGAACTAGTAGTTTCTCAAGGAATATATTGGTGCAGGGAGTTAGGTAGGTAGGTAGGTAGGTAGGTAGGTAGGTAGGTAGGTTAGGTAGGTAGGTAGGTAGGTAGGTAGGTAGGTAGGTAGGTAGGTAGATTGGTAGGTGGAGGGATGAATGGGCCAGCACGTGGGTGGCTGTGTGGGTGGGTGGGAAGATGAATGGATGAGTGGCAGGATAGACAGGCAGGCAGGCAGGCAGGTAGACAGTCAATCACAGTACGTTTCACAACTGTTCACACTGTCTCTTAAAAGAAGATGAAGTCCTGGTTTCGCCGAGATTCCAGAAGTTTTTAATAATGTTATCCAAAAATCGCTGAAGTTTATACCATAATGGAAAGTGCAGCAACAGCAGACAAAACGTTAGTAAACTTTAGTTTGAACTCTTCTTGTGAAAGAAGCTGTGGACATGGGGCTAAATTACATGCGTACAAGATTCAAGGAATGACTACCTGTATAGCGCATGCCTTTACTGTGGGAAAGATTATGATGGACACACTGCTCTAAACACAAGATTAGAGACTCAGTAAACCAACTGAAACTGGTAAGTGTGAAGGAGAGGGGCATCACTTGTGTTGGGATTTTGAATGGTACAAGAAATGCATAATATTTTTACAACAGACAGTGGTTTGTTTTGGTTTGAACAGTGACACAGCTTTGGGTTGACACATGACCAGGAAAAGTGAAGGTGTTTTGGTGCATCACCACGCAATGGTAGATGGAGCAGCTGAGAAACCAGGAATAATTTCTTGTAACGGCTTGACAACAGGTGTTGCAGACATGCAGTGCATAAAAATGTGCCAACTCCTGCGCTGGTTGCCAAATTAAACAATGGCCTTTGGCAGTCTTCTTCAGCAGTCCTGTCACAAAGTGCAGTGAATGCATTTGTCCTGTAGGTTTCATACAAGAACAGTTCTTATGATTCCGTGCATGAATTTGTAAAGCACGTAGTGATCCCCACATGCGGAAAGTACAAAATTGGTAAATCACGTACAAGTGTCAGTCTTGTATTAGACCAGTCTGGGGAGTGAAGAAAGAACCTGAAACAGAAAAGCGGGATGGAAACTGTATATTTATATCATATACAGTTATGCCAAAAATCTGTTTCTTGGATTGCCAAATAAAAGCATGTCACCACAACAGCAAGAGTATGCGAGTACTTTACAATCTCAATGCCCTTGATTAACTGGGACTAATAGACCAGTAGTGGACATTAGAATCCATTTTCAGTGTAAAACGCCTGTTTGGTTACAAGAACACACAAAATAACCAGAATTAAATGCAGAATAACCTCAAAAAGCATTAAAGCATGAAACTTTATTTTAAAATAAAAATAACTCATTTGGAATCATAGAAAATGTTAAGTGATTTAAGGAGAGAGTCATTCTATACATCAGGCAAGCAGTGAATCTCACTTAATAAATGGCAAAGCTTTGACGGAAGTGAGACTGATCTGCATGCTAGTAGAAGAGTGGAGGAAGCAGACTAACCAGCCACGATGCCCCATCCAGGTTCATTGGAACCAGTCATGGAAGGTGGCATTAAGATGGGTGATCATGAAAGGTTGAAATTGTGAACGTTTGGATTCACAAATGTTGAGACTCGGATGATAGTGATGAACGCAGTTGAAACTGTTATAACCTTTAAAGTGTTTGTGTTCTGTATAATATAGGTTCAGAATTGCTGTTCTGGGATGCTGTAGTACGTAAATTCCGTTCAGATATGTTACTGGGTGTCCTAAACAGTGCTTCGCCAAGATACTGAAGTACTTAACTTTGATTATTTCTATTTGTTTGGATTTATTTATTTACAACATATTGTTGTATGCCAGCAATAAATATTTGCTGTTACATCTTGTAGGTGGCCTGTCCTTGGCAGTTGAAGGCCCAAGCAAAGCAGAGATCAGCTGCCACGACAACAAGGATGGCACAGTTTCTGTATCATATTTGCCAACAGCACCTGGAGAGTACAAGATCTCTGTCAAGTTTGGTGATAAGCATATCAAGGGCAGTCCATACAATGCCAAAATAACAGGTGGGTTTAGTGTCGTGTAATTCACATTGGATCAGATTGTGAGCGATGAAAGTTATTTGCAGATGTGATTCTTGGTGCCGAAAATTTGAATGATGAGGTACCTGCTAAACAAATAGCTGTAAATAGTACTAGGTACTTGGTCAACGTAAGCTTGTGCTGCACACTGCATTAGGGAATGCACCCAGGGAATTTTATTTTTCGTTTTTTAAACAGACAAACATTTATTGAGGACATTATTTGTATTCACTGAACAAACTAAAAGAACTAAAATTTAATGAAACTTTTTTAATTTAACAACTAAACTGTACTTAAAAATGCAAACTTAAAAAATGAGACACAAAATGCAAACTTTTTTTTTTTGTTTTTGAGACATTAGGGTGTGCCTGGGCACTTCTGGCACACTCTGTACACATGCCTGTGCTGGTTAAAACAACGCATCATTATTCCAAGTATCTACTGAGGTGTCAGAAGGTTTTGTGAGAGTATTTTGACATCAGTAAACAGCTAAGAGTGGTTTAAAGTAAACATTAATTAGTTATATACTAAATGAACATAGTGCGTAACCTACAGTATAAAGCAGTAACTTCGACTGGCCAAGAAAGTACATTCGCAAAGGACCAGTGAAGAGAGTTAAACAGTAGTGAAACGTGTCACTTGAGACAAGACAAGAGCACAGTGCAACCAACAGAGCAGTTAGAACTGAGTAATATTAAAAGAAATACATAATTCAAGAGAACCAAAACAGAGCATGTTAAAATGGTAAAATAAAATTACTAGTAAGACAACTAATCTGGATCCAGGGAACCAAGTGTAGTGACCAGGCTACAGGCTAGGTGTGTCAGGGTTTGATTCCTGTGAGGGGCAAGAGACTTTTCTATTCTCCAAAATGTCCAGACTGGCTTACTGATTGCCACATACATATTGCTTGGGTGATCAGATCAAGGAGGATGCGAATGGGTGGGGCATGTAGCACGTACAGATTAAAGAGCACTATGTGCATGCTTTTGGGGAGGAAACCTGAAGGAGGGAGACATGTTGGAAGACCTAGTATAGATGGGAGGATTATATTGAAATGTTTCTTAAATACATAGAATGGTGGGCTTGGACTGGATTAATTTTGTGACAGATCAGACCAAGTGGTGGGCTGTTGTGAACACTGTAATGAACTTCCAGTTCCCATGAAGTATGGGGAATTTCTTGAACAGGTGAGGAACTATTAGCTTCTCAAGAAGGACTCTGTCTCATGGAATTTGTTAATAGAGTGTATGTCTGCCACACCACTGAAATCGTCTGTGTGGAGATGGACAGGGGGTGTATATTCACTAAAATTATCACCGCATGTTATTATGTAACTTGTTTTATTAAAATTGTCATCAAATATTGGTACTGTACTTGTTTTCACTAAAGTTATGAGCAAATATTGTTGCTTAACTTGTTTTCACTGAAATTATAAAGAAATGTTATCACTTATATTGTTTTCACTGAAGTTATTGTACAATATTATCACTTATCTTGTTTTCACTAAAGTTATCAAATATTATCGCTTAAATTGGTTTCAATAAAATTGTCATCAAATATTATCACTTGTTTTCGCTATAATTATTATAAAATAAAGTGACTGTGTCAGCGTATGTTGCAATTTATGATGTGCATGTACCCAGTAACATTCATTTTGTAGTTGTCACTTGGGGATAAAATGTAAGTGAAGTAGTGTGTGTTGTACATACTGCCTTCTTCATCACTGTTAGTGTGGGTGATGTGTGGTTGTGCCTGGGGCTGTGGTTGACCTGCTGTCAGTGTGCAGTATTGTCTTAATTAAATCATGAAATCTTCATTTCAACAGGAGAAGGAAGGAAAAGGAACCAAATCTCAGTGGGCTCGTGCAGTGAAGTGTCATTCCCAGGAAAGGTTTCAGATGCAGACATCAGGTCACTGAATGCCTCAATACAAGCACCAAGCGGACTGGAAGAGCCCTGCTTCTTGAAACGGCTTCCAAATGGCAATATTGGTAAATCAGTGTTCAGATGTTTCAGGGTTTTGCCATTCATGCATGTTTATTTTGCAGGAAGTATTTGTGGGAAGAAATATGATGCCTGTTTAACTTTAATTTAGTCTGTATAAACTAATTTGTGCAGTTCAAGTTATAAATTAGTAACCATGTATCTGTACACATACTAGATGATCAATGGTTCAATTCCTGGCAGGGACAAGTGATTTTTTTGTCCTCCAAAACGTTGTGGGTGGCTGAGGAGCCCACTTAGCTTCCTATTAAGTAGGTACCAGGGTCTCTGCCTGGGGGGGGGGTTGCGGGTAGAACATGTAGTGTGTGAAGTTGACCACTCATCTCCAGCTTGTGTTGAGGTCACAAATGACTGGATATATACCTCTGCTTCCTCTATATGTTTTATGGCATACACAGGGATAATTTTGCCTTTGTGTGCATTTTGTTCTTAATCACCATATTGTACAGAATTTCGATAAATACAGGTTTCAACTGCATGAAAATGTTGCAATTTGATTGTAAAAGTTTCTACTGGCACTGTATTTTTCTTTAATCCAGAATAATCACAAAATTGATTAACTGAATATTTCATTGTGAGAGAAGAATATATCGAACTGTATACTGTCGACATACACAGTGCCAAAATTTAAATATTAGTTCAAACCTATGGAGCAGGTGCAGGTGCCTGTGGCTGATGGTACTTTTGATTGTTGAAAGGATGTTGAAAATCTATAAATTCTTCTTGTTTCTCAAAAGTTGTACTGTGATATCAGAAGATTTTGTGGGGATTATGTGACATACATTGCAGACATGTATCGCAGAAAAGACTTAAGTCAGGGGCTGAAACTCAAATAGTGTGTGGACCAAATACATAATTTTGAAATATAAGGTGGGCCACACACCATTTTAAACAATAAATAGTGTCAGTATTTTAATTAAAATTAAACATGCTGGTAAGTATACTTCAAGCCTTTAATGATGAAATTAAAATACTTTAAAGTTACTGAATTTAGAACTTATTACAATGCTGTCTCTCTGCTGGTGTATGCTGTGTTTCATAATATGGGCATAGCAAACCTTTGAGCCTCTGATTTAGAACATTTTAAGTCAAAAAAATTTTTCGATACTGAGGCAGCATGCATTCTTTAATTTGAATAAGATAAGTGAGAGGGTCCTATAAAATGAACTGACAGTCTGCATGCAGTAAGCAGGCCGCAGGAAATAAATACTTCTGTAATTGACAGCAACAGTGCATGCCTTCGTCGTAATTAGTGGAACACAAGCACGCAATTCAGTAAAACTTTCTTAGCCTAGCAGCCACATCAGGTTGTAGAATGGTGAATAAACCAGTGTTCTACCATCTGATGTGGCTGCTGGCCCAATAATGTTTTATTGACTTCACTGACTGCGAAAGCTTTTTAGATTATATAAAACACACACTTAACTGGCAAACTGCTGCAAATGGACTGAACGTCCGAGTGCATCTTGACTCTTCGAACATTTAATGCTCTTTCACAGGAATATCCTTCACTCCACGTGAAGTTGGAGAACATACTGTGTCTGTGAAGCGCCTTGGTAAACACATTGCCAACTCACCTTTCAAGATAAATGTAGGAGAGAGAGAAGTTGGTGACGCGAAGAAGGTGAAGGTGTCAGGGTCTGCCCTCAAGGAAGGGCACACGCACGTCGACAATACGTTCACGGTGGACACCCGGAATGCAGGTAAGTCTTGCTTTCACACATTTCAAGTTGTGTAACGTGTCCTACCTTTATATAACAGTGTGCCATAGAAATAAATCTAAAGTCTGGATCCCGGAACTTTTTTGTTTTTTGGTTTCCATGCAGGTACGTGTACTTTGTTTATCTAATGAGACTTCCAGTGTCTTGTTTTATATATTGTTGATTGCTAGGATGAACACTTAAGTAATGATTTAGGAAGCATGTGGAAGGAAGTCCTAATGGCAGTGTGATGTGCTATTCTGTCATTTGCTTCAAAGGAATGAGGAAAGTAATGAAGTCACATAGTATGCAGGCCAAGAACTAAAACTGGGACCTGCCAGATATGATGAAGGAAATAATACACGGTCCCTCACAACTTGTAGCACCGTGTGAAGCTGTGAGTGAGTCACATAAATGAAGTATTGACTGATGCTTCATTTATTATTTTTCAGATCCTGATACTTGTAACCAATAAGCCATATGAGTGCTAATATACACAAGATCTCAGATAGCTACAATCGTAAGAATCCCTGTTTGTGGTTTCTGTATGTATTACAATATCTTAATAGTGCTATTACATGAAAGCTCTTCAACTGTTAATTTTTAGTTTTCAGTTTTTCAGAAAATTAAAGAGAAGTGTAGAAAGCCATTCACAGGAATCATTTTGTAAAAAAATATATGAAGAGTTCTATGTAACGATGTAGGATCTAATTTTATAAAATTTAAAGCATCCCAAAGTATGCAGCTTGCAGGCAGGAGTAGTGGCCATACTTTTAACGGTATTCTTTAGTGATACTTTTTAGCAAAAGTATATTATACTATTTGGTTGCTTTACACATGAATCATTTTGGAAACCTGGCATTTTAATTTAAAAGCTGTTTGTAAAGAATGAGGTCTCATTTTACTGTCTACCAGATGTTTCTACAACAGTAGTTTCCTCAAGGTGTTTTTAAGCAGTACCTGATGTTGGCCATTATGAAGGCCAAAATGTGCTGTACTCAGTGACAGTTAATTATAGAGACTTCAGTTGTGAATGTCAGTCTGCATATTATTTTCTTCACTGTATGAATTCACAATGGAATGTAACTGAAATTTGCCAGATATGAAGCAGAAGTGCTGCACATTATACTGTGATATTCATATTGCACATATTAACCTTATAAAGCCTAGCGGTAACTTTACATACGACCAGGTTTAAGATTAAAAAATTATACGTGGTGCCCACATTGCGTTTATGTGTTTTGTACGGATCTCAGAACAAACAGCAACTTTTGCCTTACAAAACATTAATAGATTGGTTTTAATAACCAAAGTGGAGAGTGTTTACAGTGCGGTACGTACTGAGTCCTCGTATAAAACAGATATGCTTCGTCTTCAAGGGGTTAATTACAGTATGTATTTGTCTGCTGGGTGCTGGTGGTTTAGTTCATGTGTTCATTCTCTTGTTGCAGGGTATGGTGGTCTATCCCTCTCAATTGAGGGTCCCAGCAAGGCAGAGATACAGTGCAAGGACAATGAAGATGGGACTCTGAATATCTCGTACAAGCCAACAGAGCCTGGCTACTACATTGTGAATCTCAAGTTCGCTGACCACCACGTTGAGGGTTCACCGTTCACTGTGAAGGTAGGGCTTTGTCATTATCAGCAGTGCTTCTTATTTAAATTAATTTGGTGCAGAAACCTCAGAGGTGTCCACATGGAAGACAATGACATTGGAAGAAAATATAAATTTGATTCCACATGATAGTTTGTGATGATGTGAAGTGGGTTGAACTCATTTCAGGATGGAGACCAACAGCAGCCTTTGGCATTAGCAGTGCTGAATGTTTTGGTTGTGTCAGAGAATATAGTTATTGGAGACACAAGATGCTGAGCCTTTTGGCAGCAACTTGAAATTCTGAGACTTATTTCATCAACTTAACACAGTTCAAAACAACTTCAGACTGGAGGTATAACATGTGGCTTTATAGAGAGTGTATTTTTCATCATTTTTCTGAACACAGCAGACTATCACAAGCATTAGCGCATAGGAAACCTCCATCTGCTGCTAATTTAGTGTCCATTTTTTCACTACGATTCTTTTTACCTTGTATTGTAATAGAGTCTTGAAGTGCCGCCTCCAGCTTCTAAGTAGGTCCTGCACCTTCTGAAAATACTTACCAAATATGATGAAGCACTCGTCTTACAATATTAGCATTCCTACTTGAAAACTCACATTCATTTCTTCAATAAATGTGTCACATTTACTTTAATTTCTTGGTTAGAATTTGTTTCGTGGACATATTCATGCCCTCTGATTTTGTGCTCTCTCTGCACACCACACTCTGGCTGTAAGGATACATAAAGGAACTTTTGAACCATATGTGGACCTGCAGAACACTGCTGTTAATTATTTTGGCTGTTTATGTTTCTGCTTAATGTAAACCATTCCTCACCTGAGACAAACACAAGTTTTCTCATTTTCTGTTCAGTCAGCTTTGAACCTGTTGTTCAGGACTTTTCCACTGTTATTTGTGCTGTTATTTTACGTACACTGTTAAGGCAGGATGTTTTTTAACAAAGCTTTTGGCAGGGAGAGAGAGAATGTGCATGCATGCATACATGTGTGTGCATGCATGCTGTCCTATGCCTGTGTGCGGATGAGAGGGTGTGTGCGCATGTAGTAAAAATGATGACACGAAATTACGCATGAAAATAAATTCTAATTAAGTGCTGGATGACCAGGTTGGTGGAGAAGGTTCAAACAGACAACGGGAGAAGATCCAACGTCAGAGAGAAGCTGTGCCCATAACAGAAGTTGGTAGTGAGTGTAAGCTAACCTTCAAGATGCCAGGCAAGTGAACACACTGTAATTGGTCTAAATACTCATTAACAGTATGCTTGCTGTACATCACTGTTGTAGCTGTCATCAGTGTTTGTCACAAAGCTTGCTGGTCTTTTCATCGGCGTGTATCATACCTGGATGAAAGCACCTTGAATATATTCCAGCAAATATTGAAAATTTTTTTTGGCTCTTGTGTTACAGTTTTAGAAATACACCTGGCCTGTATGAGTGACTTTTTATAATTTCAACATGATAGGCAACGTATGTATAATGTAGTATTGTAACATGTCACATAACCATTGTTACAATGGAAACACAATGATGCATTCTGTTTTTCCGCATTATCTCATAAATGGCGCGATTTTCAGAAAAAACTTACTGAATGCGAAAGGATTGTTTTGATTTTGTCTGCAGCTTTTGTCTGAAACATTTCTCATTCTAAGAAGAATTCAGGGAGATATTATCATAAATTTACATATGTCTTTATGTAAAGTACCCATTATTCTTGTCAGATTTCAACCAAACTTGAAATATTCTCAACAGATTTTGGAAAAGACCTCATATCAAATTTTGTGAAAATCCATCCAGTGGGAGCCAAATTGTTTTATGTGGATGGACAGACATGACAAAGCTAATAGTCCTTTTTTGAAATGTTGCGAGTGCACCTAAAAAGGATGATGAACAGTAAAAATTATGTATTTTAAGAATTATTTTTTTTTTTTTGTTAGGAATCACATCGTTTGATCTTACTGCCACGGTGACATCACCAGGAGGAGTGACTGAAGATGCAGAGATCAATGAAGTTGAGGATGGACTGTATGCAGTTCACTTTGTGCCAAAGGAATTGGGTGTGCATACAGTCTCAGTTAGATACAAAGAAATGCATATACCAGGTAAATAATATATGGTGTAATTGCTGCAGATACACAAGTAGATGTTACATTGACACTCTCAGGGTGATAACATAGTTCTGTGTCTGGGTACAGTCAGTCTGACGAGTTATGGCATCTTGCCTGTGGCACAGGTTGCAGAGATAATAACTGTATATGAAAACTTCAGGATTCAGGTCTTTTGTGATATGATGCTGTGTCACTGGGTGAGTGGTTCTTGGTGTTGTGAATGAGTGTAGTGCCTTCACACCATCCAAGAAGACTGTTTAACCCTTGAAAATGAATGCACTATGTTCCTTCACAATGTTAGGATCTCCTCCCGCACTGACATAGCATCCTATCTCAGAAGACCTGATTCCACAGTCACACCACTGTGAACCTTCAAATCTCACAGATACGAAAATCTCATCCCCATATTTTGTAGTTAGAACAGAATTTGATAGTAAGAGAATCTGTTGCTGACGATTGATTCCAGGAATAGTATTCCCAGACACTTAAATTGTAGTAATAGTGTGTTAGTTCAGGAGGTTCCCTCCCCTCTTTATGAATCAGTAAACATTTGTATTGTGTACATTTGAAATGTAAGGACACATCAAATTTTGACTATTTCTGTCCTGTGGGTATGTGGAATGTAAAATTGTCATTTAGTTACTGATTGATTTATTCTCTGTAGCAGTTTTAGAATTCTTCATTTTTTAATATTAAATGTTTGTGAGGTGTGTCTAAATGGTGAGAAAATGAGTTGGGATCATGTACAGTGATTAATAACATAGACTGAGGACCTACACATCTTCAAATGTGTTCTGTAAGGCAGCTTTCTTAGGAGTCTGTCAGTAAAGGATGTTGAACGCCTTCTTATGTTTCCACTGTCTCGATGTAAGAACTGTTACAGACGTTTGCTGTTATGAGGCACCGAGTTTGAATTGAATTTGGACTCTCAGAGTTATGTCCGTGTGATGGCTGTGTGTGATGACGTTATTGAACATTAGTTTCCAAAAAATGAATATGAAGATTTTGAACATTTATGAATTTTCTGGCTGCTCAAGGACTGCACTTTATCAGAGACTTTCTTATGCGCATAATAAATACTGATTTTGTAATATTCGCAGGGTCACCATTCCAGTTCACTGTTGGCCCTCTTAAAGATGGTGGTGCACACCGTGTGCATGCGGGTGGTCCAGGTCTTGAACGGGGTGAACAGGGCCAGCCTTGTGAATTCAATGTTTGGACTCGAGAGGCGGGTGCTGGTTCCCTTGCCATATCTGTTGAGGGTCCCAGCAAAGCAGGAATAGACTTCAAGGACCGTAAAGACGGTTCCTGCTACGTGAGTTACGTTGTCTCAGAACCAGGTAGGTTACCTTAACTCCTTAACTGTTTTTTTATGTAAAATTATGTGCAACCTGGGATATGCTGTGCTATTTTGACATAATGTTTTGTTCTGATATCGGGCATCAACTTCGGTCTGCTTTTATCTTATTGTTACATTCGGAGGAAGAACTTCAATAGCTGTTCTCTAGGTGCATGCCTACTGACTTGTGAGGAATACAAACAACGGAACCGACAAAGGCTTAACGTTGTGGTTCAGAGAGGGCATCATGATATAATTTAATGAGTATTTATGGATACTTGATAGATGTGAGGCAGAAAAAAATGTAATATAAGGAAATGTAAGATGCTTCACTACTATTCTCATATATTTTACTTTAAAATGTTAAAAAGGTTAGATCTACATTAATTATGATATAAAATAATAATACCCTAACTCAATAATAGGTGGAAACTACACATAGTAATACTATAATAAAAAACAAATTTTAGTAATTTTAATGGATTTTATTGTGAAATATGTTGTGACAGAAAGTATAACAAATAATGTAAGGCCTGACAGTTATTTTGTATCCTTCGCTTGTTTCTCTCTGAACATGATCCAGTAAGGATCATAACGTGTAGCAGACATATTTGGAGGTGTAACACTGAAGGTTAAGGTGTGTTATCTTGAGTGATTTTTCTTTTTATTTAAGTCTGAGGTACCTGGTTTTGACGAGTCAATATGTGACACTCCGACTATATTTGTCCCTTAGTTTGGGAGACCAGGTTTTGTACCTATACAACACAACTGGCAGAATTGTAGTTCTGTGTATGTTCTGTGTAATATTTTTGGGTAGCAAACAGATGGACAAAAGATTCTGAATGCAGTGGTAACAGACATTCCTTGGATTTTATCTACTCTTAATTTCTTCACACACGCAGTTTTGATTTGTTTGTGTCAGTCCCACATATTTGAACTTTGCCATTTTTACAGTGGTTTTATTCTTTATATTATGATTTCGTATAGCAGCCTGTTCATGATCCATGAACATACATGACTTACTTCTCTCATTATTTACTTCTGAACCACCCTCCTTACTAGCGACTTATTTAAACGTTCTGTGTTTTTGTACTATTTGTGTTTTCAACCAATATATTACCATCATCAGCAGCAGCATAGACCAGAAGCTTATGTGTTCCATTCAATTTCACTATCACCTGGTTTACTTGGACCTTCCTGATGGCATGTTTTAAAGCAGAATTGAAAAGCACAGTGATAAAGCATGTTGTTTGAGACTTTTCTGCGTGGGACACTTATCTGTCAGATGGTCTCCTGTTTGGACTTTGCCATATGTCTTACTGAAACACATTGTAATTACTGTAACTAGTTTCATGTGTATATCAAACTCTATGACAGTATTACACAAAACCTCCCTCCTAACCAAATTAAAGGCGTTCTTTGAGTCTGTAAGTAGTTGAGGTATTTCTGCACTTATTCCAGTTTTTTCTCACATAAATGTATTGTGTTTCAGAATTCAGAGCCTGTTAATGTTAAAACAAATGTCACGTATTGTTACTAATAGCCTTTAAATGGTTAACCTTTTAAAGCCTAGCGGTAACTTTACATACCGCCAGGTTTAACATTAAAAAATTCTACGTGGTGCCCACATTGCGTTTATGTGTTTTGTACGGATCTCAGAACAAACAGCAACTTTTGCCTTATAAAACATTAAGAGATTGGCTTTTATAACCGAAGTGGAGAGTGTTTACAGCGCGGTGCACACTGAGTCCTTATATAAAACAGATATGCTTCGTCTTTAAAGGGTTAATCATCCTGTGCATGAATTTGCAAAGAATAATACAGTGTAGCTTAGGAAGCAGACTTGTAGTTCATCAATAGCCCAAGTACATTTTATTATGTCCAGTAAATGCTCAAGTGATTTGATATTACCACATTTTAAATCAGGGTTGCAAAACAGTCTCACTGGTCACATTTACTGTATTGCATGCACCGCAGTGTTCCAGTGCTAATAGAGAAATGCCATAATGCTTATGGAGCAAGAACCTCACATTTACTCCATACAGTCTTTATGTTACTGTTGCCCTGATTGGCATAACTCTAAATTATTCCCATTGTTGTTAGTCTGGATAGCTTGGTTAGTGTAGGCCTTTGTTATCGGTTGGACAGCTGGAGTTAGAAGGATACTCTCTCGGATGTGACACTGCAGTGTCTGGTAGAAATCTACCAACATTTCAGGGGAACCTGCTAGCGCCATCTTTAGGACCCCGACATCACATTCCAGATGATGGTATCCTCCATCATCACCACCGTGAGATTGTCAAATCTTATTGGAGCTTGCATGGGGCTCTTCCAGAACAAAAGCTGATCACCCAACATCATCCACTGCCAATTTAGACAATGCATGTAGCTGTACTCCATGTCCTGTCTGTGCCTGTATGGTGTGGAGGCTTAGACGGGATAACAGCTATATTCGTGACTTTATTGTCATTAGTATGTAACTTCTAAGGACAGAGTTATGTGTATTTTGCTTCCAGTGACAATTTCCTCTAAATAACACTGACCAATATTTTTTTGTATGTTTTGTATACCGCGCATTTTATTATGAGTCCAAGACAAACCAACAAATGCACAAATTCACTGAGAAGTTTATTTTATCACCCCTGCACATCTACTTACTGCTTACTGTCTACTTCCTTACTACTTACTGCTCAGTACACCACAATTCACTGGTCACACCGTACATACAACTTACAGGACGAGATCTTGCGTAGATCAGCACACGCTTGTTACATAGCCAGCACTGATTTTTTAAAAATATTACTACAAAACTTTCAGCATTGATATTTTAACATTTAATGTCCTGTCAATACTTGTATGTATATTATATTCTGTATATTAAGTCATTTTATCTATAATAGCCAGAGGCACGTTGTATTATCATCAACTTTGACGTGAAAAAATCTTCACATGTGAAGCAATACAGTTGGCTGTAAACAGTACTTGTGAATTTTGATGCCTGCCCCCTGATGATGATAATCTAGTCACCAAAACATAGTAGGGTGATAAAATACACTTGTCAGTAAAATTGTGCATTTGTTGGTTTGTCTTGAACACTAGACCAAGTATATGTGATAGTGAAGGTGAACCAGTAGTCTTGCCAACCACAAGCAGTCGGAATGGTGTGTACAGCCATAAATTAAATTATGTGTGGATGCTAAAGGACATATTAGTCCTTTATTAGGTGTTCCTGCCAAACTAAGAAAGAATGCCTGATGTGTACACCATGGCTGTTGATTTGTCTATTCATATGTGACAAAATATTAGCATCCAAAAAGTTTGCCGAATTTTCGTGAAATTTGGTAGAGCAGTTCTTTCTGTGGGATGAATGTTCCCTCTGATTTTTTTTGCAGCTGCATGGACCTGCTACTGGCCTGATCAGAAAATTTTTACATGACCTGACAATGACGTGACACTTTAAAAGTTTTTTGTAATATGCATAACAAGAATATTTACAATGAAAATTGAAAAATTCCAGCTGCGCTGTAACAATTCAGTGTGCGCGGGAGCACTTCAGTTACTGCATGGCCACGCATCCATGCAGCTTAGAGGGAGCGTTGTGCAGGACTGTAGAGCAAGCGTGTGTTTCTTGAAACTCAGCTGATCAGCAGTCATACCAATAATTTCCAGATTTCTTGACTGATTCTGGTGAAATTCTGTACAGAGGATCTTCTGGTAATTCAGTTGCACTGGGGCAATGAAGGCACTATTTAACTTAAGGGTCTAAATGAAATTTTGCCCAATTTTATGCATTTTTTGTCTGATGCAGTTTGGCACAGTGGGATTCCAGAAATCTTTATTGAGCGTCAGATATGCATTCTTCTGGGATATTATGCAATGTCAAATGGTAGTCCTTTATGGACATTTCAGGACAGCGTATCATTCTCATCTGCAAGGGTCAGGAAGCCCAAATCAGCAGAGTGAAAGCCATACTTCACATACCTGTACTTTCCATATTTATTGTCTGATTTGGACGAGGAAGAGACCTTCACATAATTCTGTTGAGTATATCTGACTGTGTAAATTGGCACAGAGAAGGCCATACTTTTCTTACGGGCATAAACAAAATTACATTTAGGCCCGTATTGTGAAATTGTGTGACTTCGAAATGAATGCAGTTGGTGAAGTCTCCACTGTCTCACAGAGTGCACCATTTTTAATCTCGTCAATGATGCCAAATGTTCAGGGAAGGCCATGCAGCGTGATTTTACTCAGGTCCTACACCCTTTCCATCCAGTCAAAGCCCTGAGTATGGTAAATATTATGCTATAATTTGTTCTATTATTTATTGTGGATTTTAAACATGGCTTCTTCCATTGGAGAAGAAACTAAATTAGAAGTATATGGAAGTAAAGTTGAAAGGGAACTATGTATGTGTAAAAAAGAGATAAATGAAATATCCTGGCGGATGTTACTAATGTGGAACTTCTGGTATTTGTACGGTACATCCACTGGGCTAGACATGATATCCAGTGTGTAGCCCAAGGTGTACGAGGCCTGTTCAAAAAGTATCCGACCTTTGGCCGGGAAAAATACATTTACACACCTGGAGGTCTGCAACTCTAATCCCCTTCGAAGTAGTCTCCTTGTGACTGAACACACTTCTCCCAGCAGTTCTGCCACTGTTCGAAGCATTTCTGGAATGCCTCTTTGCGAATGGAGTACAGCTTGGCCGCCGTGTTCCGTATAATGTCGTCTCGTCAGCTGCATTTTCAGGTGGGGGAACAGCCAAAAATCACAAGGAGCCAAGGAATTTGGGGTCGCTGTTTGTGTAGTCCAGCATGTCCTGCGAGACTTCCAGACGGAGTTGCTTCTGCTCCATCGTTAGCAGCTTAGGCATGAATTTCGCGGACACTCTCCGCATTGCGAAATCATTGGTCAGAATGGAATGTACCGAACCAGTGCTTATCCCCACTTCCTCCGCAAGTTCTCGGATGGTGACACGACGGTCCTGCATGACCAAAGCCCACACTTGGTAGATGAGCTCGTCATTTCGGCTTGTTGAGGGCCTACCAGAACGAGCGTCGCTCTCCACCGACGTGCAGCCATCTTTGAATCTGCTGTACCACTCCTTAATTTGTGTGATGCCCATGGCATCTTCGCCGAAAACCCGCTGAATCTTCCGAATGTTTTCCACTTGGCTATCGCCAAGCTTCTGGCAAAATTTGATGCAATACCGCTGCTCGAGTCGTTCTGTCATTTTGGCAGAAAATTACAATGCGACGCTCGCTGCGTATACACTCTCACTCACACGCTGGCTGCACGTGACTGAGGCTGTCTGCTGGTGGAAAAAAATCCATGTGTGTGCATGAAGGTCCCCTCCACCTCCCTACCACAGCACACCTCCCGTGCTTCATTAGTTTCCGCGGAAAAAAATTACGTCGGCTACTTTTTGAACAGGCCTTGTATATGAAAATGCTTTGCAGAAACCCTGAAGCAGGTGACCATTTCAAATGCAGGGACGGGAATGTTACTAAAATGGTTCCTGGCAATTAGTGTGTGAGGATGTAGAGTGAACTGAAGTGGGTGAGAATCGTTTTAGTGGGCATGTCAGCAATGACGAACTTATGCGTTCTGTCGCTGGATAATTAATTAATATGTTGGTTCAGGTACTATCTGTGTGCAGACTCAACAGTTGTGGCACTAGCTTTATACTGCTTGTCTCCGTGCATTAAAATCAATTTCAGAAATGAAAACTGACTACACGCACAGTTTTTGTGCTATTTGATGTGTTTTATTCACCAGTGGCACTGGTTATAGGAGCAACACGTAGAGGAAAGAAAACGAAGATTACACAAAGTAGAAAATCATGGAACACAATGGAGTGGTGGTGGTGGTGGTGGTGGTGGTGGTGGTGGTGGTGTTAGCCGTATCAGTATCAAAAGTGGAATTTTGAAACAGAGAATATTTTGGTGTGTGTGTGTGTGCGCGCGCGCGCGCGCGCGCGTGCGTGCGTATGCATGTGCTATCTGCGTGTGTGCGTGAGTGTGTGACAGAGAGAGATGTTCTAAACATGTGGTTGTAGTAACCCTAATTTATTTCAGCACTGTGAGTGTTGTCCTTCACCGTGTGAGAGAATGGTGGGTGAAGTCAGTGGTGTGGTGCAGAGTCATAAGATAGTCCACTAGACTAAAATTTGCCTTACCATATACCATAGATAGGCACACAGTGGTGCAGTTGGTTGAGGCACTGCGCTACAAGCAAGAAGGTTGTAGGTTCGATTCCCGATGGGGTCACTGGAGTTTTTCATTGACTTAATCCTTTCTGCTGCACTATGGCCCTGGGGTCAACTCAGCCTGTAACAGAAATGAGTAGGAATAATATCTCTTGAAGGTAAAGGCGACCAGTGTGTAGGACTGACAACCTTACTACCGTCATGCGCTGATTGCCTGTAAATCATGGGAGCCTCAACCTCCTGGAGCCCTAGGGGCCTGTCCAGGGCTGTACATGGATAGCTGTATGTATCTTAGGCAGACCAGAATAAAATGAAATGGGAACAGCTTGGAGTTTTTAAGTTGTAAGGACTGAAGAGGGGGTGATTTGTCCTTGAGACTAGTGACATCTTTTATTTTCACTTCAGACTTGATCTCACATCATTTGTTTTTATTTAGTTCAGGTGGTGTTAATGTTAGGGAAGGGTTCCTTCTCCCTCCCCTCCTTTAAACTACATGGCACAGAGCCAAACATTTAGCATACGCAATATTGTCAAAAAGGAAGCATTGCCAAGAATAATTTTCTCCAGTTTCTATATTTACATGCATGTGGATGGAGGTGAGTTGGTTATTAGAGCAGACAGTTGAGTTGTGTGATGGGAGAGTGCAAGGAAGCTCAGCCGTTTCGCACCTACAAAGTGTGTCAGGAGATACGGCTGGATAATGCCCAGCCCGAAGGTACATTTGTTTTTGTTTGGTGTTGGAGGGACAGATTGTTTTTGTAGGCTTTGGTTCAGTTTTCACTTCACTGTGCCCCATTGCATCATTTTCTGTTTAGACCACTCATTCATTCATTCATTCATTCATTCATTCATTCATTCATTCATTCATTCATTCATTCATTCGATGCTCTTTAATGAAGGCCAACAGGCATGGGAAGGTGGCGAAATTCGGACACACTCCTAGATTAAGTCTTCTTAAACCACTGTATGTGTGCGTATGTGTGCGTGTGTGAACACGTGTGAGTACAAGTGATTGTTTATATGTGTTCTGTAGGAAGATGATTGCTTTGCCGTCTTCTGATGTCTGTTGTTAGTGTTCGAGGCAGTGTGGTAGAGACAGAACTAACGTTTGGTATTAACCCAAGCTTTAGAATGAAATGTTTATTTTTGTCACACATATATGTGTGTGTCTTCATCTTTGGCGTAGATATTTGAGTAATAATTAACATATGACATGTTCGGTAAGTAGGGTTCTGCTGATTATAAAAATTAAACAAGAAGTCATTGCAACATTAATGTAGCTCATTTATTCCATGGAATTATCATTTTTCCACACAGTGGCTGATCACATTAATGCATTGTCCCATATTGGGCGCATTTCGCAATAGTGAGGGAGTGGAAGTGGTAGTTCGTGAATGTGTGTGAATGCAAGAGCCCTGTGTTTACCATGACAGGAATTTTTAGAGTCATGCCAATATGGCACAAAAATGTCATTGTGCTGAGGGATTGTGTTGGTAATTGATGCTTTAGTGGAACAAATCAACTATGTTTAACATTGTAATGACTTCTCATTTAATTTTTATGGCCTAGGACACCTTACTGATTGACTTGCCCTCATAAATGTTTAATGACATTAGGAGTAAATAGTGGCACATGAAGAGGTTTTTTGATAGAAGGACTGGGAGAAGAAATTCACTTAATTACATATGTGGGATAAAATGTGTGACATGTAAGTTTTTCTTTTTGTTATTAAAGGACTATACTATGAAAATGCTTAGCCATCTACTAATTCCCATGAAATCTCTATTGTTAATCATGAACATCTTGAATCATCTGGAATGACAGGGCTGCTTCCTTTACACTTTAGAAAGTATCATGCGTATTTTAAACCTGCATAAGATAAGGTCTCCATATGTCTGAGATATTGCACTGTGCCTTTGGGTGGTTGGTGCCTGACGGTTTTGGGCAGCATGGTGGTTCCGCCATCAAGAGTCCAGTGATGTCACTAGACGTTCAACTCTTTTAAGATATCCCAGAACATTAGGCAGCACAATGTCAGAAGAATGGAGACCGTAACTGTACCGCTACAAAAACTTAAAAATTTGTACAGAAGATAAACTGAACAATTTAGAAGTACATTTTAAGATTTTTTTAAAATGGAATCTAATGAATTACACTTTTGCCTATAAAATACCATTCACTAATCCATGACAACTGGAGCAGTTGTAATGATTATGATTATGGGATCATCATCATCATCATATCAGGTGTGAGAAGCCTTCTTCCAGTGCCTACTTTCCTCAGTTTCTAGCTCACTGTTAAATGTCAACGTTCATTACCAGTTTATTAATAGAACATTGTTTTATTGGAACTAACCAAGATCTGCTTTAGAATGGTGGAGGAGGTACTGACATTGTGATTTGAGTCAGTTTTTGCAGTACAAAGTTAGAAGGTGTGTGGGTGGGTGGGCTGGCACTTGGCTGTCCATTGCACAGAGTGTATGCACAACTATTTTGGTCCTACACTTCATTCTGGTTATTTATATCTCCGCTGTTACTCCACTGGAGAAGAAAATTTCAAGGGGAAAACCAGAAATTCAAAGTGAACAGTGGAACTCAAAGAGATGCATAATGTAGCATGACCAGTGAGTGATGCGAGTACATTAGAGTTTCATTCACAGAACAGCATTTTGTCCCATTAAGTGCAAAAGGAATTGCAGAATTCTGTGTGTGTGTTGGATTGTAACATGACTTTTTGTCCTCCTGTTGTTAAAGAAACATCTTTCGTGCTAACATACTCCCATGAAAAATTTTTAAAAATTTTCTTACTCAGATGTGATGTCAAACTGAAACGTATACAAATTTATGTTGTGTCATGTCATGTGGGTAATTGTTTCATTTATATTATTAAATCTTAAAATTTGACAATGACAGCATACTGGTATAGGTTACTAATACCAAAGTGTAAAATGTTAATGCAAGTGATTTATTTAGTATTGCTGGACTGAACCCAGGATTATAAATTTGCAGGATTTTTCATGTAAGAGAGGGGGGTATATTCGCTGGCCAAAATGCAGCATGCGTGTTCATATGCACATAGATATCAGTAAGGTTGGGGGATATATATAGTAAGTAAAGTTAACTAATTTGTCAGTGATAAATCATTAAACTTGAACTGAAGCTTGGCCATTATGTTTCATCTTGTGTTGGTCTCTTTCAAGCAGAAAATCTCCACGTTTACTGCAACATACAGTGTGGCTTTTGTTGCAAATTTTCAGGTTTCTGCAGAACAGTACCATCTGCTGTCACAAAATTTGTATGTTGCTGTACACTGTCTTGCCAATCACAAATCATGCAGCCTACCAGGATAGTCAGTGAGAGTAAGACAAGTTTTTGCAGGCTGGTGTATTAAATACAGGAATAAAGTTCCCATGTACTGATGCATGTTGTTTTGTATGCTATAATCCTGTTCAGAAAGCCTTGAAGACAGTGGCCATTTTGGAAGAAAGATTTGGATAACCAATGAACTCCATGGATTAAAATCCTCCTTGGCAAGCTAACAGTGCCTCAGCTAGCCAAGAAATTTGCTACATTTTATGGAACCCAGAGGTTCATTACCATGTTCACAAGAACCTGCCACTTGTCCGTGTCTTGAACGAGATCAAGCCAGTCAATACCTTTTCATCCTATTTGATCAACATTTATTTTAATATCCTCTCTTTTATCCCTAGGTCTTCTAGGAGGTGTTTTACCTTCTGGTTTTTTTCGCCTCAAAGACGTGGGCAGGAGGCTGTTATGAAAATTGAACTTCGGGAACTAGATGGTGTAGATACTTAAGTTTTACTTGTCAGACTAAGGGTAATGTTAGTTAGGCAGTTATCACAATTAGTATTTTACCTACTGTAGGAATTTTATCGCAAAATAAACCATCATAACTTCCTACACAACCTAAAAACCAAATGACACATAATTATTTGTCCTCATTATTAGGTTTATAATAACACATGACTGTCTTAAGACACTAATTTGTAGCATTGCTGCAGTGCACAAATACCACATTTGAAACTATGTTTCAGGTGAATATCGAGTGGGAATCAAGTTCAATGACCAGCACATCCCTGACTCCCCTTACAAACTCTTCATCTCCCCAGCAATGGGGGATGCACATAAACTGGAGGTGTTCCAGTTTCCAAGTAATAGTGTACAAGCAGACAAACCTGCAGCCTTCCTTGTACGAAAAAATGGAGCCAAGGGAGAGTTGGATGCTAAGGTAAATATAAAGTTATATACCTGTATTGGCAGGCTCAGAATTAGAGAGTGGTTAGACAGGAAGCACTCTGACAGTGGGTCATTATGCAGGGCGTGAGGCAGTTGAAACTGTTTGCTGAAGTGCATTCAAGAAAACTGTGAGGGGACATATCACTTGCAGACAGAAGTATTGTAGATGTGAGGTTTGAGAATGTCACAGCATTGTTTGTGAGGATTTAAGTGTTTTGGGATGTGACACTGTGTCATGGGACATGTTATAGCTGACTGAGGAACAGTCATAAAATATGTTAAAGTAGTGCCCCATGTTTCACATGATACTGCACTAGGAATAAATATCAAGAATTTAATCAGCGTGCATGATGGTGGTTTTGTGTGTGCAGATGTTGGCACTTGTGTTGAAAATGCAGAATTCACTCAGTTACTGAAAATGCAGAATTCACTCAGTTACTTATAAATAATTGTGTTCATTTTCTTATTATGTATCGAGAGAATCGTGGATCACCTAGGTCATAAACAAAATTTGACATGTACTTGAATCGTAAAATATTGAACTGTAAATAAATTACATTTCTATTGGCAATGAAGCCAAAAAGGAGAATGTATTTGGACTGCTGATGGTGTATTTGTTTTCAAAGTGAAGTGAAAGAGAAGAGAAATGCATGCAGCGTTTTGGAAAACTTTTTGAGCCACCAAGGGTATGAAAGTACACATTTTAAACTCCTGAAAGTAAAATAAAGTTCTGCCTAAAAACGGTAGCTGCAGTAGGAGTTACAAATCATGAAAATTTCATTTCCAGTTTCTATGTATTATATGTTGTCAACTTCAACCTCAACTTCAACTTCAACAGCATTCCAAAAGATCCATATACAGGAGTTCATCCACTGGATGTAGAAATAGTCAAGAATAAAGAATACATAAATCAGCTCCATGTAACAGAAAGCTGCCCTAAAGATAACAGTCAAGAGTAATTATAACAAATAGTTCAAATTTAAAACAGTAATTACAGTTAAAGAAGTAAATACAAATGGATGCAAATACAAATACAGTTAAATTATAGCACAATACGCAAACAAAACATGCGAATTTTTACAGACAGCAGATAAGGTTAAAGCTGATAAAAGGTAAATAAACACTGCATAATAAAAGTATGAAAAGGTTTATATAATTGTACAGTGTAAAGAAAATGCTAATGTAAACAAAAAGTAAGATATTAGTGATTGTTAAAAATTCATCTAAAGTGTAAAATGAGTGTGCATAGGGAAAATGCTTTCAAGCAATTTTAAACTTACTGGGTTTGCTGGAGACATCCTTAATCGCCTTGGTAAGAGCATTGAATATTTTGATTCCTAAATTATAAACTGCCTTCTGATACATGGTCAGAGTTACCCGAGGTGGAGGTAAATCATTTCTTTGTCTGGTATTATTGCTACGGTATGCATTGTTTGAAACAAAATAATTCCTGTTTTTAACAGCAAACAGTAATAATGAGAATATGTACTGTGATGAGAGTGGTAATATTTTTAATTCCTTGAACAATTCTCTGCAAGACTCCCTATACCCACATCCCATCATTATCCTAATTACCCTTTTCTGCATTTTAAAAATTTCATGCCATAAGACATAATTGAGTGAAAAAGGGAATGGTAGGTGATCTTCAGGGTGGAAATAGACATATATGGTTTAATGTTTCAAATTAAGTAACATGTGATGCTTAATTTTAATTTCTTTGTAGCAACATAAGTGTCAGTGTTCTTTATCCCATTTTGTTTGAGGTAAACAGTATTAGAAAAATAAGGGGCCATCTAACACCATCTGCAATAAAGTGTTGATATATGTTGTGTTAGATGGCCCCTTGTTTTCATAATACTGTATGAGTGTCCGTGTTGCATTAACTTCATATCAGTGGCAAAGGTTTTGTTTTCATGTAATATTCTGCATGGAACTAGGACAATCGGAAAGTTGGAAAATGTTAAAAATTCAATAAAAATCCAGAAATATTTAAATGATATTTTAAAAATCTGCATGCAGCATTGCAGGGGGGTGGGGGGCAGCAGACCCTTTCTCAACCACCCTCTCTTAGAAAGTCCTGGCTATGTGAGTGTGTTGGGCAAGGCATTTTGAAGGATCATGGTGCCTTTGAAACACTGGGAACTATTTACCCAGTGACAGCATCACATTTCAGAAGACATGGATATTTATATGAAATTTGTTAAAGAAAACCGAGTTAATTTATGTGTGAATAATAAATGCCTGAGCTGAATGAAACATCCAGAAGCATATTTGTTGGGAATGTGCAGATTTATGTGCAAGTTGAAAGCTCATACCCACGAGACTGTTATATCTTGGGACTTATTTTTACAAATGCTTTGTCAGAAGTAAGGGTACAGTATAAAACAGACAAATGCGTGTCCGCAGAAACAGATCACAATTTGGTTACATAGATGAACAATGAGTTGACAGAGTTACCCTGTAGTACATTTTTAAGGGATGGAGAATCAGAAACCATGACAGTTGCAGAAAATATAGGTCACAAATATGACCAGAGTGTAGTTGTAATGGACTGTTTGTATTGGTTTGTTTAGATTGTTTCCCCATCTGGTATTGAAGATGATTGCTTCATCCAGTCGATAGATGCAGACACATACTCAGTGCGGTTTATGCCTCGAGACAATGGTATTCACAACATTCATGTAAAATTCAATGGTGTTCACATCCCAGGCTCACCATTTCGCATCAAGGTCGGCAAAGAGGATGCTGACCCAGCAGCAGTCCACGCGCATGGAAATGGGCTGGGTGACGTGAAGACAGGTGAGTGAACTGTGGCAGTTTAAAGGTATGTTTATTGTATAGTAGCCACATGTCCATCTTTTAACAGGCTGCTGTAATGTTTACACAATAATCTACAGCCTTTCTCACAATCTGCTTTACGTATAGATACAGATCAGTAAGTAAAAAGCTCACATCTTTAGCCTCAGGTTGTAGCTCACAGAGAACTTGCAGTATCTGTTGTATTGTATTCTGCGTAACCTGCATGTTAATATTATCCTCACATGTACATTTTGCCGTCAGGTTCTCAAACCAAAAATTTGTATGAATTTCTTTTTTCCTCGCGCATGCTACTTGTGCTTGATTTGACTACCGAAATTCTATTTTGTGAGGAGTAAATACCACTAAAGTAAAAATATTTTCTGCAGCAGCACATTTGTATAAACCCTCAGTACGTGTTATTCGTATAATGTGAGAAACCATGTTTCACACCCACAAAAAACAAGGCTTTAAATTTAATTTCTCTTCCTATTCAGCATGACATACATCGTTACTGTACCTGGAAGTCTGTGAAAGTGGTACACGTGCACAGATATCCACGAAGCTAGGTTACCCAACGGTGCGCATGTGTCATTATCCTTACTGTTGTGCTGAGGTGTGATCTTCATTTCACCTGCAGGCCAGAAAACGGACTTCCTGGTTGACACGATCAATGCTGGTGCCGGAACATTGGCGGTTACAATTGACGGCCCTTCCAAAGTATCAATGGACTGCACAGAAGTTGAGGAAGGATATAAGGTGCGCTACACCCCTCTTGTACCAGGTGACTACTTCATCAGCATCAAGTACAATGGCTACCACATCGTGGGCTCACCTTTCAAGGTCACATGTACAGGTAGGACATGTCTCCATCAATAGGACAGTAACTGATCTCTGTGTGTATTAACTGTCAAGGGGCCCCAACTGCATTGAAGGGTAATGATGCAGAATTTTATCATTTAAACAGATCTTTGTTAATAAATATGTATTCCTGCTTTTGGGTACCACCACATGTTTATAGAAGTTAACAACTATTTATTCATTCTGTACAGACAACATTTCCTTTCCCCTCCATCATACTTATTACAACACACTATCTGTCATTCGCTGCTTTCAAGAATAGACCCACAGATAATAGATGTTTATATTAAACGTTTTTAGGTTAATCCTACACACGTGGTGTGCTGCACTCATTACTGTTTTAATAACGCTTATCATAAAATATCAAACCAGTAACTTTTTAACCGTCAACTTCCGTATGCATTAATGTCTTTCTATTAGAAACTTAAATGNAAAGCCTAGCGGTAACTTTACATACGACCAGGTTTAACATTAAAAAATTCTACGTGGTGCCCACATTGCGTTTATGTGTTTTGTACGGATCTCAGAACAAACAGCAACTTTTGCCTTATAAAACATTAAGAGACTGGTTTTTATAACCGAAGTGGAGAGTGTTTACAGTGCGGTACGCACTGAGTCCTTATATAAAACAGGTACGCTTCGCCTTTAAAGGGTTAATGTACTAAAATGTGACAAGTAATGGACACGTGTCATATCTTCACCCCTCTCCTAATCCCCATGACACAAACTGTGTGTTATCCCTTCTGTCTTTTTATTGCTCACCGCCTCAGTCTCCCCTTTCTGTATGTCTGTCTGTTGCACCGTATTCCAGTTTTTATCTCTTCCCCCATACCTTTGTCATATCCCTCCTCCTCTTACTCTCTGTTTTCCATGCCTTCCATACATTCTGCCCTCTCTGACCATCTCCTGCTCAATACTTCTATGAACTCCTTGTATCTCCCTGTCTTTAACATGTCCCTGTTCCCCCTGCCCTGTGTTTATAAGAATTCTTGCCAACCTGTGTTGTGATTTTCCAGGTGAAGATCTGGCAGAAAGAGGAGCACAAGAAACATCATCTGTTGTGGTAGAAACTGTACAGAAGGTGGCCAAAAGCAAGCAAGTAGGACCTGTGCTTCCCTTGTTCAAGTCTGATGCTTCAAAAGTGACTAGCAAAGGCATGGGTCTCAAGAAAGCTTACCTGCAAAAGCAGAATATGTTCACAGTCCATGCAGGAGATGCAGGTATAGTAACATCTAGTTATGTGTATCATCATGATGTGTTGCAGATGTACAATCAAAATCCTGTACATGTAATAATAATTACTATTTTTTTAATGTGTTCCATGTCCGTGCACTATATTATACAAAAACACTAATCACCAACAAATGCACAAAGAGAGTTTTATCATCAATCGTAATACACTCCTACATGTTTCGACCCTGCTGGGTCATCTTCAGGGAGAACTTTTCGTTACCATTACACTAAGGTTGCACTTTACAGTTGAGTAAGAATGTGCTGTTGACTGTGTACTGCGTTGTTTTTGGAGGCGTGAACTCTCTGCGGTCTGGGCTTGCACACAGTGCGGAGAGTTTACGCAGTACACAGTCAACAGCACATTCTCACTTAACTATAAAATGCAACCTTAGTGTAACGATAGTGAAAAAGTTCTCCCTGAAGATGACCCAGCAGGGTCGAAACATGTAGGAGTGTGTTACGATTGATGATAAAGCTCGCTTTGTGTGTTTGTTGGTGATTAGTGTTTTTGAATAATTACTATCTTAATAAACACAGTGTAGTCAGTATGGTGACTCGCTATGGGTTAGACAGTCTGAAGATCGAATCCTAGTGGGGGCAAGATTTTCTTCACCCATACAGACCCACCCTAGGCCTCACCCAGCCTCCTAAACAGTAGATTCTGGATCATTCCCAGGGTTAGAATGTGGCTGACCAGGGTGTGGCATTAACTACCCTCACCAATCCAGCTCCAAGGTTAAAGAACAAGTAGAGCCATACCTTAGACTCACTCTGTGGCTTCGTAGTAGGTTATTGGGCGAACTTTGTGTTTACCTTTTACCTATTACCTCTATAAACATCTCGGTCTGCTGGAAGCACATGGACACACGGCTTTGGAGTGCATTTCATTTTGCTTTACCATTTCTTATTTAAGTTTTATTACTCAGACAAAAAGCTTGCAAATTTTACACGATGACATAATATAAAATACAGTAGCAGGTATTAAATTTTACAGTTTGTACAAGTAGGGTTCAACTATAAAACAAGTACTTGTATTTATGAAAGTAAGTTGCCAGTTTGGCAACAGTATCATATAAATCCAGTATTCACAGCTAAGAAACATGTGGGTGGATAAATTTATTTCACACTCTAAAAATTCCTAGAAGGTAATTCTGTTTGTGACCTCATGTTAGCAACTAAAGCGGTTGTTAGATTATCATCAAAATTGGTGTAGGAGCTCTACACAAAAATATGTCAAGAAAGCACAAATTTCGTGACTGTCACCGTGGCGAGTTGTACTTCACTTGTGGGCTTAAATGAATTTCTATCCATACTTTCCACATTCTTGACTGACTTGGGTGAAATTCGTTATAGGGGATCTCACAAGTTTCATGAAAATCACTGCCATGAAAGCTGTACTTTGCTGAAGGGTGTAAATGATATTTATGTGTATTTTCTACATTGTTATCTTGTTTGGAAAAAATCAGTACAGGATGTGTCTACAAAAATTTATTAAGTAAGTGTGAAAACCGTGCTGTACTTAGGGGCATGAATGGAATTATGTTTGTTCTTTCTACTCTACACATAATGCTGCTGGGCATATAGTGAAAATCGGTGTGAATGACTGTGTATTTACACATATACAATGAAACCCTATGGCATTTTGAAAGTAAAGAATGCTTTGGGTAATTCTGTGTACTATGTTATGAAGTAAGCCGTTTGTAGTCTTTTTAGTCCTGTGGAGTTTAGAATATTGATTTCATGAAATTGATGTAAATGTGCATCAAGAATTGTCTGTTTTTACCCAAGTAAATATTGTAATAAAGTTGCATATTATTTGTACAGTTGGTTGGACTGAGAATAGTTACTATAGCCAATTACTCATTGCTTACAGGGAACAACATTCTATATGTGGGTGTGTATGGGCCTAAGAGCCCATGCGAAGAGGTGTTCATCAAACATATGGGTCGCAACAACTATCAAGTAAACTATGTTGTGAGGGATCGAGGCGAGTACATTGTCATTGTTAAGTGGGGAGATGACCATATTCCAGGCTCACCCTTCAAGGTGGAAGTGTGATTACCAAGTTTCAGAGCATGACATTTCCTACATTTATTGCCTAAGCAATATCAGCATCTTTCTAGGATTTAACATTAAGAATTCCAAAGTGAAACAGAAACTCAAATGGAGAAGAATTTACTGGCAGATTTACACATCCAAATGTTTGTGTCTGTCAGGGAATAGTGTTAAGTCATGCAGTAACAATATTTCAGCCAGTATGTGTAGGAGGATTGTATTTATTCACATTCTTAAGAAAATGCAACATTTCTTGGATATGAAGTTCAGGCTCCCTTCGCTAGATAACAGTTGGCTATCTTACATTTTAAATTTCTTAAATATAATGAATGATATGTGTATGATGTTCCTACTGTGAATTTATGTTATGTGTAACAAAAAAAAATCATTTTTAATCCAGTACTGTGCAGTTTATGTTTCCAAACCTAATAAAGTGACCAAACAGCCTCTCAGGTGTTCCAGCTTGGTAGCTGGTAAGTGGATGTGGTATTTCGGTGACATGTGAACTTAGAGGTGTTGAATGTGAGACCACAATGTGGTGTAGAACGTGCTCATTTGTTTGTTTTGGATATTTAATTGCAGAAACATTGAACTTACGAACTAAAAGCCATTCCACTTGTAAGTTCCCGTAATGCATCGAAGTAGGAATAAACCACTCCACTTGAGTTTCTGTGATATGCCATCCTGTTGTTTTAATGTGGTAAAAAGTGCCTTAAATTATTCACAGTGTTAATTTCTGATAATCTGTAGCCAGAGCTGTTTGTGATGAGCATACACAGGACATCAGCCAACGGACTGACCATTTAACGGAATAGTGCCTTGCAAACATCAGTTAGCATTTAAGCATTCCTAGTGAATGGGAATTTTATTTAAATTTCAGTGCTACAAACAAAAATAGCCTATTTATTTTAAACTGCGTGACAGGTGTTTTATTGAATTATGTTAGGTACAATTTGAACAGGGCTTTTTATTACAAGTTGCTCAATAATAGTTGTATAATGCTGTGACCAAATTCAGCTAATAAAATATTATGCTGCTAATTCAAAAATTTGAACAGAAAGAAGGCATGAAATGCAAGTAACGTATCACATGGTGGCATGTAGAGTTAACTGTTGCTGTTAAGAACAGCCATAAAGTCTGCATGGCTAATATTTATATTCACATTGAAAGAGTGTACAAGCACTGAATCACAGCAGAGTCGCAGTTGTTGTGGTCATTTCCTGGTGGTCTTGTGCATGTACTGAAGCCAAGCAAAAAGCAATATTTCTTCCTTCAGTTTTTTACAGTTTATTTTCTAATTATTTTCATTTGCTTGTGCTTTCTGTCCTCTATCCTCCAGTCCATTTATTGTTATCAGTGGCGACATGGAAGTAACACCACGTTATTCATTAATGTTTCACTGTAGAATCATATTGCCATATATATATATATATATTTAATTTACACTGCCCATACTAAAAACTCTTCTAACACAATTAAAATCATTCAAAATGACTGCATCATTATCAGTCTCATTGTTTCTGGTAAATGTGTGCATAGAGGTGCATTTAACAAGTGAAAGATATGTAGGTAAACCTGTGTTCTTCCTGCGTATGTGTGTGAAGCTGTGTTCATGCTTCGGACTCGAAAGACAAAGTAAAATATTGGGTACAGTCATTCTGAAGTGTATTTTAGTGTAGCTATATTTTCTTCACTTTCTTGGTGGGGTAGAGTGCCCAGTGACCAGTCGCCATTGATTGTTGCAGATGGTATTTTTGTAGTTAGTACGATACATGACAATTATATTAGGTAAGACCAATTTAAACTGTAGGTCTGAGCTTTTATTGCAGAATTCATTAAGTGAACAGCAAGTGCCTTATACTCTGACAAAATAAGTAATGAATTCTGTACAAAATCTTTATTAGATTGCAGAAAATATAATTTTTTTTCATATGACTGTTGCTTATGATTAGTGTAATATATTATAAAATAAATCCTGTACATATTTTCTTTTATGTTTTATTTTTGTGTGTGTCCCACAGAGGCATGGAGCAGGAAATTCCTTGACATTCCTAACTAACTCCTTGGAGCAGAGGCCTTCTTGAGAAGCAAACAGTTCCTCAGGTATTCAAGAAATTCCCTGCATTTTATGGAACCCAGAGGTTCATTACCATATTCACAAGAGCCCACCAACAGTCCTTATCCTGAGCCAGCTGAATCCAGTCCATGCCCCCCCATCCCACTTCTTGAAGATCGATTTTAATATCATCCTCCCATCTATGCCTGGGTCTCCCAAGTGGTTGCCTTCCCTCAGGTCTTCCTACCAAAATCCTGCATATACCTCTCTTTTCCGCCATACTTCCCTTATTCTTCCCTGTTCAGCATCAAACATTTGCCTGTAATTTCTCCCTCCGTAACTTAAAAAATGACATCCTTAATTTACCTCCATTCCCTTTGAAATCTGCAAATTGTCTGTTTCAACACACAAATATGAAATACATTAACAACAACAACAACAACAACAACAACAACAACAACAACACCCATTCTAGTAAAACACCTAAATATCAAACTGGGCAGCATTACAATGAAAAGTCTGAAGGGGACAATAAGCATTACTGCATCAAAATCTGATTCACACATTCAGCATTTCCTGCCACCTACCATTAGCAACCTAGCACTAACAAGTGTTTAAAGGAGCACAACCCCATCTTCATCAAACCTGGGTCTTTCACAAACTATGTTTTGAAGTAGGTACCATTACAAGCCAAGCTTTAACAAGTCCAAAATGAGTGCTAACCAATGTCGACTAATCCTAGACCTTGCTGAAGCAGTACTTGGTGATGGCAGCCACCACAGAGCAAAATTGACACTCACTCTGACATTAAAAAAAGCCCTATGGCATGAGGTTAGAAATCATGAGGCTATGCTGTACGGAACATTCTCGAGCCTTCTGTTTCATCATCCTGCTTCTTAGTTCAGGCGTTCTTCTCAACGCTCTTTGCTTAAAAACGCTGAGTTTGTCTTCTTCCCTCAAAGTGAAACAACAAATTTCACACCCACACAGAGAACAGCAACATTAAAATTCTTTATATTTTAACCTTTTAAAGCCTAGCGGTAACTTTACATACGACCAGGTTTAACATTAAAAACTTCTACATGGTGCCCACATTGCGTTTATGTGTTTTGTACGGATCTCAGAACAAACAGCAACTTTTGCCTTGTAAAATATTTAGAGACTGGTTTTTATAACCGAAGTGGAGAGTGTTTACAGCGCAGTACGCACTGAGTCCTTATATAAAACAGATACGCTTCGTCTTTAAAGGGTTAATGTGTATGTTTTGGTAGCAGGTGGGATGGCAAATGATTCTAATCTAATCTAATCAAATCAAGTCTGATCTACTCTAATCTAATCTTCTAACCTAAAATGTAATTCTACCTTGTACAGAGGATTACTGTAAGGCACACCTGATGATGGTCCGTGGACCGAAACATGTTGTGCAATAACAAATAAAATTATTTATTAAAAGTATGTTGTGCTGAAAGGAATTTATCATGTGATCATTGGTAAATGATTCTAAACTCAGTGGTAGCAAACATCCTCACAGTTTAGAATTACACATAAGTGAACTAATTCTATCCAGATAGAGCAGCAGGTTTCATCAGACTTCATAAATATCCACCACATTTCCTGGCAATCTTTTCTTTTCTTTTGGGGTGTGGTTGCTAATTGATTATCTTTATTGAGTAATGACTACTTGGTGATGATGTCAGCTTGCAGTAGCAGGGTAAGGTGTTGTCTGTAGATCAGGCTGTGCTGCAACACAAACGAGGTGACAGTAACTGGGGGTGCACCACACAAAAATGCAAACACTAACACAGAGAACATATGACAATATAAAACATATACACTGTAATAGGAACAAAAATGTGCATGTGATTTCAGGCTGCGACTGTGATGTAGGTGCGATCTGCGCTCTTCTTGGACTTCTTGACCCTTGAAGATGGGACCGATAGGTTGTCCCGAAACGTCGGTACAGAACTATTAGTCGACGCCGCGTAATATCCCAAAGGCGCTCAGACCTCAAACGTGTACACGTTGCAATACGAAAGAAGAACTATAATTAATTTGGTTCAATTTTGAGACAGGTCGCCTCATTATGGGCTGGACCGTCAAGGGTTTAAACTGCTACGGGGTACCAGGGGTAAAGTGGCCTAGGAGTGACGTTAACCACACATCCCCGCTAGCGCGAAGGTTAAGAATGAGCAGAGTTATATCTCTGCTCCCCCGCTGTCCATCCATTGGCATATAATGGGGTGACCTTTCCCTTTCCTTGTACCGTCGAGGCGACTATCGTATTAATGTCAGGTTACCGTGACATTCATGCGTGTGTAAATCCGTGGTGCACGTAAGCATGGATGACAGTGCGGCTGAATTAGATGTAATCCGTGTTTCTAAGATGGGGTGCAAAGATTTCGTTTTGTGAGTAGAGCAGCCGTAGAGGTATATATTATCATCCCCTGGGCATGTTAACTCTTAAATGTTGAAGGTTTTACACATACAGTTCTCATCTTAAGTCTTTATGAGTAAAGCGTTGTAGACCTGTCGACAGTACTAGTGAAATAACGTACTGAACTATAATATGGTAGGTATTTTTTGGGCGTTTATCACTCTCGAATGAATGAATCGCCATTTTAATTACTAAAATAAATAAATCAGTAATAATGAAGAATATTGATCTTAAAATGTGTTTACCCAAATTTATTAAAATACTTGAACTTTTTGGCTTTTTTGTGCATCCCCTACACTAAATTGCCGTATGCTCTTGTGTTCACATTTTACTTTCTCTGATAATTCATTTCCATTTCCTGCAGTGTTCGATGGAATCTTTCGCCTTAGTCGTAATTGAAATTAGAAAGATTTCAAGGAAGGGTGATAGCTTACCCAGCTCTAGTGTGATACGTAAGACACAAGGTTTCAAGTGAAGGACTTCCGCATGCCGTGCATGCTTGAGGTCAAGCGCCGATACTCTTCCTTCAGTAAGTTATTATACACAGTAAAGTCAAGCAGTAAGAATATGGGAGAGAGCTGGTGATTGGAACTTTCCTTCTGCTGATTTATTGCTTTCCAAACTGTGTGGACAATTAGTGCATGTAGTATCACATATAAAGGGCCGTTGTTGGTGTTTAGGTGGTGGAAGTACTGTGGGTACTATTGAAGACCAAAGTTGCAGCATATTGAGAGGTAGAGTTTGTGTTTTTTGCCTCTTTAGACCTGTACAGTTTTGTGTTAAACACCAGGTATAATTATTATCTTTTCTTTCAGGATGTGGGCAAATATTTGAAGTTTGATATGCTTATGAGAATTATAAAGCTGTGTACTGTAACTTGGATTCATGTAAACCAGTTTATTACCCACCCCAGAAAACATTGCACTCTAGAATGTTTGAAGAAGTAAGTCCTACTGTGATGGAAGGCACGGTGAGTGTTCTGTGGATATTTCTGTGACCATAGAGGCCATATCTTGTGAGAAGCACATATTAATGTTTATTTTCTAACTTGTCAGTTGTGTAAATATGGCATTATTTATTAAAAGATGCTAGCTTTCAGTAATGAAAGGTTCATGAATTATCTTTCAGGAGAGGACATTGCCACACTTCTCATATTTTAAAACTTTCATATGAGTAGTTCCTAGTTACCTTTGTGTCCTGAAAATGTTTTGTTTGTGTTTTGGCACCCCTGTTCAGCTTGTAGAATGCTAAATTCATGACATCTGAATGTTCCACTTCGGAATTAACTGTCATAATATGCTCTGTGTTTTATACGATGTAGGCACTGAAGACGTAAGAAAAATATCATTAACAGAGATATCTTTTACTTATAATTTTACAGCAGAACGCTGATACAATAAAAGTAGAAAATGATATGGATATTGTGACTGAGGAAGACTCCGTTGGCATAAAATTTGATGAGGTGTACATACCATCAGCATATTGTGTGGAAAAGGCAGAACTTGAGGTGAGCTCATTTTTTGGTGGTTTTGTGGTTGGCGGTACATGCTCATATGTTTTTGTGGGTCATATTAATATGCCTGCTAATTCAGAGAACACTCGCACTAATTTCATTTGTATCTTAGTACTATCCTGATGATGGAGGTAGCAAGCTTCTCCAAAATGGTGGTAACTGCAATTCCTGTTTACATTCCACAGCATCACAGATTTTAATCTTTGGCAATAGTTCTGTGGGAACCAGGGCTGTGGAGAAGGAGTCGGAAGGAATTTTGGTGGAGTTGGAAGGAATTTTGGGTGGAGTCAGAGTCCATAAAAATGTACTAACTCCAATTCCGAACTTGATATAAAATCTTAAATAGATACTAGCTACAGTAACCATTAGACTTATACTTAAATAGTTATAAGTCTAAAAAGTGGCCTGTTGATTCACGTGGTGGTGATGAAATGTGTTATGATACCATTTACCATTTTAGTAGGTTAACTGTTATTAATACATATTGACCTTTTATGATGGGAATCGGAGATTTAAAAATAGAGGAGTCGGAGTTGGAGGTTTTGTGTACCATCTTCAGAGCCCTGGTGTTAACCTCGTCTCTTGAAAATGTATTGTGTTTCATACAACAAGGGGGCACATTTAAGACTCATAATGCTGTGGTGGTTTTACAGAACTGCGTAGGTTTACTGAAAGTGGAACCTGGTTTATGTAGTGAGAGAACTATTACAGCTGCTCATGGTGAGAATCAAGTCATAGGTATAAAAGTTGAGGATGATGTGGGTGTAGAGGAGGTTGAGGACCCATTGCCAATAATAGATCCGGCAACGCAGGCTGAACATGAGGTGAGTTTGGTTTTGTGTCCGTTATGAAGAAGGTTTCACATATATTCAGTACTGTGCAGTATTTTTGTAGTATTTTTCTGTCTGTGTCCGTTTCTGCACATGAAACAATTTTACTGTGGTGAATGCATTTTGGGCCTTCATACAGTAATAATATGTCGGACTGTATTTTGTTGTGCAGACGTGTTTTGTGGTTAAAGGGTTAAACTGTAACCATACTGTCCTATTCTGATAATTATTAATTTATAGTCTATTGTGTTAATGTTGAAATTCTGTCTAACCTTTCCATAGACCCATCGTTTGGCTTTTGCCGTCCGTACTTCAACATCTTATTTTAGCTCCTTGTATAGTTACAAAATATATGTGCATGTTTCTGTGCCATACATTAATATGGGCACAATCCTCGTAATGTGCTTATTATGACACTGTTTTACTTCTGTTTGTTTTCAAACTCATTCTCTATATTGAAACTTACATAATATTTTTCTCACTTCTTTACCAGTGTACTTCAGAGGACTCTCAACACGTGCGTAGACAGGAGAATCCATACTACTGCGATGTTTGTTGTCTGACAGTTACTCCTCAGTCTACACTGAAGAGTCATGAGTGCACACACAGTGCAGAGCAGCCATATGTCTGCGATGTGTGTAATAAGTCATTCAATAACAGGGCTAATCTGAAGAAACATAAAATAATACACAGTGGGGAGCGTCCATTTTCTTGTGTTGTGTGTAATAAGTCATTCAATAGGAAGAGTAATCTGACGGCACATCAGCAAATACACAGTGACAAACATCCGTATCCGTGCAGTGTGTGTAATAAGTCGTTCAGTAACAAGAGTAATTTGAAGAAACATCAAATAATACATAGTGGAGAGCGTCCATTTTCTTGTGACGTGTGTAATAAGTCATTCAATAACAAGAGTGATTTGAAGAAACATCAACTAATACATATTAGGGAGTATCCATTTGCCTGTGATGTGTGTGGTAAGTCATTCATCAGGAAAAGTTACCTGAAGACACATGAAACTGTGCACAGTGGCGAGCATCCGTATCACTGCGATGTGTGTGATAAGTCATTCAGTAATAAGAGTAATTTGAAGAAACATCAAATAATACACAGTGGAGAGCGTCCGTTTTCCTGTAATGTGTGTAGTAAGTCGTTCAGTAATAAGGGTGATCTGAAGAAACATCAAATAATACATGTTAATGAGCATCCATTTTCATGCGACGTGTGTCATAAGTCATTCAACAGGAAAAGCATTCTGAAGAGACATCAACTTATACATAGTGGCGAGCGTCCGTATCGCTGTGACGTGTGTAGCGAGTCTTTCATTAGTAAGAGTTACCTGAAGGTACATGAGCAACTGCATACTGGCAAGCATCTCTATAACTGTGATATATGTCATAAGTCATTTATTCATAAGAATTATCTGAAGACGCATCAGCACATACACACTGGCGAGCGACCATATCGCTGTGACGTGTGTAATAAGTCTTTTAATAGTAAGAGTTATCTGACAACACATCGACACATACACAGTGGAGAGAGACCGTATTGTTGCACCGTGTGTAATAAGTCGTTCGGCAGGAAGAGTCATCTGACGATACATGAGCACAGACACAGAGGGGATCGCCCACATTGCTGTGATGTTTGTAATAAGTCATTCAGTAATAATAGTGATCTGAAGAGACACCGGCACGTACATAGTGGAGAACGACTGTTTTCCTGTGACGTGTGTAATAAGTCGTTCAATAGGAAGAGTCACCTGATGACACATCAACATTTACATAGTGGGAAGAGTCCATTTTCCTGCAGTGTGTGTTGTAAATCATTCAGCAGTAAGAGTCATGTGAAGAGACACGAACATAACGTACATGGGGTGGAGCACCCTTAAAGCAGTGATCGATGTGTAGCAGGATTACTTCTATAAAGTCTCCAGCTTCAGGCCCATGTAACGTTAATGAGACTGATGTCACAAGTGAGGAGAGTGCACGTAGTTGTGTGCGCACATATCCATGCGTTTATGCAATCAGTGGTGGAGGTGCCAGCATCCTTCTGGATACGTAGTAGCTGATTTGATTTTTGTCCATGACTTTTGTAAGACAAATGGAGGCATCTGCAGATGGAAAGGAAAGGGAAGTGTTAATGTAGGTTGCAGTGAGTGACACTTAAAGACAGAACAAGTGTCTTCTTACCATTGCCGAGATGGGACACAGCAAGTAGCGACTGTACACTTGATGTGAACAATTGTGACATCTAGTCCAAAAATAAATCTGAATCCCCTGGTGTATGTGGCTGGGGGTGGAGAGGTTTGTTGAATGTGGGGAATTGTATCCTACCACAACGTGAATAAGGAAAAATCAGATGGTGCAGTTATGGCATCATCATGTGATAATATGTGCACATTGATGATGTGATAAGAAAGGACTGGAACTGGCATAGGTGTCAGGGCCTATGGGAGAATTGATATAACATAATGGTAGGGAGTTTTATGGTGTCTAGAGAAGATGGGTATGGTGCTCTAAGTGGTGGCTACTGCCTGTGGTGTCATGTTGCTACCCAAGGATGGATACAGTAAGGGATTTATGTTTCCTTTGTCTCATGTGAAGACTGGGATGCGTCATATGGGGCAAATCAGCATGATGTAATGGTAATCTGTGAGGACGAAAACTGGTTGCATGTCAAGTCAAAGACCAAGGCAATGCTGCTGACATTATTTGACATGGAGGGTCTGGTGCATCATGAATTTCTTCTGCAAGGCCACAGCATGTATCAGACTGTCTATAGAATGGTTTTGTGATGCCTTCAACAGGCAGTTATCTTGGAAACTGCCTTACAGGTAATCTTCTGTTGCTTTGCTTCTGCACTTCGACAATACACCATGCTCATTAGCCCTGAGTAGCAGAGAGTTCTTGGTCAAGCACAGCATCCTTGTGGTTTCCCATCTGCCTAATTAGCAGGTTTGGCCCCCTGCAATGTCTTCCTGTTTCCCAGGCTGACGAGCATCAAGAAGGGGTAGAGATTTCAAGACATTGCAGAGATATGATTGAAGAATACAACACAGCTCCAGGCAATTCCAAAACAGGCCTGTGACAGATTTGTTGATAAGTGGAAGGATTGCTGGAATCACTGCATGCAGTCCAGTGGCTCGTACTTTGATAACTCAGGTTAAATTGAAGTGCTGTTGTTTTCCTACAATAAACGTGGTCCTGGATATTTTTTATCTGTCTCATGAGTGAAATGTATCATGGTTTGTAAACAATTTGTTTAATGTACTAGTACTAACTAGAAATGTTTGAAATGTTTTTCTATTTTAAATGAAAATACAGTTTTATTTTTCAAGAATTAATTTTGTTTTTAAGGGACCACATTCTGTTACAGGTGTCTTCCATTATATTTGCTCTTGTTATCGATCCTTTTGTTCCAGACTTCAATCTTTACCTCCATCATCTGAATTATGTAACTTTGAAGATGCAAGTGTGCAGTAATTGCTCCAAATGGTTGTCTGAAGCAAGATCTAGCTCCATTTATAGTTAACATTTATTAATTTTGTATCTACCTACAGCTGTCAATAATGTATATTTTATTTTCTGTATGTTTAGCATGAGTATTGACTGCCCTTGTGTCTTAATATGTGTGAAATGTAGAAGGTATTAATGAAGATTTGAGCCTTGGATGTTGATGCTGTGCTGACTGGTAATTATTTTTCCATCACAAAGCCAACAAATGCCATCTAATCTTACAGGTGAATTCTGGACATGCTTACTGGAGAGGTTATGTCATCCATGTTTGTGGTTGTGTAGGAGAAAGTAGTATTTATGAATGTGATTACAGCTCTGCTAGAAAAGGTTGAACTTTGAATTTCTTTCTGTGCAGCTGTTGTGATATGGTGAGTACGGTTGCTGCTTGAAGTAGAGAAATCTTTCATTTCAGTGTTGTGAATGCAATGTGGGCAAATTCAAATTGAGATCCAGTAGCAACAATAGAGGTGTGGAGAGAGAGGAGGATATAGAGTGGAACATGACAGAGTGGGGTAAATATGTATTTATTTCATTTAATGATGCTATGTGTTGCTGGAATCAGTTTATGCTTTGTGGCTTTCAGTTGGTCATGGTATTTGTATTGTGCTATTATTTGCATGGGTATAATATTCATTTATGACATTATTTGTAAGTAAATATACAGCTTTTATCATAGTACAGGCAATAGTTTCTGCCCTTGTCATGCACCACATACTACTCTCAGACATTATAACCAACAGACACAGCAACCACCATTATGTTGTAGGCAGCACTGAAGTTGGAATTGCTGGGTGATCTGTGATTGCTGTAGTTACTAAGGCAAAGCCTGCATTACATTTACCGTTTATGTGACTTAATGGCTAAGACAATTTAATCTGCTAAAGTATGAGAATAAGGCGTGTAAATAATTTCATCTGAATGCATGATAGTTCTACACAGCCACTGCAAATGATCCTTCTGTGACAACTGCAATTTTCTGGGGTAGTACACAGCATCAATTGGTAATCCTTTACTGACATTTCAGGACAATCTATCAGTCCCATTGTCAAGGGTCAAGAAGTCCAAGGAGAAAAAGCTGGCAGGAAAATATGTGGTTTATATAGGGAACATGTGGGTGGTGACTGTTACCAAGAAAGCTGGATGACAGCCAATAGGGATGAAAAAGCATGAGGGAGGGGAAAGGCATAAAGTTAAGAGCTTAAGTGGATACACGAAAATGGCTCCTGGGAGGTACGTCACTGTAAAGTGCTGAAAGGTAAAGCATTGGAAAAATATGGAATAAAATAAAAACAAGGAGATAAAGGAAATTAGGAGAAATATGGAAACCACAGAAAATGAATAAAAAGAAAGCAGGGCAAGAACAAGAGAAAAGACTGAATAGAGCCAGCTGGAGCTTTGATGAAAAGCGAACCTGGGGAATGGAAATGTGTGGAAAAAGATGGGAGGAAGCAGACCTGCCTGAGCTGGGGGGGGAGAGCCTGACTAGACCCGGCAGGAACTTGGCGAAAAGCCGCGCTGGGGAATGGAAATCTGTGGAAAGGAGGAGGGACAGCATAGTCCTCAGACGGACCGTCGGCTAGTGACCACTACTGGGCGGGCCGTCTACTTTCTCTAAGGAGGCGAAAAAGCGGTTTCTATCACCCTCTAAGAGTCAGGCCATCCTATCTGTTCATATTGTTGGGGTGGAGCTCCCCGTAGCGTCGGTAAAGGATTACCATTCGACGCTGCGTAATAACCCAGAAGAGCGCAATTCTCATTAATATCGCGGCGGAAGCGTGAAATCACTGGTCCTTCCGTGTTTGCCATTGAAGTTTCTCGGTGTGCATGAACACAAAGTTGACAACACTGAAACTGACAAACGACCCATCACGTACCTGCTAGCCATGATTCGTTCTGTGCACGTAACTACCTCTTTGTATTCCGATCCATGGTGCATACGGTATTTTCCATAGTAATCTGTGGTGTGTAGGGGGCGTGATAGTATGTGGCAGCTAAGGTAGTTCCGCAACCGTGTTCGCTTTTCAATGTTACTTCTTTACATTTACGACTGTCAGTGGTGGTGTGTGCGCGTGTAAGAGTAAAGTATTGTGAACAGTTCGATAATAGTAACGAAATACTGGCTTAAATTACTGTATATTCATAAGTGCTCGTTAAGTGGACTGGTCATTTTGGTATGTGAACGAGTCGCCATTTTAATCTACTAAAATGTGCCAATCAATAAAATAGAAGTCATGAAGGATATTGGTCTCGAAATGAAATTTTAGCGTAAGTTAACAGATTGCATGCGCTTCCTAGTTAAAACACAACACAACGCTGTTGCTGTAGTCCCTGTAACTTCTCATTCTGATTCTTCGAACCAATTGAGCCTACCTTTAGAGTCTCATCTTCTTACAGATTTTAGCAACTTGTTTTTTCTTCACGTTACGTATGGTAGTCATACTTATGTTGTTAAATAATGTGAGAATGGATGGTGTGGGGTCAAGTAATTAAATTGGTAGTACATCCAAATGCTCAGTGAATGGCCTTTTGCCTCCCTAGTACAATTTTCTGTAGAAATATGATGTGTTTAAACAGCATGTATAATTGTCATATTTTCTTTCAGGAATTGTGCAAATGCTACAAGTTCCATAAACTGTACCAGAACTGTAAGCCCGTGTCACTAGGATTTGTGTAAACCACTTTCATACTAAACCCATAAACAGTGATGTGTGACGAACAAGTTCTAAACTTACAAACAACTCTGCACTCTTTTCCAACAAGAGTGCCAATAATCATGCTCCAGAGAGTTGAAGATGTCTATCCTTCTGTGCCAGAAAGCATGGTGAGTGTTCTGTAGACAGAAAAGAATTTTATCGTCCTATTTTGTTGCTTTATATGTGGCCATGGAGACTAAATCTTGAGGAGAAATGTGTTTTAATTTTGCATTTTTCGTCTTCTTAGTTGGTTACGTATGAATATGCATGTTTAAAGTCTTAGTGTGTTTATATTGTTGCTTTAAGTAAATGTGGCAATGAATAACAGTGTAGCTGGAATATTACGTTTTTCTGTCATTTGTGGCTGTAGCTCAGTGGTTCTTAACTTTGTTGGTGCAGGTAACAGTTAAGCTTAACTAGTTAACACAGTCTTAGTTTCCCTAATTTTTTTATTGTGAGTGTAGAATTATGATTATCAATTTTCATTATATTTGTTTTTCTTACAAAATGGATCTTCAGCAAGTGCGATGGGGGGCATGGACTGATTGAGCTGGCTTGAGGGTTGGGACAGGTGGCGGGCTCTTGTGAATGCAGTAATGAACCTCTGGGTTCCATAAAATGTGGGAAATTTCTTGACTAGCTGAGAAACTGTTAGCTTCTGAAGAAGGCCTCTGCTCCATGGAGTTAGTTATTTCTTTTTATTACAGTTGAAGAAAATAATATGTATTTAATCACCAATATACACCAGCAAATTGACACAATTTATGTAAAATTGTGTATCACCCATATACATGAACTGTCGTACCTGTTTCAGCAATAAATTGCCGTCCTCAGGGAGGCATGTTGAGTACACAGCACTCTCCTACACTAGACACATCAGTACACGGCATGGGGACTGGATCTTTTGGATAAAAATTTTGACGTTAAATGTTCCTATACATGCAGTCACATGTGATGTAAACTGTGGCACATGAATGGATGCTATTCAAGAACATGTCGGCATCACAAGATTGGTAACACCTTATTTACCTGAGTCCAGGATGACTCCAAATCTAAGATGATTCCCCCAGATAGAACACGTCTGCCAACGGAAACGTACTTATGCAAATCTAAGATGACCCTCCCCCCCCGCCAAAGTAGAATTTGCGAAGAAAAAATATTTTACTATTAATTTCGTACACTTAATACACAAAGCATGATCAACGTTGACTAAAAGTACATTATATTTCTTAGTTTATAAACTTACTTGAACCCATAAGGAATCACAATTTTGTCCACAGATGATGTTAGTGGCGTTGAGAATTTTAAATACTCATGTTCTGGATTTTTGTGTTATGTCTGTGGTCTGATCAGTCTTGACTTCATGGTTCTTTTTATGGTTTTTAATTTGTAGATTCATCTAGGTTTTATTTTTGAGTCTTGAAGTTAATTTGTAACATTGCAGTAGCCATGTTTCTGTTATTACCCTTGGACTAGATCTGTTCTCAGGTGTATATCTTAAACAAGTTACTCTTTCTATGGTACCAGCTTAATCTCAGGGGTTCACGATGTTAGGCACTTCTTTTCCTGAAAATGGAAATGGAGCTGGCTTCTGAAACATTGTGTTTCTTTAAAAAATAAGATGATGGATAAAGTTGCAAAAAATAAGATTATGTTAGTTAACTTTAGTCCTGCTGTGTTTTCTCTTTTGTTTGCACATGGCGATTTGGTGATAACAGACCTTGGTTTCGCTTTGCATGGTCTGGTTCAAAGTGATCCAGTTTGACGTGGCCCAGTTGGGTGCTTCATATTTAAGCATATTCAAGCACCATATTTAACCCTTTAAAGATGGAATGTATCTGTCTTATATAAGGACTCAGTGCGTACCATGCTGTAAACACTCTCCACTTCGGTTATAAAAACCAGTCTCTTAATGTTTTATAAGGCAAAAGTTGCTGTTTGTTCTGAGATCCGTACAAAACACATAAACGCAATGTGGGCACCACGTAGAATTTTTTAACGTTAAACCTGGTCATATGTAAAGTTACCGCTAGGCTTTAAAAGATCAAGGAAAAAACATTGTCTTGCATTCAAGTAAATATGGCATATGTTCTTAACCAATTTCTTGACTCAGGGTTACTGGGCAAGTATAATCCCTTTGAGCTCTATAACACTCATGAATTGGTGTGTTATTTGAAGTGTTTTAACAAACAACCATTGTGAGGATAGCATAGTCTTTGGAGTAATTCTTGTATGGGCTGGATGACTGAGGAATTGTGGCTTGATTCCTGTCCCTGCTGCTACCTGCTCTTCTCACTGCTGGTGGCCAGGCTCTGATTCAGCTGTGTGGTGAAGCTGACCAGTCATCTCCATCTAGTTGCCAATGTTATGAATAACTACACTTTCCTATATGCCTTTGTAGCGTACATAGGGAGAACATGACCTAACAGTCAGCTATGACATTTTCTTAAGTAACGTATTTCAAAAGCAGTTGTGTGTATGAGGAGTATACGTGATGAGCTTGCCAAACAGGCCGTGTAGCTCAGCACTGGGACACCACAGTGCTTTTGGATTTTCTGAATAATGAAAAGTTTATGTATTGTCTTTCAGCACAGGACATTGCCACACTTCTCATATTTTAGAAACGTTTATCAGACGATTCTGAGTTACCTTTCTGGCCTGAAATGTGTGGTGTTAACCCTGTGGCACCCATATTCTGTTTTTTGTGTGCTGCATTCATGACATTAGAATATTCCAGTCTGTAGTTAGCTATTTTATGTACCATGTACTTATTTCAATGTGTCATCTAACAATTATGTTTTATTTATTATTTTACAGCGGAACATTGGTACAATCAAAGTGGAAAATGGTATGGATATTGAGACTGAGGAAGACCCAGTCCGTAGGAGCAATGTTGTATATGTGCCATCAGCTTTTTGTGTGGCAGAGACCGCACCTGAGGTGAGCTTCTTTTGGGTCTCTGCGTGTTTTTACCTGCATACATGTATGCACATGAACGTGCATGCATATGTGTGTGTGTGTGTGAGTGCATGCATTTTTTCCTACATGTCATTTGCAATGTCAGTTTCAGTTTACAGAGTGCTCATGACAGTTTTGGTGGTGCAATCAAGATATTTCAGCTGTTGAAACAGTTCTAAAAGTGTGCATTGTCTGCATCTGTATCATGTTTCGTTGAGCTGCCATGTTGGGCCAGTGCTGTGAGTGCAGGATTAAGTTGCGTAGTGTGAAATTGATGGTGTGCGTCTTCATTATCAGTCTGTGCTACGTGATACCATGTCTGTAGTGGGCAATGTAGAAATGCTGTGGAAGCCTGTAAAAAGGGGCCCTCTGACAATTGTAAATAAGGACTGAACTGTGAAATATGTCACAGATCCAAATTTAGGTATGTGTTCATAATGGTAATGAGTAAGTTGTATGGAAGTGTGGTGTATAGTACACTAATGTGTCTGTGGAAAGGAATCTGCTCTTAAATTTTAAGAACAGTTTTTAGGCACATTTACAGAATTGCTAAAAGTGATGCTGAGGTTCATCATGTGTGCCTGTGCATGTGTGTCTGTGCATGTTTATGAGATAGATGTGGAAAAAATTTGGTAGAGTCAGACAGGCCACAGATGACAATATAATGTGGCACTTGCGCTTGGCATGCTGGATAACTAAGGCGAGAATACAGACACACGCTCATAATATTTAATACTTATTGATTTTGCATGGCAACGATGGTTATGCAAATGCACCTGTGTGTTATGTTTATATATACATTGCCTGTCTGGTTCTTTGTTGTTGCTTACAGTTAACACCTGTAGGGTCTTGGAGTTGCATAGTTTTTGGCTGCCACCTGGTCTGCTGCTGTGTCCTGTTGTGTTGTCACTGTCATTGTATGATAAGTCAGAATCATGTACCAGTGCCTGCATTCATACCCTTCAGTTGTGTTTACTTGTAGCATTGCTGGGACTGAGGTTTTTATCTTTGCATTGTGTGAATTCATTTCCCTATTTTTATTAGTTACTGTTTTAGTGTCATTTCACCATGGTTTGAAGATACAGGAATTGCTGTGCATTCATCTTGATATGTCTGTATATGGTATTTTATCCCAAGCTGCAGTCATATTGATAATGGCTGTGTATCCATTGTTTGAATGTGCTTCTGCTGTTAAAACACCATCAGTATGTCTTGCAAAACTGATTAGGGAATGCCATAATGTCGCATGTATATGGTATGACAACATACATGTTTGTCCGCTCCAATGGCCTGGAGGTTATTATCTGATATGTTTTGACAAACGTCAAGTGTTCGGATGGCATAGTTGTTACAGTAATTCTCCTAATGGCTGGATTCTTGAGGAGTCATTCTTTCGTTCTGGTAGAGGGAAGAAATTGTTTTCTTTTCTGAATACTAAACACTGGTTCCTGGTTCCATCTGGCCATCTCTGCACTATAGTGGTGGGCGTGAAAATGGTCCTGTCATGGTCACTGCCTATGAATGCAGTGTTGTCTACGGCTGTGTTTTGGGCTAACTAAATGGGAAGCTGTGCCTCAGGGGAGGAACTGGCAACAACACAGGATGGTGGGGAGTGGAGGTGTGAGTCAGCTGCTTGACCTTGAGGGAACTATTTTCGTGCCAGCAACTCTAGGTAGAGTGCGATTAAGATGACATGGCACATGGCGATGCGTGGGAGGGGAAAGGAAGGGGCAACAGGAGAATGGAGTGGGTATCCAGCATGCCTCGCATGACTGCGGAGCATAGCCTCTCCAGCACAGTACAGATGCTACCAGTTGACCTGCACACCCTGGCTGCCAGTAGTCAACTGAACTGTCGCCTCCACCAAGTCACATGGGCTCATCCGTTTTGCCAAAAGACGAAATCTGGTTTCTACACGTGTGCCATCTAATCTTAACTGCACTACACCAGGGTCTCTTCCTTTGTAGTTGAATCAGTTGGGCAGTGAAGCTGACTGGTTACTCCCATCTACCGCCAAGGTCAATAATGTGCTGAGATGTTAACTCCGCTCCCTGATATGCATTTATAACATGCACAGTGACAACATGATGTTTACATACAAAATCGATGTGAAGTTTTATTAAGTAACATATGTAAAAATTAGTTTATAAAGAGGGATTACTCATGACAGGCTTCTTTAACAGACTGTGTGTCTTAGCATTAGCACATGAAGATGCTAACACATTCTGTCAATAATGAAAGGTTCATGACATATCTTTCAGCACAGGACATCACCACACTTCTCATATTGTGAACCTTTCATATGAACATTACCTAGTTAGATGAATTCTAAAAGGTTTTGATGATGGTGTATGATATTGTGTGGTGATGGGTTTATGGACTTTATCCATCATCTGAAGAGTAAAATATTAAAATATTAAAAATTAAAGAATTAAAAAATTAAAATTACAACATTTCAGAAGCTGGCTCTGCTTCCGTCCTCAGGTGAATGGAGGGGGAGAAGAGAAGAACACCTACTCAGTTGGTCCTGTTAGACAGAGTTAGCCTCCATCACTGGACCTCTTTTGTAAATGTGTCATCTAACAGAATTATTTTTTATTTATAATGTTACAGCATAACATTGGTAGAATCAAAATAGAAAATGATATGGATATGGTGACTGAGGAAGACCCAGGCTGCATAAAGGCTGATGTTCATATACCATCGGCTTTTTCTGAGAAAGAGACTGAACCTGAGGTGAGCTTGGTTTTGGATTTGTTTGCGAGCTAGTGTATGTACGGTATTCTTTTGAAAATGTGTTATCTGACAGAATTATCTTTTATTTATAATTTTACAGCACAACATTGTTACAATAAAAGTGGAAAATGATATGGATATGGTGTATGAGGAAGACCCAGTATGCGTAGACACTGACAACATAGACATTCCCTCAGCTTCGTCAGTGAAAGAGACTGTACCTGAGGTGAGATTGTTTTTCGATTTCTTTACATCTGCTGCTGCTGTTACGTTAGTAGTAGTAGTAGCAGCAGCAGCAGCAGTAATCATAGTTGTAGTCATAGTGTCAGTCATGTGTGTGTGTTTTGCCCCCCCCCACCTTACAGGTATGTACAGTGTGACTTTCAGTTTACAGAGTGCTCATGACAGTTTTGGTGGTGCAATCAAGATATTTCAGCCGTTGAAACAGTTCTAAAAGTGTGCAGTATCTGCATCTGTATCATGTTCTGTTGAGCTTCCATGTTGGGCCAGTGCTGTGAGTGCAGGATTAAGTTGCATAGTGTGAAGTTGATGGTGTGCGTCTTCATTATCAGTCTGTGCTACGTGATACCATGTCTGTAGTAGGCAATGTAGAAATGCTGTGGAAGCCTGTAAAAATGGGGCCTGTGACAATTGTAAATAAGAACTGAACTGTCAAATGTATCACAGATCCAAATTTAGGTATGCGTTCATAATGGTAATGAGTAAGTTGTGTGGAAGTGTGGTGTATAGTACACTAATGTGTCTGTGGAAAAGAAATCTGCTCTTAAATTTTTAAGAATGCCTTTACCCACATTTACAAAATTGCAGAAAGCAACCATGAGGTTCATCATGTCTGTATGTGCGTCCTTTTGTCAGCACATATCAGCGTGGCTCCCACGGGACGGATCAACATGAACTGTGATACAGGTGACATCTGTGAAAATCTGTCTGTAAATTCCAAGTTTTGTTAAAGTCAGGCAAAAATATCCGGAACTCTACATGACAATCTAAGTACATTGTAGGATTGTCAGTGACATTAAATCATGATAAAATTGCTCTCTTTGAGTGAAACGGCATCAGGCTATTATGATAGACGAGGAGGTGTAAAAATTAGACAAACATACCACAGTGGTACATTGTATGTACATAGCCTGCCTCTCTCTCGCTGTCCCTCTCTCCCCCCCCCCCCGCTCCAGTTAACACCTGTAGGGTCTTGTGCTCATATTGTCTTTATCTACTGGGACACATTTCTTGCTGTGCAGCTGGCCACTGTATTGCTAAAGTGCTTAGCTACCACCAAATCTGCTGCTGTATTCTGTTGGCACAGTTTCATATATCATATCAGAATCCTGCACCAGTACGTTGCATTCATACTCTTCACAGAGGCAGTTTCTGTTGACTTTATTGTGTTCAGTTGTGTTTACTTGTAATGTTGCTGGGACTGAGGTTTTATCTTTGCATTGTGTGAATTCAGTTCCTTATTTTTAGTAGTCACTGTTTTAATATCATTTCATTGTGGTTCCAACATACAGGAATTGCTGTACATTCAGTCTGGATATGTCCTTGTATAGTATTTTATCCCAACCTGCTCTCACGTTGATAATGACCATTTATTCATGGTGTGGATATGGATCTGCCATGAAAATAGGATTATTATATCTCCGAATACTTAGAAGAAGGATTGAAAGAAAATTGAAGATGGAGAAGATCAGTTTAGATTTAGAAGAGGTAAAGGAGCTATGGATGCAATTGGGATGTGGAGAACACTATCAGCATGACCTTTTGACATAGAAGAAGAATTGTGCGCTTTCTTCATAGACTGGCAGAAGGCATTTGACTGTGTAAACAGGGCTAAATTAATGCACATCCTAAAGTAAACTGGTATCAAATTGTGCAAAATAAAATTGGTCAGCATATTGTACATGGATCAGAGTGTTAAAGCATGACTGGGGCAAGGGCAGACAAGAAATGTGAAGACTGGAAGGGGAGTTAGACAAGGATGCTGTTTGTCACTGGTTCTTCTCAACTTGTACTGCAAATACCATACCAAGGCAGCTGTTGAAGGGCTTGGAGACTTTGGTATAGGAGGACAAGTAATTTGTACTTTGAAATATGTAGAGACTTGGTGCTACTGGCTAATGAAGAAACGGTACTCCTGGGTTGGATAAACTAATTGAAAGTGGAAGACGCTGCGGAAAGGAAATGAATGTGGAAAAATATGGTAATGAGGATCTCAGAGCGACCATCACCACTACAGATTATGATAGATTGAAAACAACTGGAGAATGTGGAATATTTCAGCTCTTTGGTCAGTATGATAAATGATGCAAGATGTACATGTGACATTAGCACAGGATGACCTTAAGGAAATGCAAGGATACTGGAAATTTAAAGAGGTGGCACTGGATTGCACTCTGTGGAGCACTGGCTATGGAAGAGGCTACGGACCTGTTGTAAGACAAACTGCGATATGAATGACGGATGTCTCTGAGAATGTTAGGTCATGCCATGATGTAGTCGTATGTGTGTGGTTTGACAATATATGTGTTGTTAGCAGTATTTCCTGTTACATAGTTGTTGCGTAAAGTGATTGCTTTCAGCTGCACAACTGGAGTACTTTGGTATTCAGTTTAACCTTTAAACGACTGGGTTGGTATTTAAATTGTTGCATGTTGTTTACGAAATCGTATTATTTGAGCAGAAAAAGGTAAAATTATGAAATGGACAGCATTTTGTGGAAAATAAAACAGAGATTATGCAGCATGTCTTAAAAATGCAGTAAATTTTCTTATTATATTTAAAAGTTTCTATGTGTGTTTTTTATGTGCGCTCACATGTGTGACTGTATGTCGTTTAAAGGTTAAAATCAGAATGTGCCAGTTTATTATAGTCAGTGTAGTGATTAGGGTACGGTCTGCCCGACAGAGTTGGACTCCTGGCAGAGGCAAAATAATGTTCACTTCTCTAAAAATTCCAGACTGGCTGTAGTTTGGACCCAGGGTTTCTTTCCACATGGTTGAATTACGTGTTCGGTGAGAATCACCATTTACCACCATACATTGCTGATGTTAGGAATGCATTGAACTGTAACTCCACCCCTTCATATGCCCTTGTATCATGCATGAGGAGAACATAACCTGTACATTTTAAGGTAAATCTTAGTGAAGGTCTGTTGTGTGCATGGGAACTAATGTGACCGGCGTGCCTAACAGACTATGTACCTCAACATTAGCACACGAAGATGCTTAGTTATTTTGTCAGTAATGAAAAGTGCTTGAGTTGTCTTTCAGAACAAGGCATCGCCACGTTTCTCATACTTTGCAAACATTTAGGAGAGGATTCTGAGTTACCTTTTGTCCTGAAAATATTTGGTGTTCAACATTTTAGCACCTGTATTTTGCTTTTTGAGTGCAGAATTTGTGATGTTGGAATATTCCGGTGTGTGTACCATGTCCTGTTATAATTATGCTGTCTTACAGAATTATGTTTTGTTTGTTATTTTACAGCGGAAGATTGATAGAACCAAAGTAGAAAATGATCCAGATATTGTTATTGAGGAAGGCTCAATATGCGTGAAGTCCGATGACATAGATGTTTCCAAGAAAGAGACTGGACTTGAGGTGAGCCTGTTTTTGTGTTTGACGCTAGGGTCCCACGCTGTGCCAGTGTGGTAATGTTTAGGCTTAATACTCTGATGTATATTTTGTGTGATATAGACCAGAGTTCAGATTTTGTGTGCTTGGCCTTTGGAAGGTGTGTAATGTATTCATACATGTTCTGTAGATTGTAGGTGAGAATTGCTGTTAAATTACTCAGGACCCCCACGTATTTTTAGAGATGGATTCAGATGAATGGCTCTTAAATGAGCAGAGCTTTAAATTGTCACTGTGCCCGTTCTGTAGATGGTTGCTGTCTCTAAAGCATTTAAAGATGTGGGTAACCTTCTGCTTGGTTAGTGCCTCCTGTGTGCAGACTCCTTGAATGCAATCCAAGACTTAGAATCCCCTGAACACCCCTCCAATCACATCCTGGCTGTTTGCATGAGAAACTTAACGTGGGTTATCCCGGAGTGTTACTTCAATTACAGTAATAATAAACACAGACACACCGCAGTGTATATATATATATATATATATATATATATATATATATATATAT
>BLKM01000695.1:0-35417 GCA_013340265.1 Coptotermes formosanus
TACAGATAAAGTACGTTCTGTATTATAGCCACAGACCAAGATGTGCAGGAAGACGTGGTCTCTTGTGTATGTATACGAAGATGCAAAATGCTTACCACAAAACTTTGTCCCCAGCTAAGTGAAAGTACGAAGCAGAAACCTGTAAATGAGGTTGGTCTGCTGTATCAACTCAGTCTGGAAACTTCTGAAAATGCCCACAATTACAAGTATTCTTCATTCTCACCTATGACTGCTCTTCCAAAGCCATATTTTGTATATACATTTTGCACACTTTTTAAAATTATATTACTAACTCATCTGAGAAAAATCAGGCACCAGCCATGTTAGAATACCCAGATTGGCTGCTTATGTTCCTTAACATAATACTGTTTAAATGTTTTACAGAATGGCATGTGACACAGAGGAAATACAAAAGCAAAACACACCTCTTTCCAATTGGCCATGTTAAGAATCTATTTAGAAGTTCTCATACTAATTTTTTCCTATGGGCTTATGCATATTTTGTAATTTATAAGAGCTCATTCTTTTAACACATTCTTCATATCACTGCACATCCAATGTGATTAAAAGGGTGTGTGCACCCGTCAATCCATCCCATAAAACGATACTATCCTCTCAATGGTCCTTTGACAGAGAACTCACACAAAAGCTGGATTCACAGTTCTGCTGGATCCGGATGCAGCAGAACAGAAGTGTTAGTGAAATAGAAAACCTTTGCTGAGAACATGAAACACACGTTCATTCCACCTGGCTAATGCTTAACTAAACCTCTCTAGAGACATCCGTTTGCATGTTCAGTAAAGGGACACAAAATTGATACAGGAATAAGTAAAAGCCATGTGCTATCAAAGCAAAGTCCTCCGCACCGGGAACATGAGCAGCTTGGCCTGCAGGAATGAGAGGTCTGGAAGCTCATCCAACACCCTCACTGCCTCTGGGCTCAATCCCTGTCTACTGCAAGTAACTGGTGCACACTGGTTGTATAACAGGACGTGCTGCATCAGTGAATCGCTTGTGGATGCCTTAGGTGCTGCAAGAAAATGTGGAAACACATTATCACACGTGACAGTCCTGCTGTAGGGAGAACCTACTGAGCCAGTTCGATCCACAAAGCTTCTTTCTCCAACATTCATGTTGACATTTCCAAAATCAAATTCTTAAGAGACTTCAGGTTGTTACAGAGTGAATATAAAGACAGTGTCTTCTGTGGTGTGATAATGTGCAGTCCTGTATAAGGTAACCATTGTTTTGGAGGAACATGTCTGTATCTTCAGGGTTCAAGTTGATACCTGAAGATGGAGGAAGCAGGTTCTGGTGAAGCACTGTTACCCTCCTGAAAGACTGCATGGTGTCACCATTGTATGTTTGGGTTCATGCACCTCTCTGGGCTACACATCTAGTCCACAAGAACCATGTGCTTTTTAAAGCCATAACAGGTCTAAGCTAGCTCAGAAAATTGTCAAGTACTGTTTGACTGAGTGCTGAAGGTGGATGGTTGCAAAGAGTGGGGTAACAGAACTTGTGAAAAGCCTACACCTCTGGCAGGTATAGCGGGCAAATCTAGTACCTATCTTTAGTACTCTGTCACACTGTATTTCCATACACTATACTGTCCATTCGCACATATTTTTCAGTGAGAAGTTTTGTTTTTGAACACCTGCAGTTACATTCTTCCCTTGAAGTACGACACCATATTTGATATGAGTACAAAACAGTAAAGCAGTACTCTTACCACCACATGGAATATTCACACTATGCTACTTGCTGGTCTCTCTTGATTACCCTAACAAAAGCCACATGTATCTCAGCAGGCAATACATAATTTCACTTACTGGCAGAGGTGCTGCTCCAGATGCTGGCAACCGCATTGGAAGCAGAGGTGGATGGAGAGGTTAGGTTGTCAAATGTGTTGATATAGTCAAGATCAAGAAGTGCCAAATTGGCACCTTCCATAAAGGAAGGGTGAGGGTGGGGTGGAGAAAGAACAAACAATGTGCCATTAGTTACTGCACTAACAGGGTTTGCAAACAGATATACCTGTTAACACAAAATGGGCTTCCATGGGACCTCAACGTCAGCAACACAACTTATTAAATATTGCTCTGACTACAAGACAGATTATGACAATGTACATACGTACACAGACAGACAGACCACTTGAATGTTCTACAAACGTAGATCCCATAGATGGTATGATGCTGGCTGTACATTCTGCATGCAGAATGCAGAGACATGTACACATTTCACTGACACACTGTAATTTCAGAAATTACTAGGGTTGTCAAGCTATTAAAGTTTTCAATAATGTACGTCTGACTGCTTCACACAACACTCTTTTTATACAACAATAAATAATCTTCACAACAACCATGTCATTTGAAGAATGTCAGTCACATACTATGCTCCAAGGCTATTGGACACTGCAGTCAAGTCCTGTTCACACATATATAACACAGCAGGGGTGGAGGGGGAAGGGTATGTTCTAACTGCCTGGTTTACCAGAGAAAACCACTGGCCATCAGGTTTTAATTAAATAGACAGGTTCCAAATGAAAACAGTAAAAAAATTTCCACTTCCCACCCAACTGATTCTCTGTTACAAGGAAAAGTAGAACCATGCCACAAGTACGCAGCAGTGACACGGTGGTAATGTTCCACATATTCATCCTGGTGTGGCAGTCACAGCTGTTACATAATTCTGCATGTGGTTCCAAACAAAATGCACAAGACAGTATTACTCTGTTATTTGATGTCCAAGTACTTACAGTCCAGAGGGTTCACTAGTCCACTGTTGATCCAATCGAACTCTGCGGCTGGCACCACTGCTTCCTGCAACATCAAGAAATGTCAACCTTTCATTAGGAAATGTATGCACAGTGTTTGTTTGTCTGTAGACCTGGTACTCTAGACAGCTTCTATCTCTTCCTTTCAATTTTAAACCTCTGATACCTCTCAGTGTTCTCCTGCTTTGGACAAACACTTGGACTTCATACCACATTTCACATGCCAAACAGACATCTGGGGCTGTGGATAGTTTCTCTTCTTCATGCCCTAGCAACAGAATTAAAATGCAGCTCTTTGCTAGTGTACAAGGGAAACATGAACAAGCTCGTAAGAACTGTGCCTGCACAATGTAGGGATGCAAATGTTGATAAGGACAGAATGCATACAGTTCATCACGTGAAGTTATCACTAAAACTGTCAAATCTAAACAAAAATTGAAATGGCTTGGCAAATTTTCATATAATTCTCCAATAACAAATTTCATGAAGATATATTAAGAGCTGCTTAAATTTCTACATGTGTATGGATGGACAGAGGGACGGAGTGATTTTAAGAGGTACCCTGCAAGGGAACTAACATGCCTGCTTTGTGGCAGTTCCATTCAATGCACATTTTCACAACATCTTTCTCTAACACTCATTTTTTTGTCACAGTAGTGTTCTGTCACCAACTGTACCAGCTTCCAAAGACAGATAAGTATGAAGTACTGAGGGAATAACTGGTTGAGGAAAACTGGAGTTCCCAAAGAAAAACCTGTCCCAGTGCTACTTTCTCAACCACAGATCCCTAGGACTGAACCTGGGCCTGTGTAGTGAGAAGCCACTGTCCTACTGGCCAAGTTACACCATGACCAATGTCCATTTCAGTACTGCACTACTTTCTGTGGCTGAATCTCTCAAGCAAGCTCTTCCTCTCTGACAAACACTTACGTTACATAATGCAAGTTTTGGCTTGTTTCATCATCTCAGTTACAGGTCAGCACTGTTACAACCGAGGACATCTACCAACCTCTTATATATTTAACCTTTTAAAGCCTAGTGGCAACTTTACATACGACCAGGTTTAACATTAAAATATTCTACGTGGTGCCCACATTGCGTTTATGCGTTTATGTGTTTTGTGTGGATCTCAGAACAAACAGCAACTTTTGCTTTAAAAAACATTAAGAGATTGGTTTTTATAACCGAAGTGGAGAGTGTTTACAGCGCGGTACGCATTGAGTCCTCATATAAAACAGATACACTTCGTCTTTAAAGGGTTAAAGTTGTCCATACCATGTACGCACGAATTTAATTTGTATTATTAGGAATTTCTTGACTAGCTGAGAAACTGTTAGCTTCTCAAGAAGGCCTCTGCTCCATGGAGTTAGTTAGTTAGTTATTTAGTTAGTTAGTTAGTCAGTCAGTCAGTCAGTTATTATTAGGACATTAAACGATGGATCAAATTAATTTTATTGAACCAGATGGCTGAATTGCCTTCAAAAGTTTCTGTTTCATGTACTTATAACTGTAGAAGTTTTTTGCCTGTTTGGCTATCACAAATTTAAAATTTTCCATACCACATATGTATGCAGCTGTTTTTAAAGTGTTTTAAGTGCTTTCCTGGAGACATGCGAATTCAGCGATGCATCAACTGGACAGCAGCGATTTTAACAAACTTTAAGGTAACTAAAACTGTGTTTTTCTTCAGTAGTTTCAAAGTGTTCTATACAGGTTCCCCTGATGGTGTAGATCCACACCGAAACATGTCGGGAATTATGTAAAACCTGATATATTGTGATTTTTTAGTGTACGAGTTGGTCCTAATAATACAAATCTACCAACCTCTGTTGCATCTTCCTCCCTAGCCAATTCTTTGGCTGGTGCCTGCGGTGTCACAGAACTGCAGCTAGCCTGCATAGGCTCCAATGGACTGAAGCCAAGGTTTGCTGCAAATCGTGGTACTGAACTATTCCACCGTGGACCAAAGAGCTGGAAAAGCATTAAATTATGAGCAAGGTGCAGGTTTCTGCAATCTGTCAAGGGCAGTATTAATATTCAAGTCAGATTGATTAGTGTGGTAACACTGCACTAACGAGGGGAATGGTTAGACTGATTAGTGTGGTAACATTGCACTAACAAGGGTAACAGTCAGACTGATTAGTGTGGTAACACCGCACTGACAAGGGGAACAGTACCACTAGACTAACTAGGCGACCTGCTAGATTCAAACCTTCCGATTTTCTTATTTTGAAGAGTAAAAACGTCCTCCTTTAATGCTATATAAATGTACTGGGAAAGGGTGGAAGACAAAAGAACTCATGGTCAAATGGCTGAGAGACGCCTGGGACAGAAGACTAGGTACCCTTCTACAGAAAAAAGGAATGGTGGTTTTTGGGTGCTTTCAAGGGTCAACTAGCAAGGAAGTGAGAACTCTTAAATTCTGACCTACATGCAGATCCAGTGATCATACCAGGAATCATCATTTGCAGGTTTTTGCTGTGTAGTTAACAAACCATTCAGAGGTCAACCACTGGGCAAGGCTACTGTGTCAGAATTGTCTACTAACACCACGACACAAGGCTATCTGAAGCACTGCTTGGAATGACACTTCGCCAGAACCCTTTGTCAGGGGGTTTGAAAAGTGCTGTGGAGGCAGACAATATGAATGGAACAGAAGATGGCATTCTGTGGGAAGAACAGCATGAAGTGTCAGCAGGATTAGTTAACTCAGTAATAAGTCTGTAACTTATTAGCTCATTTGACTGTAATACTTTAACAATTATTTAATTCTAGACTATTAAGCATGCAAATTTTACGTGACAAAAAAATCTGGCTAAAGTAACCTAGGCACTTTCCTAAAACTGAAGATCATGAAAGTGGGCAGAATCATCTCATTTTTAGGTAAACAGAGTAGTTCTAGGTTTTAAATTCAGTACAAAACTGCATGCACTGCCCAGTCTTGATCAATGCAAATATGATGCATTCTAAATGTCCAATAATGTGACGCCATTCCACTGTGTACAGATGCGTGTAGGCACACTTACTGTTGCAGGATGACTGGTCTAAACTGAAACTTCATTACGGCAAGCAGAATCATCGGCACTGTTAAACTTGCTCACAAGGAGTTCCTTTTCTGGCACCTTAATCGCATCACTCAACTCTACACTAAATGCGTCTTGCAAGATATGATGTTCTCACAGCAGAATTGCTGAGGATTCTGGTCCTCTGGGATCTCACACTGTCATTCAGCAAGTTTCTCTCTATGTTTTGCAGGAACACAGTGCCTTCAGCTTACAATTCTAAGGTCCTACGTTCCCTCAAAATGTCAAGAACCATTCACCAAATGACATGGCAGCACCTCCCAGACCTGAAACCTCTTACCTGCAACTTATTTCCCATGACATTTCACACAAACTGTACTGTCATTTGTTTCCCCAGTTACATATAATCAGCAGCCTCTGAAAGTTCAGATGTCAAATCAAGAAATATTTAATGTTTTTGGTGACTTACAATATTGCGAGAGTCAATCCCAAGGGCTACCAACAGGCCCTTATTGGTGGCTGAACCAGACCACTGGTATGACAGTGCATGACTACTCTCCATGTCTTGCAGCTTCAACCACACTGTAGCTAGCCTCTCAGCCAGGGGTGCTACATTCATCTCCATCAAGTTGATGCTATTAGTGAGTGGAAACAGTATGTCGATGAGTGCCTGTAGTTTCTGTGTTAACTGAAACAAGAGCATAATATAACTGGGAATACAAAATCCACATGACACAGCTGTTGCTATTTATACCATAAATTTCAGAAATAATATGAGTCCAGAGCGAAGAGTGTGTGTTATTTCCATACAATCTAGACCAACTGCTTACACTTTCGCATTAAAACTCACGTGAACAAAAATCAATTATGAACTCGATTTCAAAAGGGTCTGGATTGAAATAAATGTCACCAAGTTTGTGCAAGACACAGAATTCGTAACAGGCTGAATACTCCTTTCATAGTTTGAACGGCTGAAGTAGCTGACCTTCAGCTCACACAACTTATACTCACTTTACCATCATCAAAGCCAACACAATTCACAGGAGCACACTGGAACTCCGCACTTTCAAAGTCATCAAAATCATAATTATCAATTGCAGCTGGTACAGGTCGAGTCACACTGGCCCAGCTACCTGTTGGCCCATCTACCAGGGGGCTCTCAAACATGGCAAACTCTTCAATCATGGCTCCATTCATGAAGTTCCCAAAGTCGTCATCATCATCAGCATCCTGAGTCATGGACCTCCTTCCACAATTGGCATCTGGCTGGAATGCTTCTGCAACTGTTACACCAAACACTCTTTGTGGTTCCACGTCTGCACTGACTGAACTCACTAGTGTCTCACCGCCACGCAGTTCTGGCCCTACAGGAGAGGGTGAAACACCATCACTGGTCTGACTTGCACTGCACAGTCCCGAGTCAGTGGCTCCAGACACAACAGAGTCTTGACTTGTGTTGTCCACAACTCTGCCACAGTCCACTCCCAGCTCAGTCTCATTGCTGTGCTGGAGACTGCCCTCCCAGAATATTCTACTGACTGTTGGTGACTTGACAGGAGTCTGAGGGTCATCTGAAACAAATTAAGACTTTGATTCAAGTTTGGAAGAGGCATTCCCTGAGAATGCACTACATGACTGTGAGGACAGGCATGTTATGGTGCATGATTTTCATGTTATTAAATTCAAGAACTTTCATCTAAATGATGTTCTTCTTACGGCCAGTACTTAGGGATATAAAAGAAAAGGTTTAGGCTTGCAAATAAAGCAGATGATTGGTTATGCTATACACATCTCAACATCAGTCCAGAGTCTTCATTCAGCACATAGTAGTCACAATTCCCTGATTTATTTGGAACCCACAAGTGCCTCACAATATTCATAGAAGCACACCTGACCCACTTCTGAGCCATTCATTTCCAATCACATCTTAGCAAATTATTTCTCTAGGATAATTTTGTAATATCACCCTCACATCTACACCTAGCATCTCTTTAGTAGACTCCGTCACTGAAGTTCTCTACAAAATTCTCATAATATCCTTCTCTTCACACCATCAAATTTATTTAGGAAGGCAATGCACTGGAAGATCGACACATCAACACTGTACCACTACTTTACTTTTAAAAACTTCTGACACCTGCATAGAAATTGATCCATGATAGTATGGAAGAATCGCAAACAAATACTGGCATGCAAAGGCACAACACGTTACCTGCAATGGAAGACATCAATACAGATATTAATTTTTAATAAGTTTTAATCCAGACTGCTAGCCAACCAGGAATAATACTGTTACCCTGCACATTGTTTTAAATATATATCTTAACATATATCAACAACTGGAATTCATTTGTACATGGATTTTGCTGAATATGGCTATCTCGACCTGAAACATGTAGTACAGCATACATTGCAAGATAATACAATTTAAATAACTGTCAAATATCAGTGCATTTTGTTGGAACTGTATGTGTAATAATTTTAAAGTACAGAAGAATATGAACAATATTAAGGTTGACAGAAATTCACCAACCACTAGTGTGTGGATAAGTTCGCAATCTCAAAGAGGTGATAGTAGTGACTGTGAAAACTGAAGTACAGACAGATGTGATGATTGAGATCTGTGAACAACCTTACAGTGAAACAGTTGACAGATGCAGTAGAGGTGATAAACCTCACAAGCTGAACAATTTTCAGGGAAGCCAGGTTTGAATGTAGATAGATGACCCTTCAGACATACCCCACGTTGCTAGTGCTGTGATTGGAGATGCCCTCATTCAAGTGTTCACTGAGCAGTCATTTTGTATCATACGCAGAATGTGGAAAAATGAAAAATTTCCCTCAAATCCCTGAAATGGACTGACTACTGCTGCACAAATGAAAAAATTCTTAGGACTGATACTTCTGATGGGCCAAGTTGGAAAAGATAATATGAAAGACTATTGGTCTACAGATCCTACAATAACTGCACCAGTATTTTTACAAACAATGAGCAGAAATCATTTTGAGGCAATATGGCAAGCTTGGCATTTCAGTGATAACAGCCACCTAACAAACGACTCATCTAGACTCTTCAAAAGTGAACCCATCTACGAATACCTCCTTCAGAAGCAGGGCTGTGGAGTCAGTACACAAAAGCTCCGACTCTGACTCCTCGATTTCTAAAACTTCCGACTCCGACTCCTCGATTTTTAAAAGTCCGACTCCTTCATGAAAGCTCAATACGCATTAATAACGGTAAACCTATAAGACATTTCATTGCCACCACATGAATCATCAGGCTACTTTTTTGACTTATAACCTATATTTTAGTATAAGTCTAATGGTTACTGTAGCTACCAGGGCTCTGGAGTTGGAGTATCTTGTTAAGATTTTAGACTGAGGTCGGAGTCGGTACATTTTTTCCCAACTCCGACTCCATCTAAAAATTCCTTCTGACTCTGACTCCACCTAAAATTCCTTCTGACTCCGACTCTGACTCCAACTCCGACTCCACAGCCCTGCTCAGAAGTTCAGATTGGTGTACAGTCCAGGACAAGAACTGCCACTGGATGAAGGGATGATCTCACAGAGGGGACATGAGAGGTTTCAAACCTACAACCCTGGCAAAATTATAAAGTAAGGAATATTAGTTTGAATGCCTTGTGAAGCAAAAACAAGGCATAATTTCTAACAAGGAAATATACACAGCAAAGGAGAAGAAATTGAATGACATGGTAATGACAATGCCAGAACACCAGTTAGGTGTTCATCATTGTGTATACAAGGATAATCTTATAGTAGTATGAATTAGGTACAAAACCTACTGAAACACAAAATAAGAGTACATGACACATGGAAGGCCTACCAGAGGCATTTTGAAAGATATGGAAGAAGCAGCATAACAGCTGAAGAGAGGACAGTCATCTTTTCAAAGAAAGCATGATATATTGGTGAAAGTATGGAAACACAAGAGATTAGTCGGAATCATAAGTACCATACACAATTCAGAGCACGTCCATTCAAGAAATAAATATCAAAAAACAAATGAAGAAATATAGAAAAACAACTAAAGAAATATAAAAACAAAACTGGATAGTGCAATATAACAAGCACACAAAAGGTTTAGATTGTGCAGATCAATAACTCGGCTATTTGTAAGAAAAACAGTGAAGTGGTCAAAGAAAGCAGTACTGTTTCTCCTATACTGTATTTTGTTTAATATGTTTCAATGTACAAACCACCGAATCCAATAAAGGAACAAAAATACGTGTAATTTATTCATAAAACTGCTAAAGACTGCACCATGGAGCAAGGGGATATGGCAAATTCCAGCAATGACATCAATGCTGTGCCATCAGAGAAGAGACCTAAGTTTAGGGAATATAGTAGGTGGGGGGCAGGGAAAAAAGAAGTATCCATTAAGGCAATGTAGGGTCTGTTCTGCACACTAGAAGTGGAGTGAAACAATATATATTTGTGAGTTTTGTGTTGTGCCATTTCACAAAGGATGCTGTTTTGAAAAATATCACAACTTGACATATTATTAGGCCACCTGCATGCAGAAAATGCTAAGTGACATCATGGTGCATCAATTACAACACAGAAGTGTTGGTAAGAACATTCCCTTCTTTAAAAATTTAAATGCCTAAAAATATCTGGGAAATGTGGTGTTTAATTTAAAAGGCTCAATGGTCTGCCATGTGTTACAGACCAACGAGTCAGAAATATGCAACTGGTCTCAGCTTAGGTTACTAAACAGTTTCTGGTATTCATATACAGCATTTCCAACCACTGCTTCAGACAAGCACACTTGGTTTGTACTTTTCATACACAATAAATACCAATAACAACTTCTTGCCCACTGTAATTTTCTTGTATCATATAAAATATGTAAAAAGTCTACTGAACAATGTAGGTAATTTATTTAATTAATAACTAGTAATCAACTACTCTAATTACATTCTGTCACCCTTTCAGGCCCTACAGTAACAGGTGTGGAATAGGAACACAAATGACCAGGACATACTATGTAAATTGCCTTTCAGCAGCCTCTGTACTGCAGTCAATGTACCTCTGAAAGTATGGTAGCCAGACAAATACTGTAGCTGTAAAATAGTGAAAGAACTACTTTCTGGCTTCTGCTCACTGAAGCATGTGACTTATCGCAAGCAGAAATGGTGGACACATGACACCTACATGTACTGCAGGTTTCAAAAACTCAGGGTCTGTGGCATACCAAACCAGGTTGGGTAATATAATACATGCAGTAGAACTGAAAGTGCGGCTCGTGCAACTGGGTAGGGGTTTGCTGAAAGCTCTAGGAGGCTGACTTTGAAACATTATATGAGCTAATGTGCACTACTCTGAGCAGTGGCACACTGAACTGCACCCTCATGACAGAACATGGCAGAATTCTGTAAGGCACCTCACACAGTGTCAATATGGTTGCAGGCCAACATTCTCTCCAATCTTTTTACAGCTGTGCAGATCTGCTACTGCTCTAAGCAGAAAATTTTCACACGACCTGACGACTGCATGGCACTTTAAAAGTTTTTTGTAATGTGTGTAATAAGACTACATGCAATGAAGATGAAAAAATTCCAGCTGTGCAGGAGCATTTCAGTTACTCTGCGGCCGTGCACCCACACAGCTTAGAGGGGACATTGTTGCAGGCCAAAGTTTTTTGGTCTTCACTGGCAACATACAGAGCATACATTATCTCTGCAGATAGCATTAATGGAGGAAACTAATTTTTGAAATATTGGGTGTTGTGCTGGTAAATATGAACATTTTGTGTTCTGGAGTATGATTTCATGTAGTTTTGTCACATTTCCCAGAAGAAAGTAACAGCAACAAGAATTACTTACAAAATTTGGGTCAGAAAACCTAAACAACAGAAGACATTTATATGGATTACAGGACAACATTAACAGCTGCAGCAATGTCAACTAGACTGATGTGGTTCAGGAGAGGGTCCAATGGCAGCTTCTTGTGGTCACAGTGATGGACACTGGGCTCCACAATAACTACTGGCCACACAATGAACATCATGTTCATAGACACTGACATGAAACCTTACAGAATTAAAGATTATGAATCTGGCAATTGCAACATCCAACAAGCTAAGTCACCTGCAACATTGTTTGATGAGTCATCAGCTATCGCAAAATCTCCAAATTCATCTTCATCTTCCTCCACGGCATCTTCTATGGGAGGAGGTGATGAGGGCACCATTGGAGGGATTATGTTGGACATGCTGCCTTCTTGTCACTCCATCACTGAAGAGGCTCCCTACATCACAATAGAATTTAATATAACACCATGTGTAGGATACTGTCACTCATATGTTTGGCTTACATATATTTGCTTATGCTGTTACAAATTAGCTCAGTGTTTAATAAAGAACTTAGTCATGTATTAACTAACTATTTTGAAACAGACAGCATGAATTCCCAAACAGTGGTTTACGCAAACATCACAGAAAAAGCAGGACCTGTTACATCTCACATTGCCTTGTTCAGCACTGGGATCAAGTTTAAGCCAAAGACATGTACAGAGGAGGTGAGGTGTGTGCATGTATTTTTGTTAGAAAAGATCAATATCTCAGCAAAACTGGTGCTTCACATGACTGTAAAGAAAATGCTCTGGAAATATGTGCAATTCAACTTCAAACTAAACATGTGACTTAATTATATTGAGCTTGTACAGAGCTCTTAAAGGGGAGTGTAATCAGTTCATAAAGAGAACTGCGTTCTTCTGGGATATTACGCAGCGTCAAATGGTAATCCTTTACTGACATTTGGGACAATGTACCAGCCCCATCTTCAAGGGTCAAGAAGTCCAAGAAGACTTCTTGACCCTTGAAGATGGGATCAATACGTTGTCCCGAAATGTTGGTAAAGGATTACCATTCAACGCTGCGTTACATCCCAGAAGAATGCAGTTCTCATCAGCATTGCGGCAGAAGCCTCAAATCACAGTTCATAAAACGTTCAGAAGGTACTCTGAAATAACTGTGTAATCCAGTATCTAAGTATATAATTTGTGGTGATATAAATACGGTCCATCTCAATGAAAACTATCGAAAAAAAAGTAACATACAATTTATCACATACAGTAAATTCTGCAACAAGAATTCAAAACAACTCTATTATTACTGCAACTGCTATAATATTTTTGTGGATTATACAAGACTAAATTCAGCTTTCACACCTCTCACAGTGAAGTGCCTATGAGGCCATTGTGCCCAATTTCTTACAATTTATAATATTTATGCAGCAACAAACACAGTAACTTTGAAACAGGAAACCAGAGTAATAAATAATGACAAAAATCAAATACTTTCAGCATTTTCTATAAAATTAAAGAAAGGAATCAGTTTATAAAGACAACAACACCTAAAACATGTTAAATTCACTTTTGTCTACATTTCTAAATATTTTTGAAGCCAGTTTTCCAGTTAAATATAAAAGCACTGGCAACAGAAGGAACAACTGGATTACACAAAGACTAAATATATCCTGTAAATTTACAAAAGATATATACACCCACAGCAGGAACAGCAACATATGTATGCACGCACACACGCACCCACATGTGCACGTGTGCACACACACACACACACACACACACACACACACATACCATAAAATTTGCGAAATCTGGTATTGAATTATCTGGAAATCTCTATTAACTGGCAAACTGACAAAGAGTGGTCAGATACTGTAGTGTGGTGGGATCGGTGGCTTTATTGCCTTCACCTATTACAGGGTGTTACAGTGCAGTGCCCAGAATATTTCATTTTTGCCATGGATGTGGCTGGTAAAAAGCTGAAAAGACTAGTGTTAAAGACAGAGCCAAAAACAGGTCTGTTCATGAGGTTGCTAGGTACACTAAGGTACACATTAAGCATAATATTCTGATATCTGGAAAACTGCGATATCCAACAAACATTTGGTCTAAGAGGTGCCTGATATCACAGATTTTACTGTACATACATACATACATACATACATACATACATACATACATACATACACATACACATACACACATGCATGCATAAATATGTACATGCATGCATGCATTCCATGGATCCATAAGTTCATCAAAATGACAAAAGTATGTGGAATAAGTCATAAACATATAAAATATACAAAGCATACAGAATTATTACAGTGCTAAATACTACAAACATTTTATATATAGTATTATGGAACATCTTTATATATAAAAATTCATCTACAGAGTAAAGGGAGTGTTTATGTAAGCATCTCCTTAATGGTACTTTAAACTATGCCTTTTCATTCTTCAAGACTTGTAAGACTACATTATAAACTGTTGGAATGCACTTCTGTGAAAACATGAAAGGTTGGCATCTGGTCTGTGAAGATGGTGCGTATCCCTTGTATTACTACTGTGCACAGATGAATCTGTTTCAAAATTTTCTTCATTATTTACAGAGGATGAATACAATGATCAATCACTGATTGATTGATTGACTGATTGATTGGACTGAATTTAATTAATGAAAATATATGCTGGCATGGAACCATTAAAATTTCTAATTTTTGAAACAGACTTTTACTTGTAATCACTCACTAAACACATTTTCCCCGAATATCTAAAAATCTCCACATGAAAACCAATGTACAAAAAAATGGTGACATAACTTGTATGGCAAAATAAAAGGCCCATTTCACTATTAACTACTTATCTAAAATATTCAAAAAGGTTTCCCACAATAGCTTAAGCCAAATTTGCATACTAATAAAGATACTGGTATCAGACAAATTTGGCTTCAGGAGATGGAAATTTATTTGAAATGCTACCTAAAAGCTAACAGACAATGTATCCAAATCTCTTTACAAAAAGACATGTTGGAAGAATTTTCTGTCACTTATCCATGCTGTTTGTGTATATCACAAAATCTCACTATCTAAATCACCTTCTTATCGCATTCAAAGAACATGTGCAAATTCATTCAGATCCCATCACACAGATAGGAAACAAAAGGCTGAAATAAAATCTTCTCATAATGCTCAGAATTTTTTCTCAAACTGTAGAACAGTAAACACCAAGTACACTAAGAGTCAATTCTAGGACCCCTACTTTTCATCAGGTACATTACAGACCTCCCTCCAAGCATAAATACCTTATCAGAACCAATAATATTGGACACTGTCATCATAACTTCTAGTCAAAATGTTGATGATTTCTCTTCAGTGTCAAACACACTACTGTCTTGTGTACGTAAATGATATAGTGCCAATAAGTTGGCCCTAAATCTAGATAAAACAAAGTAATAAATTGCAATGAATAATTCTCCACAATACCCATTAAGTACTGTCTGTATTGAAAAATAATAGAAAAATATGTAGACAAAAAATTCCTTGGTTTAAAATTTAATAACCACCTGAACTGAAAGAAAGTGTATTGGTGCCATGATTCCAAAATTATGTGCAGCATGTTATGTAGTTACATGTGTGTTTCACACCAGCCACACTGACACTCTCTAAACAACATATTTTGCTGTTTTCACCCTGTAATGAAATACAGAATAATTTTGGGAGGTAATTGGTCTTACAGTCTCAAGATATTCATGCTACAGAAGAAAATTATTGCAGTGGATGCAAAACCTAGAAAACTACACAGAGGCCCATTTAATAGATTAGTGACTTTAAGTTTTCCATGGGAATATATACTTTCATTAATAAACTTCACTGTAAATCACCCAGAAAATTTTCAAGCACATTCAGCTGTACATAGTGTCAACAGAAGAAATAAATACCATCTTACTAGACCAACTATGAACCTCTCAAACCTTCTGAAAACTACATACTATGCTGACATCAAAACATTCAACAGTCTACCATGCAAATTCACAAGTTCAAAGAATGAACAAGCTCAATTTACATATGTAGCACTTTATATATTGCCATCAAACACAACAAATTTATTAAACCTAACATCTTATGCTATTTGTTTTGGTCATCCTCCATCATTTTCAGGCATTAAAGTACATTACTTAAAACCAAAGAGGGCATGCTTTAAAATATTTTCCTATTTGTGAGACCTATATGCTTTCCTACGCATATTAGGGTCAATACCACAAAAAATGCAATACTTCAAGTCCACAAAAAAAAGTTACACAGCCCGCAGCTGCTGCACTTCCTACATCACAAAAGTTATACATTACGACTGCACGTATCGAACCTAAAAGAAATGAGTATCTCATATTTTAGGGCATATTTATACGTTAGACTTTCAAAACGTGCACGTTCCTCACAAAAACACATCCACAAGTGGAACTGTAACTGTCAATCACCCTTGTCCCTTGTCGCAGTTTCAGTGTAAATGACATAATTGGATTTGTTTTACGTATAACTTAACACGAAGGAATATTACCTATCAAGTTTCTAAATATCGTACATAAATGGCAAAGTACACACCAAAAAGCAATCATACGAACTGGATTTAATACACCAACTTCCGCTCATTTTTAATATCGGGAATTCGGAAACTAACCTCTATGCCACTAGTTCTGAGTGAGATACCTTCTTTCTTCACGTCAGCTGTCATATGAGTTGTGTCGATATCAAAGCAAGTATCAACATACGGATAAACTACTACTAGATGATCTGTGCGGATAAATGTGTTTAACCTGACGTTTCGTTGGCTCGTTGATTCGAGTGCCGTGGTATCGAAGTTAAACATACTACTGATCTGTGGTTGAACCTAATTCACCTTAGTGACTGCCAATACGCACCTTATGTATTCCGAGAATTTGTTTATCGAGTGACAAGAACACGAACCAACATACAGATTCTTACGAGCATTAATAATACACAAATTCAAGTAGCAATACTGCATCTTTTAACTTTCAAAACTAAGTAATTAGTCTTCAAAGCACATGCATACAGAAAACTCATATATTTCACCTACGGTCAACATCATACGGCACCTAATCCCCCCTGCGCAGGAAAATTAAACTTCCCTCAGCGCAACTGTCAAAATGGAATATGGAGGCGCAGATTTTGTTTTGGGTAACAGTAACCTAGCCGTTCCCTAAACGACGCATTAAACCGCCAGTATTCAGATTCGAAATGAGTTCTGGCTCGAAATTTCGTACTTCATGGCGACGTCGCCATGACAACAAACGCAACGCCGTTCAGTGTAGAAAATGAACGAGGCATAAAGGCTGAAAATGAATATGTGCCTCTGTCTTGGACCTACGGGTTCGGGGAAGACCCTGCTTCTAAAAACTTTGCAGAGCCGGGAAGGAGTTGACACAGTGTCGAGCACTGTGCCAACAACTGGAACAAACCTCGTTACAGTTCGGTTTGGCAATCACAAACAAATTGCTGTTAGGGAAGTGGGAGGAGCAATGGCTCCTATCTGGAGGAGTTATTATTCTGGTATAGAAAGTATTATGTACGTAGTAGATGCAAGCAACCTCTGCCAAATTGCTGCAGCTGGAGTTCTACTGTACACAATTCTTGCACAGCCCTGTCTACAGAAGGTAAAGGTATGTAATACTTTTGTATATTCATAACTACATTGTGGGATGTTCTCTTCATGGATGTTAACAATACTCCGTCTTTCTATATACCATGTTTTAAATCAGGGATAAGAACTTTAAACACTCATGAAACAGAGGGAGATGTAATTTATCTAATGATCATACAAGTCATTTACTTCCAGTGTAATTATTATTCACTTGTTTGCAGAAACTGAAAATACTTTTGCACTGTGAAGATGTCGTCTGATATGTGATGCCTATGGGCTCCAAGGTTTCATTATATGACACTGCATGAAACTGGCATAAGCGCTTATCTAGTCGAGGCTTGTTTGCTTTTGCAAGCATGCTCGCTGCATCATATCAGACACCCCTGTATAAACTGTTTCATGCAAATGTTGCATAAAATTAACACGAAGTTGAGAGACCTAGCCACATGTCTCATTTCCCTAAGTGGATTTTTATGAAGTCGTAATGATGTACAACCTTCATTCAGAAATTTGTCCAATGCACACAAGCAAACAAGAGAAGGGGAAATAATTTGTATGTAGTTTGAATAGCTTTGCCACAATACAATATACACACACACAGAAGTGTGCATTTGGTGCAAGGCAAGATGATCTTCACAGATCTGTTGGTAACCTCACAGTCTATTGAAAAGGAGTCTACTGTTCTCGAATGAAACTGCACAAGAAGCTACCCGTCAAGATAAAAGGTGTACTCATTAGTATGAAACAGTTTAAAGTGGCATGAACAGAACTTCTTTTGACTCACTTTCATGCTTTTAGATGAATTTAAAGACACTAATCATGCATTCCATTGCAAATTTTGTATATAAATCTGTATGAGCATTGTGCATGCATGCATTGATGCACATACACACACAGACACACCAATCTGTTTGCAAAACTCTGCCTGTATGTGGAAATAACCTATATATATGCACAGTCCAGATGAGAAGGAAGTGTACCAAAGGTGGGTGTTTTGGCTGTCATCACTATGCAACATGCTGACATGTTTTGGCTGTCATCACTATGCAACATGCTGACATTTTGGCTGTCATCATTATGCAACATGCCGACATGTTTTAGCTGTCATCACTATGCAACATGCTGACATGTTTTGGCCATCATCACCATGCAATGTGCTGATGTGTTGAGTCATTTGTGCCATGAACAAACATATCATCAGTAGGACAGTGACAGAAGCTTCTGCTAATTCAGACTACACATTGCACACCCACACAGGCAGCAGAATCCTCTGCTACATTGGTATGCTTCTACCAGACCACACTTTGCACATCTCGAAGGCAACTATCTCCACCTCACAGTTTGGTGTTTAATCAAGTAACGAGATACTGAAAATGGTGGCTTGTATTTTGAGAGTGTCCTTTTCCGAGCCTCATGAGGCAGATGCTGAGATAGTGCTTTAAATGAGGTGACAGCTGCTCCCTTCCACAGCATTTCCAAATCATATTCACTATCATGCCATCTGGTGTGATGGGTCATCAGTTTTAGCAGTGCATGCCTAGGATATCTTAATCAGACCTACAGCCACAACAAGAGCTAGCAGGTCCATGGTAGTAACTATAGTAGTACAGAACCTTTTTCTTTCCAGGTCCTTCTAGTACTGTCCAAGATGGATGCATCATACCGTCAGATGAGAAATGAGGCACTGCTAATGCTACAGTTCGCACAACTCAAGAAAGAAATATCACAAAACATTAGTGTAGTGGAGGCAAGTGCTATGACAGGCGAGGGGATAGACAGCGTGCTGAAGTGGCTGCAAGGCAATAGCATTGCTTCTCTGAAGCCTAGCAAGTGACTATTAACTCGGTACTGTAACATTTGCATTCAGTGCTGACACTTGACAAAAGTGTGAATTGAAAATGGTACACGTGAAATGAAACACTTCGTCTTTCTTCATACAGTCTAAGGCAGGGATGGCAAACCAATGGCACCAGTGCAAAGTCTGGCACAGACAGATTTCAGCTGGCACCAGTAATGTGCATGCAAATTGACAAGTTAATTACATTTTTTGCACTGAATTTCATTGAACATGTAGTTTCTGGGAGAGTTGACGTGTCGGAATAGATGCCACTTACTGTGTTTCAAACTTCTGATGTAAGGTGTAAGGTGTGCTTGCATCCTACTATTTGATTAGTTATTTGAAGAGAAGGGAGCATATTTGTTTCTCTCTGAAGATTGTTTGTAAATCACAATTTATGATAAAGGCAGGTAAGTGTGGGAGTTTTATTCATGAATTTGTGGGACGTTCTTATTTCAATTGCACTGTATTTGTTAAACTTGCTTGTGACATCTGTGCAATTTTAGTGACTCCGTTAAGGACTCTGCATTAACTTTACGTAGGGGCTGCAGTTCTCAAAAATAAATAGAATCACTAAGTGCATACTTGCTCAAAGTGAAAAATGACAAACCAGTTCTGGAAAGTGAGGCTCTAATAGTTTTACCACCCCATCGTACAAGCTACTTGTGTAAAACACAATTTCAGCACTCGCTATCACAAAAACTAAGCTTCAAAGCTGAAAGCAAATGCACAGTGACTTAAATGCAACCTTTCAAACCCCTGACCACCATTTGAGGAACTTCTTAAACTTTTGCGAAGTCAAGGTTCATATTAATATAGTGATAACTTTTAATTTTGTGCCATTCTTCTACTATTTGTGCTTCTGCAGAAATACTACGTATTACCAATTACTTAATTATTAATCACATTTTAATATTATTATTTTGTACAAGTACCTATTTCCTATGTATTATTCATATTTTAAAACAATAACCTACTCGACTGGAGACAGCAGTAAAGTAATTAACAGGACATATGTTCGTAATTCAGAACAATTATGTGTCATGAAGCTGGGTCCTGGCCAGAAAAGGTTAAGAACCCATGGTCTAGGACATTTTGCAGCATCACAGAAAATGCAAGAAATGAAATCATGTAATTAGAATGTAGGAAGGGGTGCATATAAAACAGAAGCAGCTGTACTTACCACACATCTGGTCTTCACACTGTATCATCCCACATGGTATTGTGCACTGACATTGTGCATAAAATGCTTTGCCTTCTGGAACCAAACATTGACTACAGTCCATCTGCAGTGTCCTGCTGAAAAAACCAAAGGCTGACTGAAGTTGTCACGAAGGTGTTAATTATGGTATGTTCTTGTACAGCCCTTAGCTGATAGGTGTATGGTATTATGATACATGTAACTGTGTCCACTAAATTCTGAAGGCAAGTTCGTTTAACATGTTTCCTTTCCACATTCCTAAACCCTTCTGGACCCCTGAAATAGATGTTTTATCACATTTTTAGGTCTGGTGTCTCTAACAGCATGACTAATTTCATGGGATGTGCGACTCCACTGATAGGCAAATACAAACAAATGTCTAGGCAATGAAGTGCCTTTGACACAGTCATACACAGTCTGACAATTATATAACGTGACTGATTTTATTTTGACCAAGATAGAAGTGCCATCTATGAAGCAATGCATGCCATCCATGTGCCCAACCTTCATCTGTAATCTGGCAACACTGCAACGCCCCACGCTGAGCATGACGGGAAATATGGCGCCATGTTGTGCAGGTAGTGAGAGGACATGGTCACAGTAGCGGCATGGAGCAGACAGCGAACATTAAATTCTGTTTTAAACTCAGGGAAAACTGCAGCTGAGACTGTGAAATTGATGAGACAAGTGTGTGGGGATAATTGTTTATCTCGTGCCCAGATATTCAGGTGGTATGCACGATTCAAAAGTGGTGTGGAAACGATTGAAGATGAAGCCAGGCCTGGGCGTCCATTTTCTGTTCGTAATGAGGGACTCATTGTGAAAGTGAGAGAACGAATACAAGAAGAGCATTGTGCGACTGTGAGAATGATGGCTGATGAGTTTGGTGTTAACACGGAGACGATTCGTCAAATCTTAGTGGAAGACTTGAGCAAGAGAAAGGTCGCTTCCCCATTTGTGCCACATTCATTGTCTGATGATCAAAGACACGAGCGTGTTCAGTACACAAAAGACATCATTAAAACTGCTCGTAGAAATAAAAATGTCTCGAATTCGATTGTAGCAGAGGATGAAACTTGGTGTTTTCACTATGATCCCACAACTAAATGCCAAAGTGCTGAATGGAAGTCACCAGCATCACCAAATGGCAAAAAAGTTTGTCTTCAAAAGTCAAAAGTGAAGACAATGCTTGTGTGTTTCTACGACAGAAAGGGAATTATTCACCACGAGTTTGTCCCTGAGGGACAAATTGTCACTGGAAGTTTTTATTTGAGTGTTCTGACACGCCTATGGAAGAGGATTCGCCGTGTCCGGCCTGAGTACTCAGCACCAGGCAGTTGGTTTCTTCTTCATGACAATGCACCAGTTCACCAGGCAGTTTCTGTACAAGAATTTTTAGCCCGAAAACAAGTGCGCGTGCTCAATCATCCGCCCTACTCCCCTGATTTATCCTCCTGTGATTATTTTCTGTTCCCCAAACTGAAGTTACCATTGAGAGGGCGCCTCTTTGAAGATGTTCAAGACATCCAAGGAGCTGTGACACTGAGTCTTCGGGCCATACCACAAGAAGACGTGCAGAGGTCGTTCCAGTCTTTGCTAGATCGTGCCACTCGCTGTATCGATGCAGAAGGGATGTACTTTGAATAAGATACAGATAGTACTCAAGTCTTTTGTTCCAGTTTTATTCTATAACCTCAGTCACATTATATAATTGTCAGACTGTGTAAGTGGTCAGTGGTGTATCCAAATTTGTACTTGTCACATGTAAATAATGCCAGAAAAGAACTTGGTGAAAGCAAACATCGAAGTTTATTGCTATATGATAGTTTTTGGGAGTACCTTAAGAGTATTCCTGGGGCACTCTGAGGGGGTTGCTGGTGCAGTGAAGTGCAATAGAGAACCCTCAACCAAATTAAAACATCATGGGTCCACCACTGAACAGTGTAGACTTGATAAAGCTTTCATACCCTAACTTCTACATTTCTCCTGTTCTCACTACATAAGTACGTGGTAACTTCCACAGTCACACACAAGGACACAAGAAGGTATTGTAAAACTTATTTAAGATGTCCCCGGTTAAGTTGTTTTCCTGTCTAAGATGTGAGGATAAAAAAAGGACCAAAATTTTCCCATGTGATTAATATCACACACTGCACTTTTAATATGTCCCCGTACAAGAAAATTTCCCACTTAATAAGTAACAGAGTTTGATGACGAAACAGTTTTTAAACCCATTTGATACATTGTCTGTATCAAAAACTTAAACAATTTTCACGCATTTATATTCGTTCTCTTTCCAAAATACAGCATTCAAATGGCCTGGTTAGGTCATACAGGTTAATCTCCAAGGTCATTCCTGCAAGTTTCACACAGCAGAATCACACAACTTCATGGCGTGGGGAGGGGGCATGACATATAAACAAAAATGGCTGAGTTCATTATGTTCTTTACAGATATTTTTCAGCTGCTGGTGGAACAGCCTAACTAATACTATCAGTGGTTCATGAGACAAACAAGTTGGAGCTAGGCACCTTCGTGATGTCACATCACCAGACATAATGACACTTCTTGCCTTAGCTCTACAGCTGGGACATGACATGAGAGATACATGACAAGATTACTGGTCTAGGCTTCCATAATTATATACTCTGTTTTATACTAATGCCACGAAACAAAACAGATTCTTGCATGTATTGTGATTTTTGCATTTAGCAGACAATTCAAAAGACATAACTGAGTCAAAGAATATGACCGATTATGGAGACCAAGGATGATCTCTGATACATTGAACCAGGCCTGTGCTACACCCTCTGAGCATCTGGCACTAGACAGGGCAATTGTAAAATTCAAACGCAGCATTATGTTCACGTACATATTTGCAAGAAACGAAGTGTTTCGATGTCAAAATTTACAAACTCTCATGATTCAATGTACACACAGAACACAGAGTGTACTTAGGTAGGGATGCAAAGACTGCCACTGGAGACATGATGGCAACACGTGCCACTGTTGTACATCTGACTTGCAAAGTTGAAGGTGTAGGACACAAAGTTTTTATGGCCAATCTGTTTTCTTCACCCACATTTTTGATGACCTGGAGACCAGGAAAATAAATCAATGTGTGACAGTAGCCCCAATGAAAAGGAAATACCTTCTGATTTCCAACTGAAAAAATTGAAATGGAAAAGGGGTGACATTAACTAAGGATCAGGGAGCTTAAATGCAATTGCGGAATGAAAAAAGAGAAGTCTGCACGCCCAGCAATATGGACGAAACACCAACAGAGGGAAATTTTTGTGATGAAAGGACAAACAAATTTAAGCCAAACATAGCAGAATGCTGCAATAAACACATGGGATATGCTGATCAAAGAAATTGATATGCCAACAACTATTGGATGAGTCAACATACTTTCAAGTGGATGACAAAACTTTTTTTTCCACTTGCTGGATCTTAACAACAGTAAACAGTTGGGTTTTGACACCTTCATGTGGGGCTCAATATTCTCACTGAGATTTCAGGCTTCTCTTGGTGAGAAATTTGATAGAAGAGGCAGAAAAAATGCCCTAGTGGCCTTTAAAATCACCAGAATGTCACAACTCTGATTACAATTTAGAACCATGACTCTGAAACTGTTATAGTTGGGAGGGTGGTAGCAAGAATGTACTGCTGACAAAGGAAATGGAAGAAAACCAAACTTACCAACTGCAGCATGGAAACTGCTTTCAATGAACCTGTGTTCTTTGTAATAAAATGCTGGGGAGGTGAAAGAGTTTTAAATCTGCCACTGTTTGTATAGTGCCATTCTCAGCAGAATCCAGTAGACCCCACCTTCAAGCATCTAGCAGCCTTCTTGGACTGCTTGACCCTTAAAGATGACATCAACAATTGTCCTGATATGTCAGTAAATAACTACCATTCTGTGCTGTGTTAAATCCCATATGAGTAAAGATCTCAAAGTGAGACATTTTAAAAGTCCATGAGGCACAGACAGTAAAGTAAAATTTGATTTAAAATAGGCAGGTAAGCAAAGATTCACAACTGGGCAGGATGAACACGTAATACATTAAGTATTTACAGACAAAAACTGACCATTCTTTACACAGTTTCAAGATGAAGCCATTCATATTGAAGGTTAACAAACAAATGCTGTCACTGAGAGGGCCATCCTTCAATGCAAGACAGCACTACTGAATGTCATGCCCTCTGCACCACTAGCATAGAATACTGCATATGTTCTGTCTGTAATTTAACATAATACTTTGTCCTCTGTGCCAACAGCTGATTATATTTATGTAATTACTTTTTTCTTCTAGAGTCACAAAGTGTTGCTGATATAACAGTCCATCTACTGAAGGGAACACAACACTAAGGTGCCAGAAAACATTAAAGGCTCCAAATGAGCCTCTAACAATGCTTCCAAAAGTTTCTGCTCCCAAAATATCACTATCTGCAGCTTACAGAACAAACTTATAACTGCCTTCCTCTCTGTAACCACCTATGAGAACTGTCTTACACCCTGTGAATAAAACCAGACTGAGTAGCATGAGACATTTCACATTTATTTCCAAGGCCCAGTTCAAAACACACACTGTTGCTCCAACTCTTGTTTCAGTAATCAGTGTATCCTTGTGAGGTCTTCAACAATCTTGACAAGATCATCCACTGTGGCATCTTGCTTCATCCCGCTTCCATTGTCAACCTGAAGATTACACAAACACAGGCATTAGACTAATCCAGCTTATTTGCTAAGACAGACACCAATGTTAATGGCCCGCAAGGTACAACCATCCATACTACATTCTGTAAAATTGTTTTTAGGTGCATGTGATTCCCTGGAGTGTGCTCTGCTTTACTAAGATCCCTATTAGTTGTGTCTGCATCCCTGGGGGCAGCACATTAAATTACTGTTTTGGTCTATTGGTCTGTCTGTGTCTGTAACACCATACCCATTGAACAGATTTTCATGCAATTTGATAGTGGAGAGTTAAATGAAGACCTACTTGTGCTTCTGTGCACAAGTGTCAGTATCCCCACTCAGCACATGTACAGCTCATAACATCCATACATAAGTTAATAAAATACTAGTGGTGGCTGATAAGTAATGCACACAGTGAAATATTTTGCCAATGGAGCAAAGCAGCGATGCGCGCGCAGTGTCCTTGTAGCCACAACCCCCCTCCACAGCGGTGCCAAGTTTGATTCCTTTCTCTACACCAGTTCTAAAACAGTGCGTGTTAACACGGAGTCGTGTTATGATGACATGTCAACGAGATTGAAGCAACGTGCGGTGATTGAATTTTTAAGTGCCGAAAACGTGATGCCAACTGAAATTCATCGCCGTTTACAGGCTGTGTATGGTGAAAACACTGTTAACAGAACTACAGTAAATCGCTGGGCCATTAAATTTCGTGAATGTGAACCCGGTCGTGCCAATATTGTTGACCAATCTAGCAGTGGAAGGCCGGTTTCCATGACAGATGACAAGCATCAAAAACAGGTTGATGAACTGATCAAGCATGACCGCCGTATCACCCAGAAGCAGATAGCAGGTAGGCTAGGAATGTCTAAAGAAAGAATGGGCTATATTATTGGTTTGCTTGGCTACACAAAAGTCTGTTCTCGATGGGTGCCACGCATGTTGACGCCAGAAAACAAACAAAAACGTGTTGAAAGTTGTGAAGAACTTTTGAAGCGCTATCACAAAGAGGGAGATCAATTTCTTTTGAATATTGTTACTGGGGATGAGTCATGGATTCATCATTTTGACCCTGAAGAAAAACGACAGAGCATGCAATACAGGCACGCTTCATCTCCTTGCCCAAAAAAATTCAAAACAGTGACGTCTGCCAGCAAGATTCTTTTGACTGTTTTTTGGGACTCACAAAGAGTTTACCTGACAGAATTTTTGGAAGCTGGGAATACTGTCAATTCAGCTCGGTACATTGAAACAATAAAAAACCTACGGCGGAGGGTGTGTCGAGTTAGGCAGTCAACATCACCGATTTTGTTGCTGCATGACAATGCAAGACCACACACTGCTCGCGCAACGCTTGATGCTCTGGAGATGCTGAAGTTTGAGGTTCTCTGCCATCCGCCCTACAGCCCTGACTTGGCTCCAAGCGATTTCCATTTCTTTCCTCACCTCAAGAGGGATCTCAAGGGGACTCATTTCACCTCAGATGACGAAGTGAAGCAAGCTGTGACGTCGTGGATCAAAGAACCCCTGAATTCTTCACTGACGGCATGCGTAAACTTGTTTTACGTTGGGAAAAATGTATTGAGCGACAAGGTGACTGTTGAAAAATAAGTATGCCAATTTGTAGCTAAAATATTGTACTTTACTTCCTTTTTTCATTTGTTTAAATACATGGTTTCTTTTTCTAGATATTCCACTGTGTGCATTACTTATCAGCCAACCTACGTACAAGTACACCTCGTGTCATCTACATTCCACGTGCCAAAGTGGAAATCTGGTGCTCCCTACAGTTTATTTTACCTGCATCCTAACAACAGTGCTACAATCAAGGAGGCAGGCAAATCACATACTGCAATATATGAGGTGCTCACGGTGGTGCTACTGTAGATTCAAGTCTCTCAACAGTGTGACAGGCAAACCTGAACCTTCAAACCACAAACTATGTGCAGCAGATCTGTAGAGGCATGAAAATGTCATAATATTTATGATATGCATATATTTCCTAACTTGTTATAATATGTCTATCCCAGTCCTCCAACTGGTTACCAAAAATTCAGAATATGTTTCTTAACCATTTTAATATGCCCGCCTTAATTATCTTAAATAACTACTTGCAATATAAGTTCTACAGTACAGGAGAAATTACAGCTGGCACTCATTAAGTAAACATGTGGATGTTACTGTGTAAACATCAGCTTTACTGCTGATATTTCAGAAGGTGATGTGACTACCCAATACCGACTGGTCACGCCAACATGGGACAATGGGAACTGTCCTACTTCATTCACTAAGTGATAACCAGATGTTAAAGTAAAGTCAAAAAACAGACATTTAAAGAGCTCATCCATTTATTATGGTGGATGAGCAAGATGTCTTGAATAACAGAAAAGCTACATGGGCAGTCCAGTGTGGGACAAAAATATGACTAGGTAAGACAGATAAGAGAGAAGGAACAGAAAAAAAAAAATAAAATTGAAGGTAAAGGGAGTGGGTTCTGCTGCACAATGATTTCAATGGCTGTTGGCATGGCAATGCTGTTTTACTAACATCTGTTTTTGAAGTTATCATTGTGGTCCTGACAGATTCTTTCACACTGCTGACTGTTCTGGGCAGTGAAGCTGGATGTCTAAATGATATCTGCTGATCTTGTGATAAAGAGGGCTGTACAGAAAAGCATTAAAAAGAGATGTCTGGCTCTATTTCCTAGAACATGACCACCATAGCACCTGAAGCACACCCTCAGAATACCAGCAGTAACTGAATTTGGTGTGCCGCAGAACTTCAGATACAGATGTGGCATCAGCTGAGCCAGTCATCTTTACCCTAAAGAAACAGAATATGCAGCCTACAAGTTCTGATACATGTATCACATCTGTAAGAGCTAAAACTAGCTCCTTGTTCAGTCTCCTTAGCTTCACTTTTATCCTTTTCTTTTCCTTTTTTTCCTGCCCCTGCTTCCCAGTGTTCCTGACATCATGATCATTAGTGCCCCTCATGTCCACAGTGGTATCATACCTAAGAAGGTGTATTTTTTAACTTTTCACCCAGAAACAGGATTAGCAGTGACTAGAAGTATACATTTAATGGCTAAATAAACAGATTAATAGACATGGTTCAATCACCTGCAGGCCTAGTGCCACCTCCTTCATCTTGCTGTGAGACAGGTCCAAGAAACTCTCTACCAAGTCCCCATCAATGAAGCCTTCACATGGCTCTGTCTTGATGTCTGTGTTGAAACTTCTCCAGAATGAGTGCTCAATCTTGCCAACTGACTTGATAACATGTGTCAGCTTTTCCTCCAGTTCACGCAAGAAATCATAGAAGTCTGCTGGAATCTGAGTCACCAAGCCTGCAGCAGTAATACAGTCTGTAAGTGACTTTACAGCACAAACTGTACCATCTCACCATCCCAAAGTTACAAAACTCCACATTCCAGTTCACACTGTCACACACTATAGCCAAAGTCCATCATGGTGAGAATCTGTAATGGTGCGAGTACTGTCATGATAGTAAATAATCATTACAGCAAGATCTGAATTTTACAACATAAATACTGCAACCAGAATCAAATGGGATACCTTTATGAATGTCTCATTACACCCAGTGATAATGTGGGATGCTAATAAAGGAGTTAAGAGCTACTGTGCAAGACTGAAACTGCAAGTGAATCACGTTAGTAAGGCAGAACTTGATATAGCTATGAAAATCTACCATACATACTTCATAATAGTGAGAATTCCTACATGGTACATCTTAAATACGATAAAGTGAATTGCCCTAACATGGCACCACGTTTGTATACCACTGAACAAAGACAGGAGCTGCACAGATGTACTGATTGTGACTGTATTTATATATTATTGTTCCTGATTTAGATATCACTAGCTTGTTTCAAAATCCCAAAATGGGATACCCTTATTAAATAACAGCTCACAATCATATATTCCACACAAAGATTGTGAATGCTCAAATACTGTATTGTACCGTCACTCAGTGACAAGCACAGGCAGCACTACCACATACTCTTGGCAGAAATGACAGCTTTGAAAGCAGAAGTGGGAAAATGAGGAATGAAATATCCCTCTGGATGTGTCCCTTCCCCTGAAGCTCACCCACCAAGTGTATATATATATGTGTGTGTGTGTGTGTGTGTGTGTATATATATGTTACACTGTGCTAGTCTGTGCTGGTGTTGTGGTTTCAGCTTCCCTGTGATCCCCCCGGCCCCTTCCTCAGGAACACCAGAACAGATGACAAGAGAAGGGTGGGTTTCCAAGCTCTGTCCATCCCCCATGGCTGGGCCTGGCCTGTAATGGGATCTCAGTGCAATTCCTTTGGGTGATGAGGACACATAAAATAGGCTCCTGCTACACCCTGGCAGTCTGCAGTCTATGACTCTGAGAAGTCAGCCGTTGGCACTGCCCCCGGATGTTCCATAATGAGGTGTTAGAGAAAGTGTCACGAAGTCCCAGCCCCTTTGTTTGTGGAAATAGTTTACTTGGCCTCTGCACTCTTTTTCTCCAGGCCACATACTTGTAACACCATTACCACTGCCTCCAACACATATAAGATCACTTGTACTAAGAGAGGCATCAATACAGGCACTCACTGTTACCAAACAAATGTACTACACAATGTGCAGAAGCTGACAGTGCATTGTTAAAACTTGTTGTTGTGTTGAATCTCTCATTCTAAGACACCCTCATAATAACAGACTTTCACTGTATTTATCAATAGTTGCAATATTACAGACTATTCACATTCCATCATTCATATGCTGAAATGTTCCCACCTTTAGGCTTTATAACCAGAACTTCACTTGTATTTCTTGTTGTTCCATGAATGCAGCATGCCCCACCCACCCCAAATAAGAGCAGGCAAAGAGTGAAGCGTGCAAGTTGAAGTCAGTCACAGTCTCTGTGACTTAAGTTCTCAAACATCAGGATCAGATAAGCAAGTCACCCAACCAAATACTAAAGAAATTCAATGCTTGAGAAATTGTTAACTGGAATACACCAAAGAAAATAATCCATGAGAGCTGATGACGTGGTTATGAACTGTCACGCTCCTCTACAACGAATTTTATCCATTCCTCTGTAAGTTCATTCCTCCTCTGACCAGATATCCCGCATAACACCATGCTTTCAAACACCCACACTATACACTGTTCTCTCATAATAAAACAGGAGTGTAGCAGAAAATGGGTGCAGACATCACATTAGTAAATGTGAACAAACCAATGGCTCCGCTGACGGTGCCAAACAAAACACAGCCCTGTGTTGGTGTGGACGACTCCCCCACGTGCTGCATCACGAGAGATCCATGCCTGAAAACATTGACCATGTCCCCTAGGTGGAACTGACCCACTTCTTGCATCTGCTGACGCTCCTCATCTGTAGTGGCAGCGCTGCAAGAAAGAAGCCACATGTCAATCAGTCTCTTCTTTAGTTGTACATGCAATAAAGCAGATGCACAACACACAGCTGCACCAGTGTACCTGTCCTTCTGGCACACAAATAAGTTGAATGAATTTTCAGCTCCAAGGAATGTGTCATCATCCAGTATTTCCACTGCTGTCATCCAATTCGGGTTGTAGTCCCTGGCCATCTGCAAACAACAGACCCAATCAGTAACAGCAACCACTGTGCGTCTTAATGCTGGTCATCAAGAAATACCTTGTTGCTGTGCAATATGAAGGGCACAGGTTTCTTTCTCTATGATCTACCTTAATATTGTTCGGCCCTTCTCTTCTTGATTACTCATGACCTTCACTTCATAATAAATTAATAGCATGGTAGATGCACAGACACTATTCTGTAATGACACTCAAATCCAATGTATCAACTAAACAGTATGATGGGAGTAAAGTTTCTAATGGTTAATAACATACCACTAATGAAGAGCCATTTGTCATAACCCACTGATACATAAGTTTATAGGAGACAGAAAAAACTTGAGAGATTCTTAATAGACGAACACTTCAGCATGTTACGTTTTCACAAAAATGTAAGGACAAGCAATACTTTTGTGGACATAATATTTTGACAGAACGTGTGTTTGTAACCCAACCATTTAGTAATGCGAGAATCTCAGTTTGACAAGTTGTATGTTACGGCAAACTGTCATTTCACGAGTGTTATGCTGACTTGGCAACAGTCTCATTTGTTTCTCTCACACACTGAGACACTTTCAAAACTGGTGCAAGATATGTAAGCAAAAGTCCAAATCACCACCTTAATTTGTACACTGTCCACTGTTTGAATAAAGACATGTACAAAATGTCACAGGCTTGACATCCACTGAAACTTTATGTATCTGTCTTATCCACACAATTTATGAAGTTCAAAGAAATCACTCTCATGAAAGTCCTAAACCACTGTTAACTGGTAAAGACATACAGGATTTAACTTTAAATTTCGATAAAATTAATGAAAGTATTTTACGCTGGTTTGACAATAACAGATTGATTATAAACAAAAATAAATCATTGGTATCAGGCTTTCATCACAAACTAGATAAACATATAGTATTTCCTGACACAGTACTGAAAGACACGCAAATTACTTATGTATCCGAAACAAAATGTTTGGAAGTCTGGCTAAACCATAATTTAACTTGGGATTTTCATGCAAGAAAATTAATAATTTGACTAAGTAAACTTTTTTTGCAATTAAAACAATAAAATCACTTGTACAGAAAAAATCTTCTTAAAACCACGTATTTTGCATACATGCATTCATCTTTGAAGTACAGTATTTTATTTTGGGGAAACATTAGAAATCTTAACAAAAAAGGGCAATAAGATTAACAGCTAATATTTCAAGCACCGTAAGTTGCAAACCATATTTAAAAAAAATAAAGATTATGACACTGCCTTATATACATATCTTTGAAATTCTTATATACACTAAAAGGTCCTTAAGCAAGCTCAACACAAAGTCTATGTTCCACTCACATAATACAAGGAATAAGGCAGGTTTATTCATTACAAGCCACAACACAAAACAATTTGAACGGAGTATTGCCTACAACGGTGTGCTTATTTACATTAAACTACCAAGTGAAAGTAAAAGTGTTAGGTCAATAATAAAATTCAAGAAGATACTTAGCAACTTCCTTCTTGAAAAGAGTTTTTATTCAGTGGAAGAATTTATGACAGTTGAATCTTAATTTGTAGGCATTGGGTTAATGTTGTATTTCCAGACTGTACTTGCTTCTACTTTCTTTACTGTGTTAATTAGTGTTTTGTTTTTTGTTTCGTGTTTTGTGTTGTTTCTGCGTGTGCATGTAATTGTTTCAATTTTATGTGTTTGTTGGTTTTTACTGTAATTATTGCACTTGATTGTAATCAATCTCTGGACATGTCCAACATTATTCTGCAATGATTTTTAGGATGAAATGCACACTAAACTAAACTAAACTAAACTAAACTAAACTAAACTATGTTAAACTAAACTAAACCCTACTTATCTGACTAAAAGACAGAACATTTCCCTATTTGCAGATTTACAAATGATAACCTTGCATTAAAGCATACAATACAGCAAAATCCCAATTTAAGGTTTTTCAATTTAAGATTTTCCCGCATTTCAGGTTCATTACTTGGGATCCTGACCAAAGCCCCACATAAACAATGCATAAGTTTTCTTTATTTCAGGTTTTTCTCACATTTAAGGCACAAAAATTCAGCCCCCACAACGGTTTGGGCCCTCAATTTAGGTTTCATTTACAACATGAGTCTGGGCTGTGTGAATTATGCCAAGATTATGGGCAATGGATGTGAATCTTTGTCAGAATTCACTGTGAACTCAGTGGTGCACTATCAATTTGCAAGAGCCAGCAAGCATGTCACTGGTAAAAAGCCCATGACAGGCGCCGTTTCCATATAAGCATGTTTCAAACCCAAACATGATACTGGCTGATCACTACATTGGCCGAAGAATGGACTCAGAGAATGTCCTGTGCAGTGAAACACTAACTTTTGTTTCTCTGTTGAAGATTTTTTGTGTTCCATAAAATAAATGTAAATATAAAATGGATTTAACAAGAACACCATTAGGTTTAAATTCAGAGTGATTGCAGATGTTTCTCTAACCACAGCAGTAATTTTATGTTTGATTTTCACAGAACCCCATTTAAGACTTTTCTTGATTTAAGGTACAGAAGGCTGGGACAGGAGTTTAACTGCCAGTATGTAGAAGAGTTAAGCTGTAGGGAGTTAATGTATTTAGCACAGGGAGTATTTTTACCACACCCCTGAGCCTGGTAACTGTAGAGAATTTCACACACAAAGCCTGCATGTGCTGGAAAGTTAGTCTGTTGTACCCCTGCAGTTCATCCCACCTTATTTCATAAAGGTGTCTCAGAGGGCTGACCACCACCTTCTACACAGGCCTTGAACCTACTGACAGTACTCCTCAACACATAGTGCAGCTAGTCCTCACATACAGTGGAAGCTATAACTATTGTTCCTATAGGTGTCACTTCCCATGACTGTCATTCACTTTGTCTACTCCAAAAAATCAGCCACATAAACACTGTATCATTATATGGGATGGCTTGTTCCTCAGATCGTCATTTTTCTACGTTGATCATTCAGAATGCTTAGTCCTTACACATAAGAGTTTCTGAAAGTTTGCTTCTGAGAAAAATGTAGCAAAAGTAACATCATGTTTTTGTAATGTACCATAGCAGTAAATTACCTGTATCAGTAATTACTGTTAACTTATGCAGTGTAAACACCCACCAGACATGTGTGGATCATGGCTGAATGATGGAGAGGGGGGCTTAGGTGTAAGGCGGCAAACCTGTGAACTCTGTTCTACAGTTGTCAGTGTCGTACTGCTTTGCATCATTCAGTTTTGCATCATTCCCCTTTACTTCACTAATTAGAAGTTATGTGATTTAGTGTCATTATTGCTGTTAATGTTGACAATTGTCAATTACAGACTTTGTAGGAGGGGGGATTGCATGCAAATATTAATATAACTTTTTTTTTTCTCATTTTTGACCTAAGTGCAAAATTTCACGTTTTCATTTTTTGTTTTCTTGTGTTTTTCATACCTTTAATGCTTTCCCTGCAACTATCATTTTGCTGTATTTACCATCTGCTCTCTGCAGTTCCTTCATAAATGATGGATCAGTGCTTCACTGTATTAGAAATTTATGTCCAAAATTGATCTAATTCTTGCAAAGAATCGTGTCAGAATTGACTGAACAGAGTGGTCTGAATTTGTTTCTCCAAGAAACATGGGCACAATCATTTTGTGCACGCTCCCTGCACACCATACTGAACATAAGGTCATGCAAAGAAACTTGAATTCCAGGGGTATTTTCTGAACACCATTATATCTTATGCTGACTGTTTACATTTCTGAACATCAGTATTTTTTACGGTGACTTTATATTTCGACTTAATGTCAATCACGCCTCATCCAAGAGAAGCATTTTCTTTTTGTCCATCACTGAACTTGTCACTTGAAATTTTTACATTATTCTACATATTGTTCTTTTACATGGCACTGTTATGGCACGACATATTCTACAAAGCTTTCAGTGACCATGGTGCATACAATTTAAAGTACAGGCAATAACTACCATCTGTTCAAGTGAATACATTTCACACTGACAATGCAACCATCTGAAGTCCACGTGTAACAAGAAATGATTTACAAGACAGTGCACATTGAGCCACTCAAGCCCATATTGCCGGCTATAATAGAAGTCACAGCTTCCTACACTAGGGAACATAACATGTTCACATCTCTGTAGAACCTGTAAATATCTGCACATAATGTGCTGTCCGCATGAGAGGAACAAACATGCAGAAATGACTGAAGGTCAGGAGTCATCATATATAGGTTTGTGCTTAGTCATGCCAAAGCTGAAGCTAACACACAAAATCACTTTTTTTGCGCATACATGTTTTCCCGTGGGGGGGGGGGTTGGTAGGCTGGTGGTGGTCACTTTATACTTCAGGAGATAAACTGTGTGTCAATTCCATCCTCTCACTCAGTCTGCCTAATACCTATTTGGAGTTCTAGTTCTGTTTTAGAAACTCTGTGGCTTTCCATGCACTTACTGTGTTCAGTTCATTAACACATTTCAGTTTTCAACTCACCATGGTACTGACTATATACTTACTTCTTCAAAACTGCCTTCCATTGTCTTGTACTGGAGAAGTGTCATTGAGCGCATGAGGTCACCAACCAGGATAAAGTCTCCCTTTGTTTTCAGGTACAGTGCGATTATGTTGTTGAAATGGCTGCATTCTAGCCTCAGTTCCTTTTCTGCTGTCCACTCAAACAGTCGCACCTGTTAGCAAACATTCATCCTTTTTAGGTACATTTGCACAACAAAGAGTTGCTATAAGCTTTGTCATGTCT